>CM026188.1:5276470-5631276 GCA_014825925.1 Bombus breviceps | reverse complement strand
TTATTGCTCGAGCACGCACATGCGAGTGAGCAACGATCACCACTGTGATCGTTGGTCAGTCCATGTGCACTTCAATCAGCTTCCGCGGTTTATATTTTTATTTTCAAGTTTTTTTTTTTTGTTTGCGATTTAGAAGTCTCGAGCTTAGATTTAAGTTTCAGCGGGCATTGCGCCCGAAGAAAGAAGAGGCTATAAGCCGAAGAGGCCCGGCAAACTGCCACTCAAGAGGGCAACTACTAATGGCTCCCCATTCTCTGGATTATCCAGAGCATGGGAAGTCATTACTGTTACTACTTTGTCACTATGCTCACTTTTAGTAATTTTAGTAGTAGTAGTAGTAGTAGTAGTTTTTGTCTTTTTGGCCGGTGTATACATCGGTCCATCGTCCCATTAGGCAAATCACAATTTTTCTTATTAGTGTTACGATAAATTAATTACGGGTTGTATTAGAGTTGCGAAATGACATCGTGGCTTTTTATTAGTGTGGCGAGAAAATGATTACGGTTTGAATTAGAGTTGCGATAAAATGATAATCGGGTTTGCTTTAGAGTTGCGAATTACGATATCGCGATTGTCTTTTGCAATTTTTATTATGAATTTTTAGAACTTTTTAGAAAATTGTACGTATCAGAATTTATCCTGTTTTCTATTGTTTAAAATTAAATTAGAAAAATGTTAGTTTTCAATTAATTTTATAGTATTGCAAGTAGCAATACTGGAATATTTGAAGTAACTTTTTCATATAGTAAATAGTAATTTCCATTAAATTCACTTTAAGAGTTAGCGTTGCGATACTGTTCCATCGCGAATTGTACTTATTTTTCCTTTTAGCGTTGCGATAATGAATGATCGCGTTTTTTTAAGTAGAGTTTCGTTTATAAAATGCCCAAACCCTCCGACTGCATTTGTCGGACACTGTTCCTGGATCGCACTATACAGCCTAAAGAGCTGTACAAGTGTGATCATTCATCGGCAACCTTCTAAATGGTTGCACTGCGATCTCTCGCTATTAGTGTTGCGTATTCCTTAAATACGAGTGCGTAGATTTATACCTATTAGCGTTGCGTGTCAAATATCGGGAATTTTCAGACTTTTCTTTCTTTTTTTTTTAATGGTAGATTAATTGATATTGCAGATATAACGAAGCACTCGTCGCGTTTGATTTTGAGAATTTTCTGCTTCATAAATGTTAGTAGTAAATTAGCGTTGCGAAACAAGAATATTCAGTTCCACTCTCGACGTGTTGATCGGGTTTGTATAGAGTGGAAGACGATTGAATTTTAGTAGCCCTTCTGGCTACTGCTTTGTTTTTTTTCAGCGCCCCTTATTACTACGTTTATTACTGAAAATACTGCTACAAGACATATTCCTTTATCAGCGTTAACGTTACCATGGCTGCTAAAATACAGAACTTTATTACGAATGTATAATATATATATATATATTTACATGTATGAAATTGTGAGCGATTTCATGCGCAACAAAGTATTATAAAGAAATATTTTAATGTTGCTATGAAGGCTTGAAATATTTTTTAAAATTTAATTCGTTGCTACTAGAATTAATGCTGGTGATTGTTCATTCTTAGAACCATAACTTTTACAATTTTTTCCACCGCGATATTTCCAATCTTTTAACAGCAATCTAGAATTTTATAAATATTTGCATGAAACAAAAGTTCATTCGCGATCATCGTTCGTTTGTAACAAAAATTCTGAACAAAATGATTTATGTGCATATCTTTCGGTTCACTATGTTGCAAGTCACTATGTTGTTGTAGAAAATAAAATACTGTTAAAAGTTAAAAAACAAAGCAAGTGATTTTATAATAATCGGGTTTTCTCTCATCTTAGTTATTTCAAATGAAATTTTCAATTTTTAATTCAGTTTAAATTCAATTACTTAAAATTCTTGTTTTCAACGTAACCCTAGTTTCGATTAAAAAGATACAAATGATTCTTTATATTTCCTAAAATTTAATCAATAGTAATTTGATCTATAAGTGACAATTATTAGTAATTTATTTTTCATGTATAAAGTGTTCTCGTTTTAAAGATGCCTGTTTGTTTCATATAACAAACCCAGTAAATAAGTTTGTTTCCGATTTATCAATTTACAGAAAATATATTTCAGTTACATATTTGAACATTTCATAGCATATTAAATATGTATGCTAGATATCCAAATGATCTTTCTTTCATTATCTGATTGTTCAAGCTTCTTCCTGTTTTCCCATTTTTAAGAGGAGTATATTACGGTCACGTCAGAGTTAATAACTTTTAATATCTTCAAAAGTTTAGTACAACGAGTCGTATGTCTCTTTTGCAAGACTCTAAATTGTATACGCAGTGTCAATAGTTCCACTTTCCTTCTCTCGTTCCAAGTTAGATAAATGTATCTTTGAGACCGAATGTTGCCAGTATGGTTGCGAATTATTGTACAATTTTTGTACTGATCGATGTAATCGCATTCGCAGATTAATCAGTTGATTAATTTTTGGAAAACGACTACATCAATCAGTACAAACGTTGTACAATAATTCGATACGGAGCTAAGAACTACGATAATACAGTCCAGTTTGGATCACGTAAAGCCACAAGGAGAATTTTGGATAATCTAAACTGGACTACAACGTGAGAGGCCGTTGGACACCGTTGGACACCGTTGGACACCGTTGGACACCGTTGGACACCGTGGGACACCGTGGGACGCCGTTGGACAACGTTGGACGCCGCTGGACAACGATGGACACCGTTGGACGTCGTTGGACACCGTTGGACACCGTTGGAGGCCGTGGGACGCCGTGGGACAATGTTGGTCCAGCGTGGATGTCCAAAAGCCGCGAAAAGAATTTTGGACGATCCAAACTGGGCTGCACCGTGGGACACTGTTGGACGCCGTTGGACACCGTGGGACACCGTGGGACAACGTTGTCCCAGTGTGGATGTCCAAAAGCCGCGAAAAGAATTTTGGACAATCCACACTGGGATGCACCGTGGGACACCGTGGGACGCCGTTGGACAACGTTGGACGCCGCTGGACAACGATGGACACCGTGGGACGCCGTTGGACAACGTTGGACAACGTTGGACGCCGCTGGACAACGATGGACACCGTGGGACACCGTTGGACGTCGTTGGACAACGATGGACACCGTTGGACACCGTTGGACACCGTGGGACACCGTGGGACACCGTTGGACACCGTTGGACGTCGTTGGACGTCGTTGGACACCGTGGGACACCGTGGGACACCGTTGGACATCGTTGAACAACGTTATACAATGTTCGACAACGTGGGACGCGTGCGCTTTGACCTTAATTATATATAAGATAGTTACATATATTAAGTGCACTGTGAGCCTATTCTGTACAATGATACTAATCCAACTTAGAACGAAAATTGAAAATCTCGTCTCTCTTGATCCGCTTGCTTACCATACAGGTAAAATTGTTGCCGCGATTTATCGGTTTGCGATCACTCAGTTCTTTCAAACTGTTGCGTAGCGTACTCGCCCGCGCGTATTCCGGGTGCGTGCGGGTCAACGTGCACTGGATAACTCTTTGGATTTGTAAGTCGCCCCAAGGACACCTCAGTCGTGGTGACTACTCGATGACTGCTCGATGTTTGCATCGGATCGCGGAAGTTGTCGTCGCACCGGTGATGCTTGCGAATCTATTGGGGATTCAGTCGTGGATCTGCAGTCTTGTCCGATTGGTATTTCGGTACTCGGTCAGGGACCTGCAATTTCACGTCCTCCGTAATCCTGTTCGGGCCCGCGGGGGTGGGCCCCACTGTTCAGTTGGGGCCATGCCTTCGTAATCCTGTTCAGCGGCCCCTCCCCGGGTTCCACTTGTTCAGTTGGAGTGTGTTAAGTTGCGGGCCTATGTGCTGGATCCACGGCTGGATCACCAGTGGATCACTAGCATCATCGGTCGGCGCCATCGGCCGCGACTCGTGTAAGTTTCGAACGGCGATACAGGAATCGAGTTACGGTCAATTCTTGGGCTTTCCGCTGATCCTTAGAGTTATCCGGTGCACGGGGGTACGTGGCGTAGGTTTGTTAGTTCTTTCGAGAGATCGCGATCTCGTTCGTTCCGAGCGCGCCGCGGTCTTTCTTTCATTGTCTGATTGTTCAGGCTCCTTTTCGATAGTAGTTTCATCTTTTTTCCTTCGTTCCAAGTTCGACAAATGTATCTTTGATACCGAATGCTGCTAGTAGCGTTGCGAATTATTGTAATATATTTGTACTGATCGATGTAATCGTTGTGTGGGAGATAGCATACATAACGCAACATCTATCTTTTAAAGTTTGTAAAGATTCATGTAAGCGCTGCGTTGGAGATATATGTTTCGCAGTTAGACTACGAAACAACTATCTCTTTACGCAGGCCCATGGTCAAGTAGAGTCAGAACTCGATATTCTTGCCAATAGGTTGAATATCGAGACCGATGCATAATGTTAAATAACCCATGGGCGGGTCTCGTGCGTAGTCACCTCCTCGTGGTGAGACCTGGTAATTGGCATCCTTTTTCAAAAATTAATCAGTTGATTAATCTTTGGAAAACGATACCAAGCTAAGAACTACGCACCAATCCAGTTTGGGTCACCAAAAGTCGTCAAAAGAATTTTGGATGATCTAGGCTGGACTGCATTGTGGGACGCCGTGGGACACCGTTGGACATTATAACGAAATATTTTTATGTTGCTATGAAGGCTTGAAATATTTTTTAAAATTTAATTCATTGCTACTAGAATTAATGCTGGTGATTGTTCGTTTTTGGAACCATAAGTTTTATAATTATTTCCACCGCCAGAATTATTTCAATCTTTTAACAGTAATGTAGAATTTTATAAATATTTGCATGAAACAAAAGTTCATTCGCGATCATCGTTCGTTTGTAACAAAAATTCTGAACAAAATGATTTACGTGCATATCTTTCGGTTCACTATGGTGCAAGTCGTACAAGTGTTGTTTGGTTTGGGGGTCAGTGTGCGCCCCGTTGCTTAGTCTTTCGTTTGCTCGCGTACAGGGATAGTTTGGCTGATTTTTTATTTAATTTAATAAAAAAAAAGCAGTCGAAAATGCAATTCTTGATTTTCATCTTATTAAATTACCTGACATATGTGGCCGAACACCTTGTAAAAGTGCGGCAATGAAATACGATAGTATAGTTAATCAAACAAAATAAATTTTTTTAGACATGAAGTTATGAATATATAACTTTCATATTTTCAATCGCGTAACATCTATTTATATAAAACTCCGTCATTTTATTGAACCAGAAAAAGGTCGTTGAAATATGTGTTTCTTTCATCCTCAAATTTTTGTCACAAATTTTAATTTTAATTTTAACCGAGAATATTACAGTTTCACGAGTAATATATATTGAATCTATTTAGCGACCGCTTTACAGCTGTCACCTATTTAACGTACACGTGCTTCTGTCACGCATCATTAATCAACAATCGTGTTCAACATGGCAGCTAGGTCAGATTGTGCTATGTACAATTAACCGTGATAGTACATTAAAGCTCAACGAGATTGAAGAACATATTCGATAAAATTAACTAATTATGAAGTGCATTAAAATGATATCTACTTTGATAATATAGGAAAATAATTTGGGAAATAATACAGTTCGATATTAATAAAGATTGACATTGATATATTTAAATATTACTTCTGAATTATTTTTTCTTTTATCTTCAAGCTGATTAACAATTGCAGAAATTATTTCATAGATTGGTTAAAGGGTTTACAGAAATTATTTCGTACACTGATTAAAGGATTCACAGAAACACAATTTTGTGCTTTAATTTGGCATATAGCTTTGTTCAATATTGAGAAGTACAAAGTGTACTTTAATAATCAGGAATTCTGCACCTGAGAAGCAAGCTTATTGAAGTCAGTAAGAAAAGGAAGAGACAAATTGAAAGAAAAAGAAGTTGAAGTAAAGAGAAAGAAAATAGAAAAAGAAGAAGAGTTGAAAGGAGAAAAAAGGAAGAGAAGAGAAAGGAATTATTTTAATCCTTCGATTCCCATAAGGCAGACTACTGATACAAAAAGATATAGGTTTCAATATCGTTTAAATATTTGGAAATTCGTGTAAAATTCTATTTTTTTTTTTGTATTTTTATTATAAATTATAATTCCATTACTATACTTCATAATTTTAGAACAGCAAAAGAGCGTAATTCTAAGTAAAAAATTAAACTAGATAATGATCACTAGAATGTTAGGAAATGGAGGGTTAAGAAACAATTTTGTAAAACTATTTTTTCAAAATTCTGACTGGACAATATTCTCAATGTATTTTAATTAAAAGTATCTCGTAAAATAAAATGATCTTTATTTGAACAGAAGATCTGTCTGGCTCTAAAGTAACATTCTACTTAAAGCAGTTTACATCTCCAAATAACTCAATTTGAAAAAAGGATGGCCTCAGGTTAATCCAGTTTTCAAGCACACAATCATTTTCACAAAATGCATATTTCGCAGCAGTTTATACGAGTTTCATCAATTTTCTTGGATTTCAATAAGTCTGATATTTTCATCCAGGCATCATTGGCTGTCCCAGATTTTGCTGAAAGCATTTATTAACGTCGTGCACAATCGAACAAATAAAACTGTCATCCGAATATGGATGACGCTGCAGTCAACGTGTTCGTCAACGAATCTCGTTCTATCATAACCGTGAATTTATCGTTTTACTGGATGTACGTGATGCTGTTTTATCATAATAAAAATAGCATAAGATAAAAAGAAATTTCATCACGTTAATGTTATCTTGCCATATCACTCGTAGTATTGTTACTTTTAAACCATCGCGCAGTGCATTTTTCTCGGAAGCGAAGTTAAAATTTAGCGTAGTTTCCGAATACAGAACGCTATAGCTTGGTCGAATAAGAAAACTAATTAGTCGAAGCGAATGTTTTGCTACGAGGCAACGGAAGTATCCATTCCAAGAATTAAGCAAATCCTTTACCCAGTACAACAAGCTGGAACTTTTAGTTTACTTTTCTCAAGAAAACTCCCGTTTTCTTCCCGTTCTTTTTTTCGCAACTGGATTCTCTTGAAACGTGTATCTTAAGAGCATGCGGTTTATACATTATTTGGAATTTAAATGTGCAAAAATGTATATAATACGTAACAATATGCAGAATATCTGAAGTAAATTATGTACTTATTATAATGTATATAACCTTTCTACAGTTCTCGAGTTTTTAGATCGAATCTCGCTTTTGCGTTAACAAAAAAACAGAAATTTAATGCTTTTAGAAAAATTTCAGGACGAAATTGAAATAAGAAATCCCACATATCAGTAATGATTTTTAATTGATAACAATGATTTTATATTTTCGTGCAAGTTAATAAATCTTTCATCAATAAAAAATATGGTCCGAAAATAAATGGTGCAAAAGATGCTAAAAAAGAATTATCAATATTGAGTCGCTTTTTTCCTCTAATTGTTATATAATCTGTAAAAGTATATTAATTAAGCAAGTGGTCTCATACTTTCAAACAAAAGTGTAGATTGTCCTATATATATTGAATGAATACCTAAAAAATTTGCAAACAGAAGAGCAGGTGTCATTTGGTCCACGATACATTATCATTTCTTATTAAGGTTACAAAATTTTTGATGTCCGGTTAGTATTATAAAAGCTTGTCCTCGTTTCGCTGTTTAAAAGCAACGATCGTGATAAAAAACTCGACGATTCTTAATTAAAAACGTAATAAAATTATCAAAAGCTCCACCGTCGCTTAAAAAATATTAATCGCACAGATCATAGGCGAAGTAGTAATTGCTTAATTAAATGTATTCTTCAGACTTCAAAAAGTGTATCGTAATTCACTCGTAGAAAAATACGCGAACTTTCGTTACGAAATTTAGTTTATAAAAAAGGAGTTGAAAAAATAATACAACTTTTGGTGTGTTCTTTCAAAACATTGTTCTTCTATTGTATTTAAAAAATTGTCTGTCAGTCTTTTACTTCTTCGACGAAAACTCTCTTGCTAATTTCGAAAACCGTAAAAAAGCCACTATAACTAAGCCATCGTGAAGCGATTGTTCTCCAAAAAAGTAGAATTCGCAACGTCAGGCACGCAACTTTCCCCACAAAAAGGTGCGTCCAAACTCGTAGTTGTGCAGCAACTTTGCCAATCTGTTCTGCTGATACCCACGATCTCGCTTTTCTGCTCGAAGAAGAACTATTTCGCTATGTTCCTCTAGTAAATAGATCCTCGTGTTGATTCCTCCGCGTTTTCCACAGTTAAGATCCGCAGTCATATTCTGGAAAAGAGTAGGTCATGAGAAAACGTATGGCTGGCACAGAGACAGAAACCAAAAATGAAGATTACAAATGTCTTCTCCGTCTTCTAAGTTAGCTTATAGAAATATTAGCGGCTTTAAAGAGATGCCTGCTACAGATATATGTGATGTCAAATAAATTCTTTTTAACGTACTTTATAGGTTCTTATTTAGTCTAAAATTTCCAAGACATTTCAAATTGAAAGACAATAAAATATCTATTTAGGGATGGTCGCTACTCTAATAAATAAATAAATAAGTACTTAAAAATATTAATACAGCAGAATCAAAATCCCAACTATTCGACAGGATAACCACGTGTCCATCCTGGCCCACCGTGCTTCGGAGAAGCCGCGAGAAGGCCACGAAAAGAAAGAGAGAGGGTATCGTACGCACAACGACGACATGCCGGGAAGCTTCTCGGTTAAATGAGGCTAACTCGCCCTCTCAAGCCGGGTGTTTCCCTCCCGGTTGCCAGTGTTCCCTCTGTTTCCCTCGACTGTGTTCCCCTCTACCTCTCCAGTCAGTTCCAGTCGAACTCGGTGTATGTCGTGGTGTGGGCGCGGCCCCGCACCCGACCGAAATCGATTTTGGAAAGACGAAGAACGAGAGTCGGAGCCGGATGGTTGCTGGATGGAAAAGGACGTGATACAGAGATTACGGACTTACGGGCACGGGCTTCCTCTGATCTGCCCGCGTATCGGGTAGGGTGGTCCCTCTGTTCGATGAGAGGTCATAGGCAGAGTCCCGGTTCGTTTCGCTCGTCCGTTCCCGTTGGATAGGTGAAGGCCTACAGAAGCGACCAACAACCAACGCGAGGCTCTACGTTCCACGAACGAAGCTTCTGCGAACGAAGAAGACAACCGACGCAGCTGCCTGTGTTTTAATCATTAAGGTGCTTGTAAGGCTGCTCGCAGCTGGGATCTTTGATCTACACTCGTCGCGCGCGCGGTAAAGCTACTTACAAGAAGGCTCGTGCCAACATCGGCGACGAAGAGGAAGATAGAGAGAGAATTGGATAGAAGAGAATCTTCTACGATCGTAGACAGTGCATACCGTGAGCCTGTATTTTAGAAGTCAAGGAAATTCTGTGGCTCGAAATAGGAGGAAAGTTAAGGATAACGATACATATTGTGTTGGAGATTGGATTTTTGTATATATAATTTTGTATATATAATATTTGTCACGTGTATGTATACGTGGCTGACTAGCAAGAGTACAAAATTTGTAAGAGGATATTCTACATACGAAAAGAAATAAAACATCTGAAACAATGGTTTGAGAGGAACAGAAATATTATACGTTTTAAATATCATAGAATTTGTACCATTAATATTACTTGTTATATAGAAAAATGATTTTCGTGGATATAAGATCGTAAGAATATAATTAGACGAATAAATAATGATCAATGGAAATGTACAAAATATTGAATTCAAGTACTTACATGCATATTTAGAAACATAATATGTATCGCAATGTAATTTTTATTTCGAGCCGTGCAACTCGGAATATGTTTATTCATTAATAGGATTTACCTAATACATACATACTCAACGAATTCTTAAAAATGTTCGGTACTTGACAAATCTCCAAGTTTTCATAAAAATAAACCCTTCGATGCAATTCTGTTGTCTTGAGTTTCGTCTTATTTTCAGCCATAAAATGTCCCTGACTTCATTCGTACGAACTTACATCTACAGTCTACGGTATATATCGTGTAAGAGTATCCTTCTAGTGATACGAGTAGCGTCGTCTACCTAATTCGATAATGCGACGTTTTACGTGCCGCTGCGTGCACAACCTGTACCGTCGTCGGCTCCTAAAAGGGGCTGATATAACGCCCGACGAATTCGGAAGCCATTAATCGCGAATGAAAGTTTGATCGCGTAGCGTGCCTCGCTTTTAACGGCCGTACCCGAAACGTTCAACTCGATCCGCGTTATTAATTCAATATGGAGCACGCGTACCGCGAATTAACCGGCGCTCGTTTGTCGTCACGTTTTCTGGTCGCGAATTTTTTAATTAGCTCCATGTATTTTTCTATGTTCCTCTTTCCGGATATGGAAGTTACTTCCAATTCTAATATTTATGGATAAAGGTTTACGTTCTCAGATCTGCTCCAAATTATATTAATACAAGCATAATGATCGTGTTCCATTACGGTGTTAATGAAATTCCAAAATGTTTCATGCAATACACATAATATATTCATGAAAAATTGGAATATTTACGCGAATTGCAGTACGTGCACGCTTTAATTGATACATCTCTTTCTTCAATGTCTGGTTTCTCCTTTCTTTCTTCTCCTTTTCGTTGCTCTCGCCGCAAACATTGGCCGTGATATATCACGAAACTCATCGATTCGCGAAGAAATACGTAATGCAGATTGCGGAAGGCGCCGCACGTACCGATCTTCTCTCTGATCTTGTATATTCGGAAGGGTGGCCTTTTTCAGCGCGAGGTACGTTCTCCTACTTTCCAGAGAGAGCAAACACGCGTAGCATCCTTCTTCAGCAACGAGAAACGCCAACCGGTCGCCGCACGTACGAACATTCGGCTGCAAGAGCAACGAGAGGGATAGGACGATTGAATTTTGCCCGGGGGCCGTGCCTTCGTTTCTGGATTAGGCTTTAAGCCGGCACTTGCACGTATTCGTTGATTGGAGATTTAATTTGCCCGTCAAAGGGTCCGGACGCATTACTTTTTCTGCGTTCTGATTTTAATACGACACTGGCCGAGCCTGATCGATCTGATCTATTCGACCGATTCGATGCCTGCGCTTCGCTTTCCTAATTTGCTTGTCGATGATTGGTTGGAATTAGCTGAAAATGTTTTATTTCCATTAAATTGGAAGCAATTCCTAGAACAAAAATTTGCTGCGTTGAAAATAACTTTCTACTACGTTAAATGCAAAAAACATTTGTTTCTTTTTCAATACGAAAAATTAAGATTATAAGATTATAACATATCAATTATATTCGAAGATTGTAAGATAATATCTATAAGTAATTATTTATTTTCATCCAATTAAAATCTGAAAATTAGTAAATAATGTTATAATCCGCGAATATACTGGAAGAACCATTTTGTGCATAGAATAGTCTAATAATTTGCACTCCAACCAATTTGAACCAACAAAAATCTATATTTTACTTTCTATAACTTTGTCAGTTTCAAAAATATGAATTTTTCAATCATTTCTTAGCACTATTCTAATTAATTAAATTAATCAATGGAAATGTCATGTAAAACCCATTAGATAAGTAATAGGAAGGTCATATAAAAAACAAATTTAACCAATAAGCAAATCGGACAATACCATCGAACGGGTAACAACATTTTGACATTTATAGATTCTACTTCTGAATAATCATACAAAAGAATAACGGTATTTAAGGTACGAGTAATGCTTTGCTATCGAATTCAAAGGTTGACGCTTGCATAACACTCGTATCGAATTTTGTAAAGTGTACTTCTATTGTTGATCGCAAAGTGAAAGAGCATGCTAGAAGAAATGAGATGGTTCTTTTTCCTGAATTCTCGTCCGTGTAGAGTGTGTACTTTATAAGATGGAGTGAGCTTTTGGGGGAAATAGTATGAAGAAAGCTTTTACTCCAGGTTTTATAAAAAGCAACTCGAGTCCAGAAATATAAGCTTCTTTTCTAAATTGATTTTAATTAATCAAATTACAAGTGAAAATAATTTTCGCATTATTTGTGGAACAACGAGGATGTTTAGGAAGAAATTGTAGATCTGAGAATGAAAAATTAAAAATTTGATTTCTTCCTCGAAATGGTATTTTCTAAAAAAATGTTACTATTTTCGAAGGAAAAAGAAGCATTTCGTTTCTTGACTCATTCACCACAAAATGTATATTTTAAGACGATGGAGCGATGCGACGCGCGACGTCGAGAATATCGGGAAAAGAAAACAGAATTTCCAGCTCACACCCTGCAAACTGCTTCCCATTCCATCGCTCGTCTTCGATGTTTAAACTTGACTTCTTTCCGAACAGCGTCTCCGACGTCGTATAACTTTAAAATAGTCAAAAATATACATGCAATGAGAAATATAGAAATAAGAAGCATTGTAACATTTTTATCGTAAAAAATAAACTTTTATGGCTGGCTGATCCATTTCACGAAACATTCAAATAAAATAGTTTTACGGTTATCGTATTGATTTTGCTTTGTTCTTGTAAATTGAATTACTACGAATGAAAATAATTGAACAACTTATATGATCGACGATGTAGATACCAAAAATTGCAAATTTACTTGTTGAACGAAAAGAAATGTAAATTACATATTGAATATCGTAGTAAACGTCGTAATTGCAAAAATTATTTATCTTAGTTTTTAAAACTAAATCAAGATACATTTAAAATAATGAATTTCAGTGAACGCATTGAATAAACATACACTCTTTTTATTTATATTAAAAAATCTTCATTTTCTTGTCTTAATAACAAACGTACATCGATTCAATATTTCCATATACTTTTGTTGGTAAATTTACGTTGTTGAAAAGCAAAAGTTTATCATGTGTTAGATAGAATGTATATTGGTTTTCTCTATCGGCGATCTGGTTCTCGCGAAGGTACTGGGATAAGTGCTGAGCTTTTTTGACTGCCCTTCTGAGTCCTCTTGCCAGAGGGTTCACCAGCCTGTCCACTCCGTAGCCAGATCGTTCTATTTTTTATAGAAAACCTTTATCGCTTTCCACGTGCCATGGAGCATCGTAAGTCCAAGGATTCCCGAGTGTCTTCGAGTATCCTCCAGTGTCTCCGAGTCATCAGCCTCGTGCGCGCGATTCTCGACGGTAGACAACGACAACAGAAAGCGTCGGGCTCCTTATCGCTACCTCAAAACCATTAAACTATAAATTTTAGAACCACGTTAGTCCTTAACAAATTTTTAGTTTAGCTTTAAAGAGTATCGCCACTCGAAGCTGCTATGGAGCTTAAAAATGTGCATAAAATACATAAAAACGTACGAAGATACATAAAGATACGTAATACGTCGAGTATACTCATCGAGCATTTGCTAAACGAGAGGAATACCTGTTTAGGAACCAATTTATCATCCATTTGGCAAAGTTAATAAAAATACGAATTTTTTGTGCTGGCAACTAAGTCATTGCGGGTCGGCTCGAGCTGGCAACTAAGTCACTACGGGTCGGCTCGAGCTGGCAACTGAGTAAATGTGGATTTTGTTAATACCAACTAATGACGAAATCCGCATTCCTTAGTTGCGAAAGCATTAAACACTGATGATACATTTTTGGTTCCGGCTATCAGCAATACAATACTCTTGGAAATGGACTGATACAGCACAATACGTTGACTTTGACAGGTGCATCCCCTTTATAGAGGGATCGATATTACATATGCACATATTAATGTATGTATTAAATTGAGCCAGAAGCTGATTTTCGTTTTAAATAAAGGGCAACTAATTTACATTAATATCTAAATAAAATCAAATTGATATTTTAATATCTAAATAAAAGCACATTCGCTTGAATATTTCAATAAAAGGAAATTTATTTTAACGAGAAATGAAGTTACAGTCTAATATTAGAATTACGCATTGCTGAAATTTCCGAAGCATTTTCCTACGTTTGCTTCGAACTAATCGAACAGAAATATTTTACCATGTTATTTCATCGTTTATCGAAAAATCGCAGCCTGAATAAATCCTAAATAAATCCAACCAGGCAGCTCTTTATCATCGTTCAATGTCTCGATATTTTTCTCAAAAGAATTCTTCACGAAAAGGCGACTTATACCGTTCGACGTTCCGGTAAAAGGAATCAATACCCGGTGGCTAGCCCGACTTGGAGGTTCTTTCATCCGGTATCGGGGTACATTCACCGTTGGTTCTATCAGGTGGTCGTTCTGGTCGCAACAACTGACCCAGAGCGGTCCATCGGAAGTCAGAGATATTTTCAGTTATACTTCTCGCCGATAGTCGGCCAGCGCGGAAACTCATTTTCCAGTTTCCCGCGAGAAATTCGATCAAACTTTCTTGATCATTCCAGCTAGATCCTCCGGGGAGGATAACGTTATTTCTAACTTTGTGATGAGCCAGTCACCGACCCTCTATTTCTTTATAATACAAACATATTGGCTCTGGGGAAAAAATTTTATGGATAAACGATGGGTAATTGTTGAGTGCGATGGAATTGATGGTTAATTGACAGATAAAAGGTTATCTCTGACGGACAAAACTTTTGGCCTCTTTAAGTTGAAGTCGTAAAGTTGATTTAGAGGATAAGTTTAATTATCACGGATGTAACGTATTTTTTTATTATAATATTTAGTATAGTATTATTATATATAGTATAGTATAATATTATTATAATAGATATTGTATTTCTATTATATTATATTACGTCAGAGCATATGTCCTTTCCTAATGATTAACTTTTTAAGTTATATTCGCGATATTCCGAGGAGAAATTTGACTAATATCCATGTGCAAGAAATAATTGCATGAATATATCAGAAATTCAAAATGTAAAATAAGAGACGACATTATACACGAAACATCTTAAGATAAAAACCAAAAACGGGCGAGTCACGGAAGTGTTTCAGTTTCTCTGGTGACCCTACGAAAAGTTGACGTTCCCGTGTAATCAGTAGACGGCCGACACGATTCCCCCCTTATGAGAAACGTGTCGAGCATAAAATATTCTCGAGAGTAATTAGATTGCGTTACGAGTAGACATATCCGTCTGTCTGTCTCTACGTTGGTGGTAAGTAAGCTGTCGTCGGATTACGCAGGATATCCGGGCCCTCGTTCGGAATCAATTCACGCGGCGCAAGCCTAATTCGAGGCCGATTCGTTTCACGATACACCCTATTCTCCGTTCTGCTGATCCTCTTCGACGTCTAATCCTTCGTCGTTGCGTTCCTCCAGCATCGTACAGAGAAATTATCTCCGGGACTATAGCTCGTGGCGATGTATTCGGTGGGCTTGTCGAGTCATCGACGATCGACTGCCTCCAGACTCACAAAAGGGATACTGTGATTCATTAGCTAGTTGAGACGTTCGAGGAATGTTTAAGAGCGTTTCGGGTGAGATTTGACGTTACAAACTTAGCGACGTCTTTAAAAAATGTTTCGCTCGTTAAACTAAATATTATCACAAAAATCCAGTAATTTCTAAACTACGATAATTCACTGTAAAATGATCACCGATTGATAAAACTAAAAGTTTCCACTAACATCGTCAGAAATTAAAATCTAAAGGAATCTACGAAAGAATTGAAAAAGGTATGCTTCCGTATACATTGGCAAATTCATAATTTTCAAATTCTGATGCTGAACGTAAAATGATCATCGATTCATAAAGCAATTCCCACTCGATGGAAAAAGGTAAAAGAGAATCGGATGGAGTTTAGCGCGGAAAGCCAGAGCGAAGTTGGCAAAACGTCGGACCGAATAAAAATCGTTAAGATTCCAGTGGCGTCGTGTAGTTGGTACATTTGAACTCGTGCTCTCTTTGTTGGTAAGCGTCCAAAGGAGCCGAGAGGATCGATAGCCGCTCTCAATTTTCGTCTCTTTCCGCGAGACCGTTTCACGGAGAGAACTCGTAGGAACGTGGGCAGACGAGAAGTAGGAAAAGAGGTGGGGCAGGATCGGACGAAACGTGGCCATGGTGTAATTCGGTGTGTTTTAGGATCAGGGATCAGCCCGTAAAGTTCCCAGGGACAGCCATAAAATCAGCCGCAAAACCGACGTGTACCCTCGCGGCGTAACACGTTCGTTGGTGCTACGAAAACTATCGACCGCGCACGCGTTTGCCTTTCGTTCGTTTCCTCTTTAATTTCATGGCCATTCATAGGATTGGGCACGTATACGATACGGTTGAACAAGCGGACTTTTAAAACTTTGTGATCAGAAGATAAAATCGTAAATTGAAGATTTTATCTAGATTCTCTCTCAATTCGTAGGAAATACAGTTTATTAATTAATGTTTCCTTAATGGTATCTTTGGAAATACGTGTACGTGTGTGAAGACAGTTTTCATATTGTTATAAATCGAAACACTTTTCGTTTGCGGAAAAGAAATATTTCAATGTTATTCTATTATTATTATTTATGGCTTATGGTACGTAAATATGACTCTGCGACTATATTTGTAGTATGATATACACAAATGAAAATAAAAAGGAATCTATGTTACGCGAAACGTGCACGTTCATTTTTAACAAATGATCGCTGGATATTTGAGAGTATATATTTCATTTTATTTCACCGTTCAATTTTTTCAAAAAAAAAAAAAAAAAAAAAACCACCATAAAACTAAGTTATTGCATTTATCATATTTGTTAGAATATTGTATCTGTTACAAATATTATATATTCGATGGTTCAACTTGCACTTTTAGTACAGGATAAAACCAGACAGAAATATCAGAAAGAAGTTTTATCCGTAATTTCGCAATCTTTCATACGAGTCGCGAAAAATTGTATCGATATTGAAACGAGCGAAAGCGTAAATTAGACATACGTGGCTGGAATTGTGGTGAAGGGATCGAAAACGGAGCAAGAAACAACAGGCTACATCCTTAGTTATGTCTCGTATTCCTCTTGTCAACGAGAAACCGCGATCCTTTCGACACTCGAGATTCTCCATCATGATTACGTTATATCGAATGCATAGTGTTACTATAGTGGCTGATATGTAGGATCGCTAATTCGACAGACGGTAGCTGATAATTCGATTCACGATGCGAGTAGTACATACGCAGCTAGATGCAGCTTGGAACAGGCTTTTACTGGAGTTATGGAAAGATCCTTACGTAACGATGCCACTAATTGGCATATATTGGCCTCATTATTAATCGAATATCGGAGGAAACGTTCGACGACGTCGTGGAGGAAATTGGCGGTGTACGAGGTCGATAATTATTTTGGGTGTTTAGTATAAAGCAGAAAGAGGTTAACAAGAGTTTGTAAAAGTGAGTAACAAAAGTTTGTTATAAAATTAAGTGTGATTATTTGGATAGATTAAATCGTTATTATAATGGGAGTTTATTATGCACGTCGAAAAATTAATTATCTTTCCCTGATTAATAGTTCGCGTTAGTTGGCCAAATTTCCTCTATTATTTTATGAAATCCTGTCGAACGATCTCCGCTTCAATATTAAAATTTACATAAAGCCTGACTTACGTTATAACTAAGAGCTAGAGTTATCTTTCTATTAAATGCCCTGATATATGCAGCCTTTGTATTTAATGTCAACTGCATTTAGTTCACGTCAAAAATTCATCAAAGTAATTTAATCCTTCGAACTCTCTTGAATTCCACGTTATTGCTGAAAATAATGTCATTGTTATAAGTTGGTCTGTTCATTTATATTTCTCAGATTTTATCTGACAGATAAAGCTGTTCCATGAATTCTTAAGTATCGTGATTTATGTATTTTATATGATTTTATTTATTTTATTTGATACGTAGTTTGACAAATATTATTTCTAGACAAATTACTTTTTGCATATGTTGATACGCGGATTTATAAAATATATCAACATTTCTATCTGTACATTTTATTCATTACGTTGAGAGTAATAATAATATGTTAATTCCATGTATAAACAAAATAACAGTATGTGTAATAACATTATTCATTTTCATATTTTTCTGGACAATCTTGAATAGACTTGTATCATTTACACCTCATCTACGAAGGTATCTTCTATAAACAATTCTCTTCATTTATTGTTCTTAAATCGTTATTAATACATTTGCACCATATTAAAATCACGTAACAAAACAATCAACGATCAACAAAAAAATCAGAATAACAATATTACACCCGCTTTAAGGTTTTTGTGAATAATCCTTGATCTATACTACTTAAACTGCGCTTAAATTGGCGGTTTAATAAAACGATCAACGCAGCTTTGAAATCTTTCATCATATATCTCATTTATCTTTGTCATCCTTCCCAAATCATTATTAATGATTCCATGTTGTATCAATACAATATAACAAAAGTATAACAAAACAATAACAGTATATGTAACATAATATGTGCTTTATAATTTGCTAAACAATTATTGACTCGTACTACTTAATCCAAACTTCAAGCTGTCATTTAAAAGAAAAGTCGTATATTTCAATTATCTTCATTCGTCGTATCGAAATCATCCTTAATACACAACCTGTTCTCTATACTGACACTGAAACTATGTTACACATGTACATACGTATGACAGTAAATTCAATTTTAAATTTCATAATTATTTATTCCAATCGTGAAATCCGAGGAATCGTGAATATGTTATCTAACTATTGTAGAAGTTTAAAATCCAGAATCATTGATTTGTACTACTTACACTGCGATCAAGCTGTATTCATAGGACAAAATCTTCATTACGTATTCTAATAATCCTTATTCAGCATATCTAAATCATTATTAATACATAATTTACTTTCTATATCGAAACCACATATAGTAAGAAGGATTCGATTTATCTATACATAACACTATATCCCTTTTAAAAGTTACCTCACGAACCATTGACTCGTACCACTTAAACCGCGCCCAACAGACGCCCAAAAGAAAAACCTTTCGCAAACGAAGCTGCATAACTTCCAACCCTCTCGCCACACATTACAGCGCAGGTTACCGATCACCTTCAACTCATACCCGGAACCACAATCCCCCCCCCCCCCCATTTAAAACCATCGCGGCGAAACAGGCCAAAGCAAAGAGCAATCAATTTCCCCGTAGTTCTCTCGCTACTCTACGATAACAGAACACCGTGGATATTGATTCCTTTTTTGTTATCGTGATAGTGGAAGCTTTCCCTAAGGATCTACCCGTATGAAAGAGGATCGACACCTTGCGTTCCACGGGATACTTCATTAATCACTCGCTCTGCTATCGTCAACTTTTCTGTTCTTCCTTTTAAAGCAACGTGTTACGTCTGTAATGAATTATCAAAGTGTCTTATTTTAGAGAAGAACAACGAAGTCAGGCAATGTACGAAGACATTGTGGAAGTTCCCAGACATAATTTAAACATTTTTCAAACAGTATAACGGGGGCTGTAGTAATAGCCAATAAAAATATATTTCCTTCGAAGCATAAGGCATTTTCTTCGATCATTTTCGTCGTTATAAATTTTATAGAGCCGCTGAATAATGATAATGGTGGATTTCGAGTCACAATCCATTATAAACCAAAACCCAAATCACTTTCAACAAATCTAAATTAAACTGAATAGAAATTTAATCTGAATTAATAAATTCAAACCTTTTTTTGATTGAAATTATTAAAATACGTGTAGGAAAAACAATGGAATGTGATAATTAAATAATAGTTTATTAATTATTATAATAATAAATAACAGTGATATAGAGATTATACAGTTTTACGATTATTATATTTTAACCACTCAAATAATGCCAACAACTTTAAACTCGACGATTCATTTAGAACTCTGTTGCACCTCTACCATACCACATTTTTCAAGATTTTATACATATAAAATACATTCCTATCGCGCGTAGCCAAATTTTCAAGTTCACACTATGCATAAGTATTAATCCAGCCCATTATTACTTCCCGAAAATCTTTTACACGAATTTCTATTCTCCTACATTTACTTAAGATTGCATAAGCTTCAAGTTTATTTTATTCCTTTCAACCCATAGTAAATTCCACGAATAAATTAACCTAGAAAAGATAGAAAAAATACTCAACAATCAAAATGACTTCAAGATCCAAAAGAACATACTCAAAGGTCTTGACGTCGATGTTTCAAGCGTAGAACGTTTGTTTTTATAGAGGGCTGACGGAAGTACAAAGGCGACAGCCGCAAGGGTTGTTACGAATTGGTCCACCCGACAGGGGTTTGTGGAACGATAATAATTAGATCAGGTCGCGGAGGAAGCACGACCGATGGGGAAGGTTCTTGTGGGGATAATTAAGTAATTGGTCTTGCTATATCCACGATCGATTCGCGGGACGGACCCACGCTAATTTCATTTTAATCAAGCTGTTCGATGGGCTGAACTTTCGACACATTTTTCCCAAGCTCCTCGAAAGTATCCGGTCTCGTGAATAATTCCGTTGCAGGAGGAAACGAATTTCCAGGAAGTGTCTAGACGGTGGAATTATTCGAATCGTATCCTCGAGAAGCATAGTAATGAGCACGAATTATTTTCTAGGATCTAACGCTCTGTAATACGTCTCGGGGCTTCCTGTCTTGTAATCTACGTCGATACCGTCGTACAATTTGCATCCGTTTGATTTATTATTTCTTCCGAGATTCGTGTTCTCTCAGATTGGTTTAGAACTGTCTCTAAGCACTTACTTTTGATCTCTAGTTTGAGAGATAGTATCCGTGTACTTTCGTTAGTTTGCAGTTCGTGAGTAGTCTGTACAAAGTGGGAATCGAAATTAAAAGGCACACGTTGCCTGGAAAATATATATAGAAGATTCATAGTCTTTGTCGTATTAAGGCGAAAGAATTAAGGCAGAAATTAATTTAAAGTGGAATTTAGTGTATTAATTCATACACGTAGAATATTTATAATCAGAAAATCGATGTTGATGATATATGAATGAGATATGGTATATTTTGTCCGCAACAGAACTAGACAAATATCGAAATTATAGTAAACATATAATATATTTCTCAGGCAGTCTAACACAGTATTCTTTAATTTACAAAATTAAATTATATACTCTCAATTCACTGCGGATAACATAAAAAGATATTTCCACCGCGAACGTGTTAATTTCTCGATCTCCTACTTTTCTATTTTGTAAACATTATCCAAGAAACATTATCCATAGCCGAAATCCAGATCAAACACTAGGGTATCACGTTCATCCGAAGAACAAAGATCCCGTGGCTGGAAATCCTCGCGTCTGCGCCAGCCATGTCACGGAGGCGGCCTCGTAAAATGCGGAAGAACGTCGAGCGTCGAATCGGATTTCCCCTAAAATTCCACTTTTGTCGTTGTATCCAGCTTGCCATGGAACAGATACCTTAGATTACGTTGCTCCGTTGATCACGTACATGCATATACGCTACTCAAGAATATCTGATACAACATCTGAAAGGATTTTCCACGATAGCACAGCCAGCGGTGGTGAACGTCGTTCAACGTAACTGGATACCCGTGGACATGACGAGAAATGAAAGAAAATCCGACTTCGAGAGTCGACAAGACATGTGCTTATAGAGTTAAGACATCGTTGAGTACGAACTGTCATCCAGATCCGCAATGTACAAGATATTTCGAAAACTTGACACCAAACTTCAAGATCACATACTATTCGTTAAAGTAAGTAAAATGTCTTACTAAACATGGATCCAGACATAGCATTTTCTTCATCTTTTTATTTGGAACTGTTTTCGAACAGGGATTGAATTTTGGAGGGTGGTTTCATCCCTTGAAACTTGTTCATGTTGTTTTACCGCTGCTTTCAGTTGATCTTCAGGCTTACAAAGTTTCATTTAAATCGAGGCTGGATCGTTTGAGTCTCTGACTTATCGGATCCATGTTCATTGAGATTTTCGTGCTTGTTTTGTCGAGTCCTATATATTTCTGAAGTTTGATCACAACCTTTCGAGTACCTTAGGATTAGAAGTAGGTAACTATTTGGATTTATAATCTAAGAGTTCCACAAAGGAACAGTACGTGTTATTTCGTATTATTAATTATAATCATTAATTCGTACACTCTGATCAAATTGAAATAATATTGTTACAAATCTATCAAAGTGACTGGATTCTTATGAATGACAATGAATTGTGTTCATAGAGCGTAGTTTCGTAGCGGGACGTCTGGAACGTGGACACGTGCACTAGATTCTGTAGCCGCGTGGAAAAGTGGAGGAAGAGAAGGGAATAGGGGTGGTATGAAGGGTGGCACGGTTTAATCCGTGTTTCAACGTGCGCGGCTTGTCGAGTTCGAGCCCGCTAATGGAAGGTTAAGCCAGCTGATCCTCGGCTAACTTTGTACACCTTATCGAGCAAGGAACCGATCGAACGGTCCTCTCCCGTTTACCTTGCGTTTCACCCCACATCGATCAAACAGGTGTTTGTCTAAGGAATTTACGACAGCGATCCCGATCAACTCGCCACGTCGTCCTCTGCAGTAATTGCATCTCTTCGATGCCCACTTTTCTCATTCGCTTAAAGTCTACGGATCGAACAATTTTGTTTGACTGACTTTGCGACGAAAGGACATTAAAGGTTGGTCTTGAACGTTCCTTCTGCTGGCTGGTGACAAAAGGAGTTTGAAAGATCTCGTCGGAAGAATCACCGTTGCCAACTTCTATTGATTTTTCACAGGACCCTCGGGGGATGATGTAAGAGAGATTTAATAGCGGAGATTTTCATCGAATTTCTGTCTTCGTCTATGTGGCATAACATGTTGCCATTGGGTATAGAACTTTGAAGGGTTTCGGGATCAGGTTTCTGACCTAATTTTCAGTTTCGGAGGGATATTTTAGGGAACGGGATTGATGGTATTATTTATATCGAAGATAAGAAAGAAATTACTTTATTTATTAATTATTTCTGCAAAGCTTGTACAGCTATTCGTTCAATTCAATTCTAACATAGTTATCTATGAGCATGTAACTTTGACTTATTAAAAGGAAAGTTTGTTCATCTAACATGCAGTAATTGTTTTATTCCTGAAACTTATTCTGTTATTTTATTAGTTTTTATAAATCCAATAACCTTATCATATGATTGTTCCAACTATTTTCTCTTGTTTCTTTTCTTTGCTAGACCTAAAGTACATTATATTTCTTCATTTTTGCGTCATTATATTAAAGACCAATTGTGCCTCATAATATGGACGTTTAACAATAAGTTTAATTATTCTGTACGAAATTCGAGATTGAGTTTCAAGATGTTGAAGCGTATGTGACCCAAATAACCCTACTTTGTCATGTTATTGTACATTGACAATTTGTTTTTAGATGTAGAATTACTATTTTGCCAATTGTACCGTGATTACTGGGGCACCCTTGTTGATATTGTATATCCAGTAAATATAGGACGTATGTGGCGTCAAATATCCAGTTAGAGTGATTCTCACGATTCGATAACATTTCGCAAAGATCACGGCTGGCCTCCTTTTGCTTTCCGAATCCTATTCCTAGGGTGAAGACGAAGGGAACCCGGCATTCCACGTGGTAACGATGATTCGATATCAAAGTGAAAAGCGGTTAAGCTCTCCGCGCGATTAGACCCACGAAGTTATGCGGATCGTTGAACTCAAATAGCGAGTTTACCACTGCTCGACAATTCTCAGTTTCCATAAAGACTTAGCCAAAGATATACTTTTAGAACCGATTCTAAGTTTTTTTTATTTTTTTTATTTTATATAATTTGATTGTAAATCGTCATAGTATAATTCTTCGACTTTTAAGGATTAATAAAGCATCTAAAAAGATCGCTAGTGGTATATTTGTAACAACTGCTAACAGGCGTCAGAATAACGTGTACTGTAGCTTCTAAGTGAAGTTCTATCGCAATATACCAACGATTGATGTTAGTATAACAAACGTACCAAAGACAAACACCGTAACAAATCATCAAAGAGTTAATAACGGAGAAATACGGATTCTTCTGCGACATATGAATTATTCGAGGAAGGCGAGTGCTAGAAAACATAAGGTAGGCTCGCGTCGACTGTAGAGAAACTTGGCCTCGTACGTTTCGTTCACAAATTGCCGCGACGTTCTGGCGGTCGTTCGACTACACCTGCAGCCTGGTGGAAATTTATTGGCCGGGTCAAACTCGTTTATCAGGCCAGGAAACGTTGTCGCGAGCCGTTTAAAATTCAATCGAACGAGAGCCATCGTCTATGCTTCTTGGGTCTACCTGGGTAATTCAATGACACTTCTTTTTCTCGTTTTTCTTCAAGATGTTTGCGAATTCTCTCGATTGGATAAGAATATCCTACCCTAGTTGGATGTTTCACAACGATAAGACCAACCGACCGAAAAGCAGTCGATCGTACAACGATAGTACATTGTCTATATATGTACGTACATACGTCAGCCGCACGTTGCACGTCGAACTGCAACATAGAAAAGAATCGGTGAAGAAGCAGCGAAGATGTAAAAATGGATAGCGTATCGGGCGTACGACGATTCGACGTAAAAATGTCAAATGGTGTCAAAAGACAGTGCTATTTCGCCATTTCATTGCATTTGAAGTATTACCTACGCGCATCTTGCAATATGTCCCATAACGAAAATAGTAGGATGAACAAAGTCAAATATCTCAGAAACGACAAGTTTTAGAATAAATGTACCTTAGTATATATTTTGTATTCAAAATTTCCAGTTCTACAGAAATCAGACATAACAAATTGGACATTTCATTAAAAAAAGAAGAAGAAAAAACAAAATTATCCTCTATATCTTCTCTACGCATTTATCTATTAAGGGTATACTTCTATAGCCTATCCTACCTCTTTCCGAATTGTCTTTACGCCGTAAAGAGACTCGATTGTATTAAATTGCACTTCGAAGTAGTCGAGCAAAAGTTTTCTCGTACTGCAATAACGTTCCATTGGGAAACTCTAAGATGCTGTTCTGCGTTAATGATATACATAGTTTAATATAAATATAATAAAACTTACAATGTGTTATTGCTGTTATCGTTGCTTCGTATTTCCTCTTACCTTCCTTATCTCGTAAATCTGTTCTTAAATCTATCTTTTAAATCTGTTACTCCTTGTACAGTTTATATACTCATAACACACCTTTTCCACTTATAACTTCGAAACGACGAGAAGTCGATACGATTTCCAATTAAAAGCCAATACCTCGGGTGGATATCGTAACGTGAACCAGGAGGCCAGTTTTCACTCACCTCTCTTCTGGTATTGGCCGTTTAAAGCACGTTGCGCTAGCTGTAGTCGTCCCATTAAATTCGAAACTGCAACCACCCCCATATTCGGGTGAGTTTAAAACTTCCAACATTCTGTACACGCGAATCGTGCAGCGAGCCGAAGAAACTGCCACAGGAAAGTGGCATTAAACTACTACCACACGAAGGTATAATGTTTGTAAGAATTAAATCACATTCTGGACGTGCAATGGCTACAAAAAATATTTTCACATGATTCTATTTATTATAGCATTTACGTTTTAATTAATTAAATCCAAGCGGACATAATAAATTTTATTGACATAAAAATAGAAAAGTTTGATACTATGAAAATGTTATGTATAAAACCTGATGAAAATTACGCTCTATTGGGAAATAAAAATGTGTGCAAATATTTTTTCTAGCCATAGTACATAGTATCATCGTATGATACTTATATAAGAGGATGTATTTCTATGAGAAGGCACTCTTAGTCGTTCTACAACCAGTCATGGCTCGTTTCCTTACCGAAGACCCGGATGCGTCATAGGGTGATGAATAAGAAGAGTCGTCGTGAACGTAAACGACGAAAGAAAGAGTAGGGTGCGTGAGTTGGGGTATACGCGAAACGCTATTTAATTTGTTTCCTAGGGTGTCACGCGTCCAACCACCCCATTAGACGAGAATAGGCCTCGCGATTTATGCGTCGACGAGATTATCTGGAAGATAAGGGCGGACAGTCAGATAACCGCTGGAATTTCGGGGGTTGTTTTCGTATGGAGGACAGATCGAATTTATCACCCATCGACCTACTTAACTGCTGTAGCCGAGGGTGGATCTTGGCTCCGCTGTTACTTTCAGAAACTGGGACTCTTGTGATTGTTCCGGTATAACGTCGATGAAAACTAGCTGGTGCGTTTTAGGAAATTGATGCTACTTTATAGAGTTTATGGAAACAAGTTTAATTGGTTCATTTTATTGAATATTTATTTATTACCAAATAGCGTATCATTCGTTCGGAATAGTTTGTACAATTCTTCATGGATGTTTATTTACGATATTGTAATTTCAGAATGATCAGAATTAATGCGATTAAAAACCGGTTTCTCCTATTTTTTTTTTCCTTTTTTCAGAATAGACAAAGAATGTTTAGCTTTTTATGTGTTCCTTATAAATCGTACTTTATAAAATTGCCCATTCTATATCAAAAAGGTGAATGATTTCTTTATTGTAATTTTGTATCTAGAAATAAGAATATGTAAGTTACATTTTTCAATGATATTGCGTTTACGCAATTTATGCGTATTATTTCACTGTTCTATCTCTAGTGGACGAAAACATTTTCCTCGTTTCACATATCTAATTGTTTTTACATAGAATACTTATTTTAAGAAAAAAATTGGGTAATAAACTTTGATTATGGACGTAACTCTTCGTTTCTTTAGGTAATTAATTATTCAGAGTGAAAGTCGCATTAACCTACTTACCACACCAAATATTCAGTCTTTCAGCTTCCTTCATTTACCTCTAACAATTCTCTTCCATTTTCCATCTTGCCCCTTCGCGAATACCTTCGATTAAAATTAACCCCGCTCGATTTCTCGCAATTAAAGGAGGAAGATATTGTAAGAAGTAAAAAAATGGCATTCCTCTTCTTCTTGCTTTACATTTTATCAAAACTACACGTTTAAAAAATGCTTTCTTTAAATTTAGATATTTTCCTGAAGATGTTTTCAGGGATGAAAGAGATAATTAACGGTATCAGCATACGCTATTATTTTCAGTTATTATATACAGTCGAAGACATTGGCTATTTTTTAACCCCTAAAATATCTTCAAATGTTGCGAACACACAATCTTGTAATTCGATAAATTATTAATTCACTAAACGTGTTTGTTCTCAGTGAAAAAGAAGCTGGTCAAAGGTCAAATCTGAACGCACTATGTTTTCCTCGTAAAATAATCCGAAAAACAGTTTCTATTGCTAATGTTAAATTAACAAAAAATAAGTTCTCTTATGGAATTTCTATTTCTAAATTAATAAAAGACAATTGTTATCGCGAGCTAAAAAAATTCCCTTTTGAAGGACATTGAAAAGTCTAAACGCTTTAATTATTTAGAAATTCAAGCTAAAGATATCGTTGTACCTTCATGATCTTCAAAAACTTTCATAAGTCATGGTGACATGGATCTCACAAACATCTTGGAGCTACATATTAATATTATCGAAGCACCGTATTAATATTGTGTCGAAGAATATACGAAGAATCAATCTACAAAGGCAAACCTCGAGTTCTTAAGTTCTTGTCGCCTTCAGCCAAAGACAACGTAGCAATTATCAATCATAACGAGTCGAAAAGTACACGACCAACACGCTCCAATTGAAAAGTCACCTCGGAAACAGTTCGGAAGCACTTGACGCGATTATTGAGCGAAGGATTGAAAGGTTGGCAAGTGCGGCTGGAAGTTCGAGTTCCGGATTACGCAGCTCGTCGAAGGATACGAAACTTTTGTAATTGTTCTATCGATTTCCTCTCCCCTACCTAGTCTCGGAAATAAATGTTCTTTACGCCAGGAAGACGATCGAGCGCACGCAGCTTCCCGAAATTAAACGGTTAGGCGTGTCCTAACCTCTCTTTTCCCGTTGTTCCCATTTAAGAGAACAACAATAGGCAACCCAACGAATGGAGAAGTGTTTTTTGAAAATAATTGCGCGGCTCTCTGAGCTCGCAGTATTAAATGGGGAAGGTATGGATTGTTATCCTTGCTGTATAATTTCCACCGAGCCACTGGCAAATGGCGGCGTTTCGCTGGGGATTTTAAGAAACAAGGGGTCAAAATTGTGCCGGTGTTGTTAGGTAAATTCGGCGAGGGCTGGCGCGAAGTAAGAGAATATGGTTATAGAGGGTGCTAAAGATTGTTCTTATGCGGTTCTTGACGAGCACTGCGAAGAAACAGGAATCAACATAAATTCAATGATTGAGTGTGTTTTGTTTGATTCTTTTAGAACAATTTTCAGAAGAACGATTGCGGGATAATTTTCATAGTAATTTTAAGATCGTCAGCGTTTTTCGCATCTGATTTTGTTTTTCTATTTGCGTAATTGCAATAACAAACGACTGGAATGATATACGACTTTAATTAATATACTCGATATAAACCTTAAATAGGGAGTAAGGTGATATTAAAAATCATATACTCATATTTCCTTGAACATGAAATATAAAATTATAAGTCGAAATATATTGTTTCCTCTTTATTCTTAGAAGATAATTGCCTCAATAAATCGAGATAACACATCCGATTCCATTCAACTGGTCGCAAATAATGCCGGCGAATATCTGCTAAGCTAATGCAATTGGATCCATTTAACTGCTTATGAATAACGCTCGCTATCTCGTGTACAATCTTGCTGACTGTGTTTCGTAAACACCATTTCGCGAATGAGTCATTTCAATTCGTTGATATAATGCCCGATATCGTGTATCAATGTTTGGTATTGCAATTTCATAATATTTTTTATCGGATGTGATTTTACAGAAGCGACATAAAAATTAAGGAATATTGTATTCACCTGAGTTTTGAGTTTTAAGTGCGAAATTTGAAAAATTGCAAATGTAGCACCTCATTCTGATTATTTAAATTGCTTAGGCCTGAATTAGAAAATGTTGTTCCTTTTATAAATTTAAATAAAAATCCACAAGTATAATACAACGAAGAACATTTATATCTAATATTTTCTATCAATTTCACATTGAATTTTATTTGTTTCAAAATCAAATAATAGATTACTAAACCAAATTGATTCGAATCGATTGAAATTAATAATTGATACAAAAATTAGCAAACAAAATTCTGTTATGGATGTGTGGTAGAGTTTATTGGGGATTTGATATTATTCGAGAAGAAGAAGACTATTAGTCTTTGCCATAAGTATTGATTAATTAATTGAAAGTCTTCTACGAAGTTTCCACGTAAATGAATCTACTATTAATCAAAATTGGATTAGCAGAAAAAATATCTTGGAGCAGGAACGGCGATCGTAACAATACCAAATGATCCTCGCACAAAAAGAGAGAATTAACGACAATGACTGGGTCATTTTTTGTATCTTTATATTACACTTTTTCGATTATGTTCATGTCATTACTTCATTCGATTATTATATGTATAGGTATTATTTCATTTTTTTAAATAATTTCGCTATACACATTTCGCTATTTACAAATATCGTTCAAGTAATCGTCATTTGTCATAGGTTATGAAAATTATGTAACTGTGACAAAATTATAAGTGCTGAAAGACAAAATCAGCATCCATTCGTTTCGTTCATCATTGGACGAAATTCTTCTTTTATCGATTTTTGTAGAGCTGAAACACCTACAGATTAAAACTAGTTTTATCGAAAACCAAATAAATCCACTTATAACTTAATTACATATTTAATAACTCGCTGTTCTTAACACTGTGGCACTCGACTAGCGAAGTGCTAAATATATTCCCCTTCATTAAAAGGTTCAATTTTAATCCATTCTTCAAACTTTATTCTATTTTGGAAACGTAGAGAGGGTTAAAAATAATGAAAAAATTTCATGTTCTTTCAAACTGAAATTACCGAAAAATGAATGACCCAATGATAGTCAGACGATGCTTATAACTCCGAGAATCGATCCTAGGCCATTGGATACCACCAGATCCTCTAACGATCACCTTACGAATCAAGTGGGGGTTACATCTTTCTTTTACTACCCTTTTAATTACCCGCGGCGGGTCTCATAAAAAGGAAACCGAGCTTCTATACAGCCTCTCATTTGCCTTCGTCACGACCGCTATTGCGCAATAAAAAAATAAGCGGATCGATACGCATTGAAATTCGCAGCGATCTCGATATCTCGAACATTCACACGGATCTCGTCTCGGTATCGAGGAGTCGTATCGTGCTGCAGCGGCCGGTTACGAGCTCTGTGCGGTCCGGCCGCCACGCCGCTCCCATCAACCCCCTTCATCCCTGTGTTCTCATTTTACGCAACCGTCCCGTAACGTACGCTATCGCCTGCTCCTAAAGCCGACTACCTCTCTCTCTTCCTCTCCTCTCCTCTCCTCCTCCAATCGAGTATCAGTGTACGCGTACAGTGGCTCATGAAAGTATTTCAACACTTATCATAGAAAATTTCTACATTGTATGTTATATAAAATATTTTCAGATATTATTCGTATTTTCATATTATAACATTGTTTTTATATCCAAATTTGATTAGCATGTAGGAAATTTGTATGTACATACTGTGTGGGTCAGACGAAACAGTTTGAAATTTCATTAACATTGTAATGAGATAGAACTGTCATTATATCGATTAAAGAAACCAATCTGAAAATGTGTATAGAAGTTACAGGACATTTATTGCAAATATAAATTTATAAAAGATTAATATACAGCAAGAATAGTTATCTTATGCATATAATAAGTAGACTGCTCTTTATTTTATGCATTTATAGAAGGTTGAAAGGTGCAAAAGTTTACAGAATGCAATCTAATAATAGGGATTAAAAATGGGTCACCGAATAACGATACCTGTTAGTATAATAAATAATTGAGCATATAAATTCTTTACTATTCAAGCGAGGTTAAATTACTTTCCTAATGTTTCATCAGATTTTACTCTGTTTCTTCTAACTGCTCGAATACTTGTGAACGGGGATGTACTCGCGCGAAAGAAAAGCTGGTGGTTGTGCGCGTATCACCTTTACGTTCGCAGGACCGCGAGTTATTTATTTTTATGGGGTTTCGCTCTTTCCGGGGCGCGAGCGCGCACGCAGCAGCCTTCTTCCCCGAAAAGTCCTCGAGGATTCGGAGGAGCAAGCACCCCAGGGGTGAACTATAGAAAGAGAAAGAGGGAGTCACCGTTTCCACGCGCCAGGAGACCCTCGCCAGGAGAGAAACCCTGTGCCCGGTTAATGGCGTTACGGGGTTGCCATGGCGACGAAACCCCATAGAAGCTGTACCAACGACGGCACCGCGCCCGCTGGAAAGCCCATTTATTCTGGAAAAACATTATAAGAAGCGGAGAGGCACGAGCCATCGCTGCGTAGCTACGCGCTGCCACTTGCATCCCCCGATGCGGTGCCTATGCGCAGTCGGTACTCTTCTGAGAGCCAGGGTCAGTTCTTTCGTCCCCCTTCTATAAACGTAAGGGGATGATGTTACGACGTATACCTTCTGCCCCGTTTTTCCGCTTACGATGACGAAGAACACCCTTCCATGGAAGGTTACAGATTGTCGGGTGAGAAAAGTGGCACGTGAAGTCGGAAATCACGCGAGATTCGACAGTTGCAAAGGGAGAAAAGCTGGTCACCTAGCTAGAGGATGTTGCAAGGGATCGATGATTTGAAGCGTTAGCGTGTATCAGTTGGAGAAGCTCTGTTGGTGTATTTGTATCGCGTTGTCCTTTTAAATTGGCGATGGAAGGGTGGCTTTTGATTAGTGTCGCGTCGGTGCACGCGTTTTAGGCAACTCGGGGGTGAAACACGGTGGAAGAGTCGTGGTAAATGTTCGTCACGAGGTTAATATGGTGAGGATAATTTTGTGATGCATTCTTTCGGAGGGTTTGGGGTGTTTGAAGCTGTGTGAAGAGATTTGATGATTTTGAAATGGTACTACGTATATGTTAAATAAAAGCTATTTAGCTTCTTAAACAATGAACGTTGAATTTCCAATGGGTAATTAAAATATGTGATTAGCATATCAGAATCGCAGCATTTCATACCGAGTTCATTTTGTAACATTTTCTTATATCGATCTTTACAATCTGTTTCATAAATTCATTATTGTGTAAGATATAATATTTGAACAAATTTGATGTAATAGATAACTAAATGTTCTAAAAACGTAGCACCTAAACGTTCTAACGATAAAAGCAGATTCCCATGGCATATTTTTTTTTATTTAAAGAACGCAAGTTATTTAAAGAACAACAAAGAAGGGGTGGCTTTTGAAGCAACATAAAATTATTGAAGAGCATTTAGCTGTTGGAATGGGGATGAAATGCGTCACACGGGGAAGACTGTAAATAGAATAAATGGTCGTCATGCGTGTTCGTCGTGACGTCGTAATAATAATTCCACGGTGATGGAAGGGAGTGTGGAATCGATACGTGTGACGTGCGTATGTAATCGAGGAAGCCGCTTACGCGGCCTGTTGCGAAACAATAATCCGGCGAATAATTGGTCGATAGGTGTTACGGTTGTCCGGTCAATCTCGCCGAGACCGGCCTATAATACGACCATCGCATCGCGCTACAATCGCGATTGCTCGTCTATTAACGCCACTCGGCACGGCCGTCGACAGTTTGCCTGTCCGGTGACACAATAGATTAAACTAGATTTCGACAATAGTGTCGGATGAAAGAATGGAAAGCAGCTTTCGCGATGGGAACCAGCATCTGACGGATGAACACGTGTGCGCTACTAGATGGCCCGCTTTGTCGCTCCCGAATCGATTCTTGATATACCTTTTGTTCCTGTTTTTAGTTTGAACTGTGTTCTAATGACAGGATCAAGTACAACCTTATTCATAAGTACTAGGATTAAGCACCTCATTATTAAACTGCCAATGCATTTCTGAGAAATGTTCCTATTTTGCCCTGCAACTACTATCTGCTGAAACGAATCTCATTAAATATCTCTAAATTTTACTTCAATTAATTATGAAAAGAAGAAAAACGAAAATACTAAAAATATTGAAAGTATTAATAACCAAGTAAGGAAGATATTAAAGAGTATTTATTACCAAATACGAAATTTTTACAGAATTATTCTAATGTCTAATCTAACCATACATTCCTTAAAAATGATTAGCATAGAACAACCATAAAGGTGGAGATCTTCAAAATAATCCATTTTTACTAATATACTCGTATATCAAAAGAACAATCAAAAACGATTCATCCAAAATTACTGCACTGCTTATACCAACCGTAAATCTATAATCTTCTAACTATAATATTATCTCTCGAAATGAATCTCACTAAACAATCCTGCAAAAACGCAATTGCCAGCTAAAAACGAAACATATTTACACGCATACGCAGACACTCTATCACGATGATCCATACAAGGATGTCCATATTATGCACCATGAACCATGCCACGTTTCTGGACGTGCGTGCACCAGCGGTGGGTGACCGTAACGTTGGCTTGTGGCGCGTTGCAAAACAACACGGCGCAAAATTGTTCAGGCCAGACCGGGATCCGCGGCTGGCCGCAAAAACCCTTTGCGGATAACTCGCGCGTCAAAACATCGAGCAATTAACCCTCCAGGGGATTTAAAGGCGACTAGAGAGGGGGTGAAACGGAGCATCGGCCCGGGTCCCGCTTATGTGTCCCGGGGGTTTTTGCCGAGGGTCCCCCGGTCCGTGGGTTCCTGTGCGACCGCAAGGGAATTACTAAGGATTACATGAAAATTCTATTATCGTCTTAACGTCGCGCTTCATATCCTGCGCCGACGAAATCGGGCTAATGTCGCGAATCAATCCTAGTTTACTGGCTTTTTAAGGAGACTTTTCTTAATACCGTCGAGACGTGACTATGGAATGGCGAGTTTAAAGATGGTGGATGAATTTTTGATAGTAAACGATGGATTGAAAGTGAAAGTCCGGTGCTATAAATTAAGGAAATTTGAGGAGAAGCTAGTCACAGATTATTACTTATTTACAATTTTGGGGGGGGGGATCCGACGTTATTAGGTGCGGGTCGTTTAATGGTGTAATAAGAAAATGATAAGATATGGGGTTTCTTTTTAAAATCAGGGAAAGTTTAGGTAAAAAATAGTCCAATTTATGAGATCCTCGCAATTTTCCTAAAGACGTAAATAGAATATTGAGAACATCGAATAGTCTTTGGGTAGTCAACTTTTTGATATTTGGAAGGATTTTCAGGGGAAATTATGTTAGTTGAAACTGAAAAAGTTTTAGGTAGAGTCAATCTTGGTTTACTAGATCTCTTTACGATATTTTAGAGATATAACTCAGTAGAGTAACTCAGACAGTAGCATTTTCGGATGGTGAGTGAAGATTGGATTTCTGGGTTTTTCGATAATTGGAAGACTGTAAAGTGAAAAGGTTATCCATTTTGTATTTTATATCAGGAAAATTTTTTGTAGAATCAATCTCAGTTTGCTAGGTTTTTAAAATATCCTTGAAAGATGGAGACGCGGTCGTGGAATTGTTGGTTTGAGGATGATGGATGAAGATTGGATTTGTGGATACTTCGATGACATGGCTACGTAGTTTATGTTTAAACCACTAAATTTTTTAGCAAAAGTAAAAAGTTTAGTTAAATATATCATGAAAATTGTGAGCGTTTAATTTGTCAAGTTGATACATTGTTTAAAAGTTATCTTCTAGAAGGTTTAGAAATATCTAAATTGAATTCTAGAATGATTAGTTCGGTATTTGAATACATAATTATCGAGTTTGAATCTGGTACATCGTGAGATCCCTTTCTTTATGAATTAGATATTAAAATTTTTTAATTTACACATATACTCGTCTATATTGAATCGTCCATAATCTTAATCACGTGATTGGTAGAGATATTAATAATAATTTACCGTATTACTTACTTAATTTTTCAATTGCTGAATATAACACGACTTAATTATCCAACACTACAATACATATGAATAATTGTCTTATTGGACACTTTCATATTGAGTTGCTTCATAATGTGTTTGTAATTTTCTAGCTATTGTTGCCCAAAAATTATTACATGTGTTGTTACCATTGCGATATCTGTTTTCTTAAACGTATCACTTATCGATATGTATTATAGTAAAACCTGTATGGCGTAATTGCTCACTGTTTCGTACTCGGCTGTGTATTCAATTAACAGCAACTCCAAATTATATGTGTACACGAGTAAATTAATTCATAAAACTGGAATTTCTGTTCGTAAATTAATTTAATCGAAATCATAGCGCTATGTAAACTGAAAGAAGTACGAAACAATGAATTATATTTGTTAGTGGAAATATAAGAACCTTTGATAAAATTATTTCAGTAATCAACGTCTCTTAACAACGAAAAGCGACCATATCTTTTAATTAAAAGTTTCAGCAGAATGTTGGATCATACCAACAACGTAACCACATTTCTCTTAATTGAAAGTTTCAGAGGTCTCCAGGTAATTTATTAAATTATTAACTCAAACTGAGAAATTAATCCCAAGAATTGAAGGCACGGCATTTCCATTAAAAATCCCACATCCAAAATTTGTTAATCTTCAAATACAGTAATAAAACGTGTATATTAAAACATGGTATTCGAGTAAATAGCTTAGCCTACTCAACTCTATTTATTTTATTCACGTCCAATCATTTTACATGTACATATATATCATAAGAATAAAAACACATTTGCTCACCACTTTCAAATTCCAAAATTAATTCCATTCATCTTACACAATATTTTATATCTATTCGACACAATATTTCCGAATATATACTTTTTTGTTATCAAACATCATCTTAAAATATCGGAAATTATTATAATCAACTCAGTTTATACTCGATCCATTTTCATCCATTCTGCACGATATTGCACAAGTTTCTTAAGCAAGAACCACCTAATATCAAATTGCATACCTCTAATAAAACTCTCAATTAGCTCTCAAATCAGATTTCACTTTTCATTGACATAGCATAATGTTAATGAAAGGTGCGGTGGGTGGAGTTGGCAAGTGGCGTAAGTCGCGTAATTGGCGATAATAAATTAATAGTGGCGGCGTCGTTCGTCATGCAGACGGGACGTGTGCGTATTCGGCTTTGTAAGGGTGCGGTCCAGGTCCGAAGAGCGCGAGTGGCTGGCGCGCTGGCTCTCACCACAGCCAATTACCGTTCCCTCATTAATCCGGTTAAATGAGGATCACACGAAAAGTCTGTTATAGCCTTGCGACACGCGTCAGAGATTTTAATTTCGTCGCGTACAGTCAGGGACGCGACCGAACAGTTTAATGCAATCAGTCGGTGTGATATGCGAGCTGTTCGCTCATCGTTCGCGATCATATTCCGTTCTAAATATCGCCTACTCCATGGCCAAAGAAAAATAATATAAGATTAAAATTAATTAAACAGTATAAAAGTTTAGAATTAATTAAATCAATAGAAAAGGCTGATCAATAGAATTAATTCTTAGAATTAATAGAATTGTTGATATATAAATCATTTCAGTTTGTTATTCCTTTTGGAAAGTATATAATATATTTGTAGTGAAAAGACTATGAAAATTCTATTGTTTTATTTTCATGATGAGATTTTTATTTTTGATGATTCTATCTTAATAAATTTATGACTTTAGTGTAGAAATAAAGCTACAGATTTTTAGATGGCAAAGCGTGACTATGACTCAGGATGAACTTGCACCTCCATCGATGAAGCGTGAAGTTCGAGGGGTGAATCGTAAATAGGAACCGACGTTCACAATTTCCTTATCATCTATTTCATCGTTATCCCTAAATTCTTCTGTTCTTCTGATTCTTCTCGCATGACCAAACCTCATATCCTCATAACCATTCCATGTATATCCCCTGTGCATCGTTCTTTGCATGAAAGCTATACACAAAGTAATTCATTGCCATTCATAACCATCTGACAATCGGATGAAGGTAATATACAGTAATATAATCGGTACCAGAAAGAAATTGTGATATATATACATATAAAATACATATATAAAGAGAGATTCTGTAAGAAAAGATGATATCGTCGATTTCCTGAAAGAATAGCCGATTTAGGAAATCATCAATTTTGAGATTCTGTTGCGAACTAATTTCTTAAAAATTTACTTTCCTTGACTGACTCCTTCGATTTAATGTCTCGAAATGAAATCACACATTTCTGGAAATAAATCCCGAAAATAGAATTCTTCAATTTTGCATCGCTGAAAGACGCTGTGACCTTTCACGATATATTTGTCAGGTGAGTCTCAAAATTTCTGAAAAAGAAAAAATGGAGACTGTTAAATTTCGAGAAATTATCAATATTTTCAATCCTGTTGTCATCTTTTGCGTCAGTCGATATTACTCTTGCAGCGAATCGAAAATAGAAATAGAAGCAAGCAATCTTGTTGGTACCTCGCACGACCTAAAAGACGCGATCGATCGACAGGTCCGCGTTCCATTAAGCAAGCAGGTAGCAATCGGGAATCCGGTAGCGTTAATAAATGCCAGCTGACACGCGTCCCTGACCTGCCCGAGGTGTCGCTAAACTAGCGTATTTTCCGACAATTACCCCATGATACATGGACGGTACGAATACGCGTGTACACGTGCGCTCGCGTAACACTCACACGCATCCATAGCTGTTCTGTAATATTCAACGTGACGATCAGTGGCCAGGGTTGAACCGGTGAATGTGTGGCGAACGATCGGTGGCTGGTCAGCCGCGTGGCCGGCTTGCCACAACCAATTACTGCTCTCTCATTAACTCTGTAATAATCATCATCGTCTCTGTCGTGCTTACCTACGTTGCTTTCTCGCTTTCATCCTTCTCCGTCTTGTTCCATCCATCTCATTTCGTCTTGTTTCGCCCTTCTCTAACGAACCATTTGCTCTCTATCCTTCCGTGTCTCTCGTTGAACGCATAATTGCTTGTGAAAAAGGGTGCTTCAAGTATAGGATGAATTGGGTATGGTGTGTCGGTGGGTGAAAGCGTGCTTCTGAAAGCTGCTGGGCTTTTCGCACGCAATAATAATCATAGTCAGTGATGCGTTCTGAAAGACTTTCGATCGTTTTCGAACGTATTCGAGATCGGAAAGTTTGGAGATTTTTTAGATTAATTGTTAATATAACGAAGAGCATAATTGAGCTATTAATTATAGTTGAAACGAGATGAGAAATAATAAATCTTCTTTTTATCGCGAAACAAACTGCAGGAGTATTTCTTCGGTAAATATGATAACATAGAAAGAACAAACTTCTTTACGATCGAACGTAGCTAACTTTGAAAAACTCGAACTAAAATTTGCAACAAAATTTACTCGATTCACCATTTCGTTTTACCATCGCTTTCTGCGCGAATATCCTCAACTATTCAATCATATTCCAAAAAATTCCAATTTTTACACTATCGAAAACCTTGGGAACGCTTCGAAATGGCAATTGGCGACCGTCCATCCCCAATTACAGACGGAAAACAGAGATAGGCGTGTTGTTTCGATCGCAGGAAAGCCATTGTTCGAGCATTGTGTCGACCAGGAATGGGACAGGAAACACAAGCCTGCAGAGGCTTGAATAATTCCGGGTGGCGCGCGATCGAACGGACCCCGGACCCTGAGCGGAGGGATTTTAATTAAGGAAATTAAGCTATTTATTGCGAGTACCCTCCTGTGCCGCGTTACTTCTCTGTGTTGGCACCAGCCGTCTTGTCGCTGGCACCTTTTTCTCGTCCTATCCACCGCAAGTCGAGAACAAAGCCAGGTTTCCATCGTCACTCCCTCGCATTCCTTGCATCTTCATCGCCCTTTCCGACTCTTTAACGAGGCTAATTGCTCGAGAAGAAGTTCGCGAAAGCGAATCGACCGCCGCGATGCAGAAAGTTCCGCGACCAGGGGTAAAACAACGATGTAATTCGGCGGGATTGACGATCTTTCGAGTGTTCGTTAAACACCATCCTCTGAAAAACATAAAACGATAGAAGTACAGCTTTTCGTCGTTAAAGTTTCGCCGGTTTGTTTGCTGCACGGTTAATGGTACTGAGACTTTTCGATTGGGAATTAAAACGGTTGGCGAAGTTTTCTGAGCAGAGTCGAATGTTTTAGAGATTGGATGGAATTTGCTGAAGAAGATAGAGTTTGAGGTTCTTGTATCGTTTTCTCGATATCGAGGAAGAGACTGTTATAACATAGAGTTTTGAAGATAGAATGGAGGAATTCTTCGTTTTGGATATTCGGTGCAGTAACTATCGAAAGTGGGTCAAAATGATTCGTAATGTACAGGGTTATCTATTTAACTTGGAACCTCCGTTCACGAGAATATATGAGAATAGCAACATATACATATATTATGTTATTGTAACATCTACGCTTACCAGTACAGTTAAATGTCGCTCGCCATCTATAAAATTCTTTTACTTTAGAATACTTTTTAAATAAGAATATATCGACGTACAGAAAATTTGTATGGCAACATTTAATATGGCAAATTATATAATAGACAACGCGAGATTAAATTGGTCGCAGAATCCAGCTAGGTGTACCATTCGCTATGTATCCGTTCCCTCGCCTTGTCACATGGAACGAAAAGGAACGTGTATAGAAAATTGAAGCCGTGCGTCCGCGATAAAATTCTAAATGAATCAGTTAGGCGTCTGAAAGCATTCGTGGGGTATGCTAAACGCGCGCATTAAACATTCACCATGGGTCGTCTTTGTGCACGCTTTTATGAAGCAGCGACAAAACATTTTTTCTTTTCCCGGACGCAAACTGAAATGGAACGCGTGTATCGAAAATGTGTCACATCGCTTCAGATTCAGAGAAGTGCGTGATGAATGCGCGTTTAGAAGCATTGCAGAGCGATAAGTGGGACCGTTTATACGGACACGCATTAGCTGCCTGAGTTCCTTGAACTCGCGTTACGTTAAGAGTTTCAAATAGCACGAGATTCTCAAGATTAAATGAGTTTAAGTTATTATAAATTTATGAGGCAATATAAAATAGAATTCCTAATTTTGGCTTAGATCTTTCTTCCAGTTTAATATTCATTTTTTTAATTCGACGAAGATATCTGTTTGTAAAATTTTTTTAAAAAGGTGAGCTGAAATATAATCAAACCTAATTTTTTTTATTATTTAATTTGTATTTTACCAATTTTACAGCTGGACATTTGATAAATTTTTCTAACTTAATTGATAAGTAACATGTGAATGGCTACCCCCAGCGGGATACCATCTTCGAGTTTAACTATTTTATTTCTTTAATGAGGTCAGTGAGGCGCAATCAAACCTACTGCACTCCAATATATATAGTGGGAGCCAAAAATGAATATATGTATATATTTCGAGGAAATTTGAAATTCTTTCAAAAACTCCTACACGTATATGTATATATAGCACAGATTGAAAATTGATTGAAAGGATATAAGATACGTAGGGATACAAATTAACAGTAAAAAGAACATAGATATTTCAAGTAAGTAGTAAGTATCTAGTAGGTCAGTCAATATTATGCGAACCTGGTTTCTATAAAGGGTATACTCATCCTGATTCTCACTGTACAAAAGGCCATCAAACATTTAGCTTCTTATTTTTCAACGTTCTATGAAGTAAACAAAGAAAACCAGCAAACTCTCAATCACGAAATAAACGAAAAACATAATTTTCTACGGAGATCGCATAACAGAGTAGACAGACGGTAATCTTCACGAAAGAAGAGGCTTATGACAAACGTATATCATGAGTGACACAAACGAATATCGCGAGGTGGAAGGTTGAAAAACAGACCCTGGCTGCACTCGAGCCACGTCGAAGAATTTCCTTTATCCGAGTATATTGAAATTTTTAAGCAACCACAACACATAGCACAGGACTATTCGTAGATGCGCGTATAACGAGTACCAGAGTCTTTATTGCGGAACGAAAAAGTCGTATAATAGACGGGTGAAGCGTGTTTTCCTTTTATAGGGTGCGTGCAACTGCGTATGGAATATACATGAGAAATAGGAAAAGAGAGAATAAGAACGAGGAAGCATGCGAGGGTGCAGTCGACAAGATGTGCCTCGTGTCGATGAGACACGCTCGTATACTCTTATGCTATTCAAGGAGGATCTTCCCCAAGTATATGCGCCTCAGGAGACCGTACGGTTTCCCCTTTATCGAACGGCCCTAGACGACCCTTAATTTCGTACTAACGCTTTTCCTACTTTGTTCGACCGAGTTCTATCTGTCACGCGTGTCTCGCGGGAACTTTGAAGGGAAACGCGTAAGGAACAAATGCGTTTATCTCATAAATATCGCTGGTATCAATAGCGATATATAAAATAGGCTTCGTTGATCGATATCGTTGGTCTGGGTATTTTATTTGCCAACAATTTTAGACATTTTATTTGTAAACAGTTTGGAATTTTTCTTTTATTGTTGTGAGATTTTCAGGTAAAACTGGGGTATATAGAGTAAAACGATACAAACACAAAATATCGAAGCAAATGATATGCAATCATATGTCTCAATGGTGGGAAGAAATTATTCGACAAAGAGGATATCTAACAAAGTATTAAATATTCATTGCACAAATCTTCATCTATGTTCTGTGTTTAGTTACATCCATAAAGATACGATTTTACGTAAACATTCGCGTTCATTCATTAGACGAATAAGGATTGAGGATTTATAGTCATTGCGTACGTTTTAAAAACTCATATAAACAAAATTCGAGAGGAAGTATTCATCAGCTGTTCGTACTATTCGATCCATTAGAGGAGTCTTTTGGGAGATGGAAAGTTCCGAGTCCAATAATAATCGTATGGATTAACTTTATTTCTTAGTGATATATTATCCTCAAATGGGTAATTATCCCTTCGTTTAATTCTTAGGAAAGATTGTCGGAGATCTAATTGAAAAGTTGGATCGACTATGATTTATTTAAACCTTTTTAAAGTATGATATTGCCGTAATATACGATTTATATCTTCTAAAAAAAGAGAAAAAAAGAGGAAACATCCTCTGTTAATTAACTTTTGTATAGAAGACGTGATTGCTTCGCTGGAAAATAGATTAGTCGAGAGCAAAACTCATAGTCATGCTGCAAAATCAGGAAACACTCCTGTTGGTTTTGTTATTGGGTAACGTAGCAAATTTCTTTCCTTCCAATTACCAACCATTTATATCTTACATCTCACGAGCATTACCTGCATTTTTCATTGTATCGTACAAATTTCTTTATCATTTTTCATCTTTCTCTAATTTTCATCATTTTCAATCTTCCACTCATTATACTTATTAATTCTCTCTACTTCTGCACATAGCCAGTTACAGAAGTCTTCAAGTTGCTGAATTTTATGTGTTTGTCTTATTGAGAGGAATTGCTGTACACTTTAATGAATACTTTCTATATATCGTTGTACATTTTTGAATTTTAGTACCACTCCATCTTGCCTAAAGCCCCTTTCTGGCACATGTTCTTTAGAATTCTAGGATATCTCGAGAATTCGTCCGTCATATTTTCATTTGTCGTATTTTTCTCTTGTCCTAGTGTTTTTTATAGCGTTTCTTTTATGGTGTCCTTTTTATGGTGCTTTTCGTGCTACCGGAATATTTTTGTTGCCCTTAAAACTCGTTTCTCTGAAATCCTTTTTTTCGGTGTATCTGATAAGTTTTTTTCTATAGTTTCAGCTCTCTTTTTTTCGTTTCTCCTGTATACCAGGTTTTTATTGTTGTGAAATTCTTCCTTTCGGTATTCTTGTATTGTTCTTTCTAGTGCAAAATTTTTTATACTTTTTTGGTGCCTTTACATTGCTCTTTTTATTTGGTATGAAACTCTCGTGTGTTGCTTTTTTCATTACCTTCAATTTACTTTTATTACATTCCTTTGCTTTGTTTTTTATTATTCGAATTTTACATTTATTCGAAAGTCGAATGAAATCTTCTATTTCCACTTCCTTTTCTCTTACTTCTTTAAGTATCTTGTTTTGATACATCCTCGCATTACATCTTATCACAAAAATTGCAATAGTAAAATTGTTCTATTGAATATGGTCACTTGTATTACAATTATTAATCCAAAATTCCTATTTCCGTTGAATATTAGTACTCACGAAATAACTCAAAATGAATGATCTCACACGTAAAATAAAACGTTGGGATCAACCGAAAAATCCGATCGAGACATTGTGCGTGTCTCATGGCCAGTTCAGATAACCAAGGTTTCACTGTACTCCTAACGTTAAACAAAACCCCGTAATTTATTAGGTGACACAGGAGTACATAACGAGTGGTTAGTTTCCACAACGTCGTTAATCCACTTCGTGTTCCAAGAACAAACCATCATCACACGCGTGCTTATTTCATACGGCGGACAAGGCCGATTTTTATTGGTTTAGCCAGGTTGAAACGTTAGAGGGGTCGAGAGGAGCTTCGTGCAATATTCGTTGTGGAAAGTTTATCGAAAGGACGATAAGCAGCGAGTCTGGACGCTCGGCGGATGGCGTCATCGGTTTTGCTACGGGGATCGATGCTGAAGTGCTGCGTGAGTGGTTCTTACCGGTTGTTTAGACTTTGAAAGACGAGGCTGGTCACGTTCTCGATATCAGACGCATAGCTGCGTTTTGTATACACTCACACTCTGCTTTCAACGCCAGAAAAATTATTGCCATAACGAACCAAACGATTCCACGTGTCCGCTTTTCGTTTTTTTCATTCTTTTTCCACAGAGCCCATTCTATAGCGTGACCTGTGTCGGCCACTGTGCGCTTGTTTCGTTCCGATCGATCCGTTTCGATGGCCCTTTGCGCGTATTTACACCGATGTGGAGTACGAGATCATAAATCTCTGCTAGGACTCTCGAATCTGATGAAAATTACATCTTTATTCATATTCATGTTGTTGTTTCGTTATTCTGTAGTTGTCAATGATAGTTGCGATATTTATTAATTTCGGAAAAGGTTATGAATCTATTTCTCGATTATCGAATAATTACATCTTTATTCATATTTACATAGCAATGTCTATAGTAAAGTATAATATAGTAAATTTATATAATAACTTACCGTATTACAGTTGCACTTAACAATTCAACAACCTGCTGAATATCAGCCAGTGCAAATTGCGGGAAACCTATGAGTCTATATTTATATGGTAATTTGATTTTGACATGTAGTTCCCTGTCAAATTATTTATATGCTTTCCACGAATAGTTCATTTTAACGTCTACATTATTTTCCTCTAAAAGATACGGAATATAAATTATTTTTCTTAGAAAAGTAAAGAGTGATCGATTATTTATAATGTTCAAGAAAATTCGGTCCTAAAATGGTCATCTTGCTTCGTTATTAATTCACCTAAAGATCAGAAGCAATTGCAACGCTTTATAACTTTCAATTGTACTCCAATAACTTAATATTTCGTTTGAAGACTAAAAAAAAAAAGAAGAAAAGAGAGATGAAACCTAAAAATCTTTTTGATGATATAACTGCGTTCGCATTGTTCGAAAAGCTTGGCGAGAAGTTTCCAACAGAATCGCCCGAACCTTTTCTTACCACGATCCAAATGAACGCTTTAGCCACGTTGCATGGGCTGCCGCGAGGAGAATTTATTTCAGAAGTTCGATTTACTTTTTCTCACTGAGCCCCCGCCGGTTCTTTTTTTTATTCGCGTTACGATTTTCGCCCGCGAGAGCGCCCAATCGCACTTTCTCTCGCACCGAAACTTTCCCTATAAATTACGGCCCTCTCGCAGGAGCTTCGGTTCGATATTTAATTTCTTATTTATCACCATGGATCGATCTCAAATACGTTATTCAAGCCTGCGACGCGCTAATTCTCCTGGACGTTGAAACCTTTTCAATTCGTTGTTGGGATCTGGATGAAAAACACGCAAGCTAAAAATAAACTGTTTAAAACTAAGCAATATATTCTTGGATTTTTTGAAATATATAACTTCGAACACAAAACGCGAAGTAGTATCGGATTACGTGGAGTATTCAATATTCTGTCATAAAAAATATGCTTTTTGAGGATCAAAATATGAATAAGGTGAAGTACATTTTTGATAAATGTTTTATGGAAATATAAGATCTTTTTGTCTTGTTGAAAAATAATATTTTTCTTATTGACAATTTAATGATCAGTTTCTCCCGTTGTTTAATGCATCTGATGTTCAGTTACAATAGAAGCAGTATTATATCTGTCAAGTAATACTTCGCAAAAATTCATAGAATTCCCCTCGAATCTTATAAAATATATATAATACAGAGAATATAATAAAATCAATCGACCATTAAAAACGCAATGTATTTTTCGAAATACATACTTAGTAGGTTCGTTGGGACGAAGGTTTCTCTTTTCCCTTTTCGCAAGGAAAACATCGATTAAAATCTAATTTTCTTCCGAGATTATTAATGTGTGTGATGGTATCGAGTTTGAGAATTGTACCTCTTAAAATTAGTTACAGTACGACTGACTACATCTTTTCCGAATCTTACAATCTAAAAGAAAAGAATGGTTAATTTTTCTGAACCCAACGACTACTAACGCTACACAATCCTTCTGTATTTTCTTTCACTTTAATTTTCCTTCGTCGTATGAATTTTCACCGGTGTGACACGACATCTGACACTTCGTCCGCCGTTTTTCTAGGCAAAGTTCGACCCCAAAAGCCGCAGATTGATGTGTCGAATTATATTTGTCGCACGGCACAGCTGCTGTCTAAATTATACGCTACATTTAGTCGAGCCACCCCTGGCCAGGCTTGCGTCCTCCGCGACTAGACTCCGTGCACCCTCTCATTGGCTTTGATGTAGTCCCGTGGCTCATGGAAGTCGATGAATTTTATTTCACCTTTGCGGTTGTCCGGCCGGTCGACACACGCTTCGTGATCAATCACGAGAACCGAGAGTTCATTTTAATAACCGTTAGGCGATCAGCGCCGCGGTGATTTTGCACAAATCTGTTGCAACGATTCGACGATTCGTGAGATTATTGGGTTATTGATTACAGTAAACGATAAGTTGTTGCGAGGCTGAATAATCGTTGGAAGTCTCTGAGTTGCTAATAACTATGATCAGGATAACTTTTGAAAAATCGACCACTTTGAAATATGTACAAATTTAAATCAGTTAGGAGAATATGATATTAGCGAACATCTGGAGGAAATGAAAAATATTTGACAAATGGGCAACATTAAAATGTTTCATTTTACGTTACTGAAATTTCATTTTCCATCTAAAGTAGTATTGAAACTATATAGGATTTATTATTTAAAATAACGTTTTCAATATCTTTTGTCTAAACTTTATGTAACTCTGACCTGAATCTTACAAAGCTGGACTAGCAGCGTAGCATAAAATGTGCTTCCGTTTGAACTAAAGTTTTGTTATTCTTGTTATATATACATATTCTGTCTGGAAACAAAACTTTATTGAATGGAAGATAGAATTTACTTTTTGGAGTTTTTTTATATGAATTATTTGCCTACCGTATTCAAGCATATCTACTAAATATACAACGTTTTACTAGAAATTATATTTACAGCGTTTACTTGGAACTTCGTCTTAAGACCACGTCTTAAGGTTCGGATTCAGTATATCTAAACTTTGCGACTGTATATAGTTTTGCAGAAACTTTGAAATTACCCAGAGTATAATTTTCGAAGAAACATATGCGTATATTAAAGTATTTAACAAAGAACAAAAGTAATCTTATTCCGTACTTAATACACAACTTCGTATATTTACAGTTAAAAATGAACACACGGTTCTAGCGCATATAAAAATCGTACAGTAGAAGAACATGATAAGTGAGATTCTTCGTTTTTTATACGAGAGAAATTTTAAAGTTTTCTTTTAGAGTTTTTAAAAAAAATTCTAAAGTGTTCTCTTTTAATTAGTTTTCGTATTAAATATGTGTTTTTGCTATCCTCTGAATCAAAGCGATAACCTAATTGAATCTAACCTGGACTGAAGCAAAACTCTTTAATTGGTACATGATTTCAAGAAGTGGAATAAATTCAATAAACATTATCTAGAACAAATACTATGTCACTATAACACACGTCAGCAATAAAATTAATTCAAATTTAAAGTTTTTTTTTTATTTGATAGAATTTTTACAATCAATTTTCATTGAGAATTATAAATAAATCATTTTGGCGTGGTATTGTAACTTGGATTATAAGTGTTTATAGTATGTTTGATTCTAGTTGAATCTAATGTTTAAATCTAAAGGGTATTGTCTTTTTAATCTGCGGATCTGATCCGTCGTGTCAAGTAATTGGGCAACTAATGGGTTTTGGCGCTTCTTAACTCTTATAAAATTTAAAGTTAACGCAACAGTGTTCACGCGTTTCTGTATTATTGATAAAAAAAAATAACTATTTTCTAACTCGAAGAAATTCATCTTCTCGGATACGACGACGACCTTAAATAAAAATTCCCAATAATTCACGTACCATAGATATAACGCTATCTTGCCGCGTTAACGATATATTTGTCAATAAGTCAACGCTTATCGATTATTCGATCGATAAACAGCATCTTCCAGCAATACCGAGAGAATATTGTCAGGGTGCTACGAATAAACGACTTGAAAAATTCGTTCGGCTGAAAGCACCGATGAAACTTCTCCCCCGTCCTTCCATTATTCAATTTTCGTGCCCCTTGAATCTGGTCGAAGGAGGACGGTGGCCAAATATTTCCTGCGTTTCTTCTTGAATCGTTTATCTTCCGGCAAGGCATGCCGGATACCTCCCTCGTTTAGTATCCATTATAAAGTATAATTTCCATTGAAGTCCCGCGCTGTTCCACGTGAATCGCTATAAACGTACCCATTCGGTGAATCGAACGCGATTCTTTGATGAATCTCTCGTTGATGAATTTGTATGTTCGTCATACGTGAAATTCTATTAGTAGTTTCGAATGATTTTAGCATACGAGCACACGGCTCTATGAAAATGTAATTTTTATTGAGAAAATGTTTTTTTTATTTGGTAGTTTATTTACAATCAATTCTCATTGAGAATTTTAAGTAACTTCATTTGGCGTGGTACAGTAACTTGGATTATAATAATTTATATTACGTTTGATGCGCAATTTTATTGTAAAGTTAGTGATTTCTGTGACAAGATGAATAAGAGCTATTTATTTTATTATTACTTTATACGGTGAAAAATAAATGCAATGGCGAAAGTATTTATAAGGAAATGTTTATTCACGAATTTAACTAGACATATCATGAAAAGATTTAGTTTTATCTTTTTTTTAAATTATTTTTTATGCTCTCGAACGATTCACTCGATTTCTTAGTGGGAATTCACGGTAAAGTGTCACGGGAGAAACGAAATACGCCGCTGGTACATTAACTTGAGTTGCAGAGTATTAATTGGAGGATCGGGTTACACTTGAAATCTGATATTTCGTTATTAATCCTGGGATATTTATTAGAAATAGTTAAGCTTTAAAGGTTCATTGGATATCGGTAATGGAAAATTATTCGGGATTTATCATCTTTATTTACTTCTTTAACATAGATTCTAATAATAGTTTTCTATTAATTCCTGAAAAATTAAGAAGGAAGGTTTAAAAAAAAAAGAAGTTTCTCACTGTAATATCGTTTTATTGATTCTTACATGTTTATTACAATTAGCAAAGTGTTATATCTTTACTGTCGTACTTTTAGAACTTTTATTCTTTTTTTTTTAATTCAGCAAATAAATTTCTCAAGTAGAAAATATTTCTCTACCAATTCTTGAGAAACTGATGAAGAAATTCCTTTGAAATTTACAATAGATAGCAACGTCACACATAAATTTTTATTTTCAGTGTCATGACATGCATTGGAGTTCGAACAGCATAAATGGATAACAAACGTCGAGTGATATTGCAAGCATAAAATGTGTTTTGCTATATTTCTCGCCGTAGATTCGCCGTACGTTTCGTAGATGTAGAACAGTTTATGAAGTAAGATTTAATGCCAAAAGGGGAGTCTTTAAAAATACTTAGGGTGACATTATAACTGTATAGTTTAATTTCTTAGAAAAATAAAAATGACAGAACGCAAGAACTATTTCTCGTATAATCTTTTTGTAGACTGCAATAATGTAAATTGTATTCTCTTCTTTCGTGTTCTATTACGGTAAAAGCATCTTAACCTAAATAATACAGAAGGTACGTCGTACTTTACATCGTATTATCCTAACAAACTCATTGTCAACTACTCTCGTACGCTCATCACCGATGTTAAATTTCCCTTATAATAAAACAAGTAACTTTCATTAGTAGACAAATAATTCTATTCTATTCTACTTTTATAATTCATACTTTGTTTATTTATAATTATACCATTGTGTATTTTATTATTATATCATTCTACTGCTATAAAACAGGTTCATTATAGTAACACAATCATAATAATTATCTGAATTTTTAACGTGGAAACCAATGATAAGAAGTTGTAAATTATTATTTCACTTTCTTTTTCTATTCAATTAATTCTCAACTTACTAACTTTCTCCATAAAGATAGTCCCAGTAAAATGTTTCTAATAATGAGAAATTTAATGCCAAAGGATCTGCGAAAATTGCTTGAAAAAATTTATTACCGGGAAAGATGAGAACTTAGACGATGAATGGGAAAGGATTATCAAAAGAAATGTTACATAACCACCACTCCATAAATTAATAGTAATTCTCTAAAAATACGTTGCCTCTTCTCAAACATTTCGAATACAATCAAGTAAAAGCTTTCCCTCCTAATAAAAACCTTATAGAAAAAACCTTGTCCAAACGACAAGTTGCCTTACTGAAAAGCGAAAATCATATAAAATGAATATTCTACGGGGTAGCAACGTGCTAATTGCTTTTTCGCGACCAGCGACTCAATTCCGTTACTCGTATGTCGTTCATCAGCCAGTGTTAATTAAATCCGCGTGGCTTTCGTTCGAGCTTTCGTCCAGCTTAACATATTCATAGGAGGGCGCGCGATTACACGAGCGACACGCGATTAAAAATTCAGCATCGAGAAACCTTAAAGGGTTGCTTTCTCCTCCCAATGGTAGTCAGCCACGATTACACGCGCTGTTTTTCAAAGTTCAACTACGAACGCGTCCTCGATTTACATTCGTTGGCTCGACGTCGTCAACGAAAAATGGACCTGGCATGCAATGCTTTTTTGTGCTCCACTTTTTGACGATCACCTGACCCCTTATCATTTTCGTATCACATACGACATTATCGATTATGTATAGTAGTGGTGTGAATTGAATCTAATAAATTGTCCCATAAAATTACAAATGAGGCATAGAACAGGACGCCTTGTAATTGCAAATTTTATACGATGCAAAATTAAATGTAAGTAAAAAATGAATGCCATGAAAAATGTATGTAAATTATAATGTTAATTATCGTAATAAATCGTCCAATCTACGACACGTTGTTTACACGAAGGCGGTGGAAAATAGCGGAATTACGAGGCGGAGGAGGAAACGCTGGATGAGAATGAGGGAACAGCATGTGTCGAAGAGACACCGTAGGGAGGTGACCGGCGTGACCGCGTATCGAACGACGTACAACGGCTGTTGGCGCATTTCCCCGTGGATTTCACGGGGACGACGCGACGCCGTAATGCCAGGAAATCGTTGACTCTCGGTGTAATAACCGCGACGTTGCGTCGCGTCGACTAGTAGGTCGTTGTCGTCGTCCGGCCTGCCATCTTCTTTGTACGATACCAGCCTTGCCAAGAGGAGGAAGTCTCATACGTGACACGTAAAAACCGCCTACGACGAATGCACCCCATTGGATAACCCGGCTCGCGTTAATACGCTCGGACGCCACGTTTTTCGCCATGTTCTTTTACGTGATCGTGTTTTTCGGTAGCAATTAAGTCCTGGAGTAATGTTCCGCGGCAAATTGGAGATTATATTGAGCGACGTTTTAAACGCTTTCCGAGTAATTGTGGGATATTTGGAGCTTTTAGAGATTTTATATTGTTGGGGAAAGCGTTAAGAAAATGTTTCTTCGGTTTTAGCACTTATCAAGTAGGTATAGAACGATGGATTCTTTTCTATGGAAAATTGTGGTATAGAAATTCTGTATTCTTTTTTATAGGATGAATTATCTTGAAATTTGTTGGTTAATTTTTGTTGGAATTACGAGGAGAAATTGCTACAGGCGTTGTCAGTTATTCTTAAAGGATAGATTACCTTGCAAAACTTTCTTGATTTTCTTTTTAACTAAGAATTTACGAAGGAAAATTGTAATTAAAGGACTGAAAATTCTTTTTAAAAAGTAAATTATCTTGTGCATTATTCAAGAATATTGATTATTTCTCCGTCCCTATTATTCTTCGTGGAAATCACAGAGAAACCGGCGATCATTTCATGTTAATATAACATTACGAAGAATTTTTTAACAGATTTATCTTTAAGCAGTATCTAAAGAAGATTAAAAAATTCGTTTCTTCAACGCATAAAAGAATGAACTTTGATCATTCGTTAAAATACCTAATTACTAATAAAGACGTCGCCTTACTTATGAACATTTTAACTCTCCTAGTAATAAACTTTTATCTGCACCTTCAAAACTTCAGTTCCGTTAATACATTCACAGTTGACTGAATTTGTTTTATTTATAAATTATTATAAAAATTTCTGCTAAAACTTCGTAATTTTTAATTTCAATCTACGCTTGACGGTGAATTTTCTATGATATAAAATTTTAATCACATTACTTATACCCTGTAACACATTATAAATATAGAGTATATGTTTTAATATGTTTATTTCATATAAAAATTAGAAATTAAATAAACAAGCTAAAACTTGGTATAAAGATTTGTCTTATTTGTACGTATGGTTTGTGTGTTTAGTGAATTTTAAATTATATAAAGTTTGTTGAGGAAGAATCGATCTTTCGTAGCAAAATATTTGCTACCAAAGTATATTTCGCTCCTATTTCATGACCTAGGTGTTTGCATGCTTCTTATCTAAAAATTGCAACAGCAGGTGTCGTAAGAAAACGTATTGTATGCTGCCATCAGAATTTACCGAGGCAAAAGAACCATAACTGGATGAAGTTGGAAAATACAACGGTTTCTCGTAGTAACATGTTTGCGAGACTGTTTGATATTTGCAATGCGTGGCCGCGTTTCTCTGGCACGCTGCGCTGGTTAAAAAACAAACGGTTGTTTGCTCGTACGGTGGTCGATATTTGTTCGTTTGTATTTTGTTACATGGCCAGTAGTTTCGTTTCAGGTTAATGTAATATTGCGTTTATCGACAAAATTTAATCGATGCAGGTTCGTTTAAAGACCAATCGGTGAACCGATCGATGAAAAGACCAAGAAACGGCTTCTCGGTTGTTTCGAGTAACTTTATGAGTCGATCGTAGCAAACGATTTGTTTAAGCTCTCGTTAATTATCGTAATCCTTGAAATTATTAAAGGAAATAAAATTTATTTATTATATATTTATATAGTACTTTCATATATAAAATGGGAAAGAAATATCGATATTCTCGCCATCGTGCAAACGTAAAATAAAAATCTCGTTTGTAGACCACTTGTGGAAAACGTGATACGTTATTTTGTGTTGATTTTCTGATATTGAAGTGATTCAGTACCTAAACGGAACTTTTAATACGATATAGTTCCAATGGAGAACAACCTGTTAGATTCAAAAATACCATACTTTTAAAAATGCACAATAAATTCGTAAAACGAAAGTAAAAGAAATGAAAAAATAGCTAACATTATGGCAATTTAATCCTAAAATCAAATAAACAGAATTTAGCGCACGTATAATTTAAAAATGGCTCTTCTATAAAAGAAATAGAGAATCTATCTTTCATATTTTTCCCTATTTTATCTTTAGTAACTTGAAAAATAAATGACATAAGGTAATTTCTGTTACAACTTCACCAGATAAACTTTCGCAGACAGTCGGATAGCTGCAACCTTCGTGTTATTAGCGATTGCCTTCTTCAAATTCCTCTCCAAAGTATAAATTCTACAAACTCAATAGAAGATATGAATACAATTTTTCCAAATCTCTCAAAGTACACTTCACGAACGATGCACCCGATCAATTTCACCGAATCAATCTCCACTCGACACGAATTTTGTCCACTCGAAAATTTCCATTACATAGATACACATGTACAGGATGTCTATAAATAATGGCTATTGAAACATTTACAATTTTCTTTCGTATTTACCATCGTTTAACAGTTATTTCAAACAACTCTTCGAACTGTGCAGAATTTTAAAATTTTATAGAAATTCAAGTTGATCATCTAAATTATTTCTACTGATGTTACAAAACATCACTAACAATAAGCGAGATTAGCACGACGAAAGAAAAATTCCGTTGCCAAATAATTTTTCTTTACTTTCAATAGCAATGAATAGAAATAAATTTGAATAAACGTACAATGATAGTAAGCGATGATAGATACTCTGCATAGGTATACATATAGTGGACTAACAAGATTTTTATTTCACGACCTATTGGAGATCTGCACGTACAATGTACGTATGTACGTATAGTTGAGATGAAATTTCAAGTGGTGGTCGATCGCGAAGCTTGGCGTTCGCCGACCTCAACGGAATATTATATACCGTACCGGTGGGGTCTATGAATTATGCATATTTTCCGCGATATGAGTGGCTGAGTGATGGGGTGGCACGTAGCTCTGACAGGCTGTAAATTAGACACGAAAAACGCGCTGCCTTTAGTTTTACGTCACGATTCACGCGTGTGCACGGTGACAAGGGTGCCTGCTAAAAGAGCACGCTTCTCAAGGTGCATCGCTATCCTCTGGCTCATCGCGTTTCTGTCTTCCGTTCTTAACCCCGCTGTCATTTCGTCTATTTTCGACTCACTCATGGCCTTCTAACTCGAAAAAAATATGTTTCAAGCTTGAACAAAATATAGAAAAGTTCTTATCGGAGCGCGTTCGAGTCTTCTCGTTTCAATTGTATGTTAAACATCTTAAAACATTTATATATATATATATATATATATATCGTACTTTTGTTAATAATGGGAATATAAGGTATTCTATAGGCTAATATGGTGTCGAGTCCCTACTAAGTGTTAAATCTCCGGACGAAGAGTCCCTCAATAACAAGTTCCCTTTAACCTTTCTTCAGCTTTGCCGGTCACTTTCTTCCAGGCCTTGTACGGTTTGGCGGTTCCAATAATGGGGTCAGTGATATATTCGTATGATTTAGTAGCCTTTTGTAGTACCCTATACTTTTGTCTTCAACGATGTACTTGATATAAGGTATATGCATCATCGTGAAATATTTGGGTGGTTAATATTAGAGCACTACAAATTACTTCTGTTTGCAAAGAAGAAAGCAAAATTGAAGTATAAAAATTTGAGGATCGTAACAGAGTTGGTTAGCTGCAACAAAAACGCAGCACAGAGGCGTATCATGAAATAAACTATCCAATCGAATATAGGGGTGTGTCGTATCTGGTATATAGATGTGTGATCCTGCTGTATAAATCGTTGTAGACCTGTGTGTGGTATTCGTGAACGAGTATACCGATGGTTGAGTGGAAGGTGTGAATCGTGTGATAGGAAAAATACGAGTGCACATCCAGTACCAGTTTGACAAATAGTCTGGCCGCGTCTTCTAAATTCGTCTCTTGAGGATTTTGGCTGGTTGGATCGATTTGATGGATAGAGTAAAGAAAAAAAAATAGAAGCACTGTGAGATTGAGAGGATTGTGCAGTTGAAAGGATTTACAATCGGGGACAGTCAAAGTAAATAGTTTTCTTTTTATTCGCAATTTAAGAAAAAATTGTATCATACCTTTTAGGTACGTAGCTTGTAAACTTACGATTTTATTTTTTGATTTCTTTGATTTTACGATTTTATTCTTTAGTATTGCTACAATCACATACGTAAATATCGTAGAATATCATGACATGATAAAATTGATTTTCAAGAAAGAAAAGGACAGAGAATGAATTATTTAGTTGTTAATTTCCATATGCATAATGAATGGATATTGCCGCAAGGGAACATTTATGTTTTATTTAATTATCAATTTATTAATAAATTACATCTATTCTAGTAGAATTAAACATTTTTCATATATAACTTTTATGCAAAAATTATCACCGCGATACAAACTAAAGCCATTATACCCCTCAGGTATATCACGAATATACGTATAACGAAATTTGTAGGATTGCAATCTCTGCAGAGTTAATATGAGATATAAAAGTAAATTACGAAAGTCATATCTACGTATACATATATATTATTAATTTATTTTAGCTTATAGTATTATATTCATTCGAAATTCTCCATTATTTTCTCTTAATCGTAACGGAATTAAAATAAGAAGAAAATTATAGAACAAAAGAAGTTCGATTTCAATAAATATAGGACAATTTTACCATACTAAACGAATTCTTTATTATCTCTTTTCAATTTCATTGATTAACATAAAAGGTAAAATCTTTAAAAAGGACGATCTTTGAATAAAATAATTTATTCCAACGAGGCAAGAATAATTTTACATATGTTTCGTTTATCGTAATATATATTTATTTTATTACATGCTTTGCATTAAAATGCAGAATTAAATGCTACATGATTGCGAAAGGAAAATTCCAAAATGTGAACGTACAATTTTAATGACAGAGACGATCAGGCGTTTAACGCGTAACAATATTTCCACGTGATGTACAATTCATATGGCGTGTCGCGGCACTTATTGCAGCTTTCATTGCGCGATGAAGTCATTCGAGGAAGTGGCCCCCTTTTCCGAGTGGACGCTTAACACACGGCCGCGTACATGTGCAGATTTGATCATTATCACGCATTTCGTATGCTAATTGCGCGCAAGATTTATTCGATGCAGAGGGATGAAGCCCCCTTTAAAAATTTATATACCGGCTGATAGCGTAGCAATATAATCTGAATTTTCATACGAGGATCGACGAGCGTTTCGTCCGATAATTTTTCAATGATCGCCGACCTGCGAATCGCGAAATATTTATAACGTTGTATTTGCATTTATGTGATCATCGCGATATTTAATCAGACTGGCACTTCTCTTTATCGAACAAAAACACACGCGTTACTTGTCGATTAAAAGAATTCTCGATTTTCCAATATCGCTGCTACAAGTAATTCTTTCATATTTTCCTCAAATTTAAGAAACTTTCCGATTCAGTTCAAAACCTCTCAATTACACAGGTACGTGAGAAATGATCCGACGGAGTTTAAAAAAGAACTCAACAAAGAATTTTGATTAAAATATTCAATTATATAAAAAATGGTTTAATATAAAATAAAATAAATAAAAAAACCTTTCAATAGTTAGCAATATACGAATAACATCACGCCCACGTTGCGACATCGGTAACCCACATTCTAGAACTAGCGTAAATGATTTTCTAGCGTTCCACATGTCCCTCCAGCAGACGACTTTCAACTTCTCACCCCTTTGAAGATTCCCTTTCGATGGTTCTCCAGTCGAAGCACGTGTCTGTGACTCTCTGCGGGCAAGAACAGCGGAAGACGGTCTTCCACAAAAGCAACCGTCGACACACTGCTGGGGAACATGTATCGGAAAGGTTTTGCTTGCGTATTTCGACGGGAACAATGGCATGAACGTTGAATGCCGATCGCCATTATTCCCAACGATCTCGATTCGCGGTTTAACGTCGGAAACAATAAACGTGACGTACGTTTAAAACACGCGCATAATACCTTTATAGTACGAATGCTTAAACCAATATGGTTCTTAATCGGTGCTTCTCGGAAACTCTAATAAACGTTTCACTTTTACAAAGAAATTGTTCTACTTGCAGTTTCTACGCGCACAATATATTTCGTTAAATCATCCTTTCTCCTCTTACTGTTATGTAATCTGTAATCTGTAAATTTTAATATCATATTACATAATAGTACACACATCTATTGTTAGCTTTATGACGTTTAGTGATTTAGGTGTTTCGAAAATTTCCCTTGCAATCTCAAAAGTGTTCCGTGACTTCGGAAAGGTTAAGAACCACTGACTTCGACTGTAATGACGCGTCATTAAATGCTAATTAGCTGGCTGCAGGCAACGCGCAGTCGAATACGAGCCTTTTAATCGTCATTTTGCCGGTCGACTCGCGAGCACCTCGCCGTGCCGCGCCATATTGCGACACGCTTAGAGAATTAGTCTATTAGTTGGCGCGAGCATGGAAACCGGATTCCGCGAAAACACGCGAATTGCCAGCCGTGACCGGAACAGGAACATTGCAACGTGACGGCGAACGCTGACGCGAATAACTGGCTGTAGAGGAAAATTAGCCGCGATATCGGTGCATATTATCGTGCAACTGCCACCTAAATTGTATACAAGTTCCTGTAATTTCACTTTTTCGTATGTAATTTCAAGTTTCTGTATTTTAAATAGCGATTGTAATTTGGAGAGATAGATTGGTGAGTGGAATAAGTTTATCAGGAATCATGTGGTTTTTGAGTACGGGTGGGTGATTAATTATGGATTTGGTTCGAGTATTTGGATTTGATCGGTCTGTTTCTTCTAGATTCCATTTCTTTAATGACGTACATACAAAGTGGAATTCGCGTACAGATTTATAGCTTAGTAATTAGGTTAACAATATAGTTAAGTAACTAGTAAGTTAACTTGTCTTCCATTGCGATGAGGTAATAATAAAAAGAGAAAGGAAGACGCGAGGATATTTTTCGCGTGGAATTTTCCAGCAAATTTTTCAGCGGATAATTATTGATTTTATAGGAGAGATTGAGGTCAATTTATTTTTTCTCAAATAATTATATCTGTATTTCCATGTAAATTAGAACGAATGTAATTAATTAAAATTTTATGTAGCGTAATTCATTTTTATTCTACACATCTATCATGTTTGAATTAATATGCATCGTCGGCGTGTTCATTATGTCATACTTTAAAATCATTAATTTACTACGAACAACTGATACTAATCGAGATTTAATGTGAAAACAACATACGTCCAGAATAATATATTTTAAAATAAAATCGTTTGTACATTTTCTTTTCATGTATCTCGCGAAGTATCGATAGGAATATATCAACGTTACGTGAAATTAATACTGTTAATACTTTGTTTAAAAATCCTATTCGAAAGGTAAAATGATTCGCAGTTTTCCAGCACAAAAACCGATATTATATATATATATATATATATATATACATATGCAGTTCATATCTTTGTAAGCCATATCAACACGTAACGAATAATTACGAAACCAAATACATCCTCCAATTATTTTTCGAAAAAAAGTGAATAAAACAAACGCAGAAACCATCCTCTCGAAAAAGGAGGCCACTACATCGATCAACTTCATATTTGAAAATACTCGAAAAATCGTATATCGTCCTCAAATCAAATTACTGGTTAATTTTTTAACATCCAATACTATCTCCTCGACGTTTCGATCGAATACGTTCATAAACAAACTAAAACAAACGAGTATGAAAAAAGAGTAAAAAGGAAGAAAAATAGAAAAAAAAAAGGAGGAAAACAATTTCTAGGAGATTTCAAGCACGAGAGCCAAACGTTGCATAGGGAAATACCAGAGGTTGTTCGAGATTGATCAAGCAATTTCGTTTGGGAATGTTGTTTGCCGATAACGGCACTTTAATAAGCATGGTCTTTGTAATCGATACCGATACCCGTTGCATCTGTCAAATCTACCCTTCCATGGATAGAAAGTGGCGTGATTCCACTTGGTGAAATTCGACCCCTTTTAATCATTATCAGCCCCCAAACAATGCGAGATCATATTGGCCTATCGCGAATTATCGCGCTATTTCAATGTACAAATTTATATAAATGTATCAGATACAGAATTGTTATAATAAATAAATAGAATGTCTCTTTAACAAAAATTTTTGTTAGATCAGGTAACAGAGGAGAATATTACTTCTGAATAGATCGTGGATAATTTATGTATTTTAGGGGCAGTAAAATATTACAAAATATATAAAATGTAAAGTGAAATGTGGTTATAATATACAAACTTCTTTTTTTTCTTTTTTCTTAAAAGAAGTCAAAAAACTGTATTACGATTGGAAATATATTTGTCATGAGTCGAGTACCCCAATCACGTCAAAGCTCACGTTCAGTCATAAAGCAACGCGTGAAAAAACCTGTAATAACAAGAATACGTCAGCCAGTACATAAACCCCTCAATTTACTATTGGATAAGATCAAAGTAACACCAGACCGTTCTACAATTTCCTCTCTACTCTACCCACATAGAATCAACCTAATCAGCGATCACGATCAATTTCGTTTGCGAAATGTCGCGTGAATAAGAGGTAATCGTAGCGGAAGGCGTGTCAACAGCTTCGTTTTTGTATCACAGCCCATTTTATGGGACGTGTTCTTATTACACACACCATTACCTGGCATATATTTAGTATCGGTCAGAAATTTGGAATCATTTTTCCAGCTGTTCCTGTACTGAAACGTCTGACAATTTTATTATCGACATTCGTTATTAAAAAATTAGCGTTATAAATCTCGATAGAAAATTTTCAAAGTTACCGATGATAGAAATAACGATAAAAATCTAGAGAATTTTACTTCTTTCATTTTTAATTCTTAAGGAATTAAAATCTCCGTAGATTATTTCTCTTTACTTTAGAACGATAACATTTAATTATAAACAAAATTATTCAGCTCGTCAACAAGTTCTTCGTAATTTAACGTAATTTAATCAATATACTAAGTGGATATTATTTGAAAACGATCAAAAAACTATTTCTGCATCGAATGGGAAGCTAAGCAATTCTCGGCTACAGGCATCGAACAAGCTGCGAACGGCAACCCGGCTTGCATAAAGCCTCTGGATAATGTATCGGTCGCAACAATAGACTAATAATTCATAGCAATTACTTATAGCGTTCATTACGTTCAAATTACTGTTATAATTGTGTTGTTAAATGAATTGTTCGACAGATGCTAATTGTTTGTCATTCGGCTACGTGCTTTGATATAAATTTGCGTTTGTTGTTCGAATCATTCCTCTCTTGTCGTTTATTGAATACCTCGTTTAAAAATAATTAAGATCAAACCGTAATTCATTGATTTCAAACACCTGTCATTTAGGATTTACCGTTCTCTTGATTGTACTGTGATTTCGAACGATATTGCACTAATTCACACTGTTAAATTATTTAGCTTTCAGTTCGATACATTTAAATTAATTCATTATTAATTTACCATCGATTGTATAAATATTTTTTCGTTAAACTTAGTATTTGGCTTATACTCGTTGGAAAAGAATATAGAAAATTACATATTATCACAAGAGGTTTGCAAAAATGTTACTACACAAAATAGCAAACATCAGGTATTCGTATTAAAAATTGCATGGAGTTGTTGGAATTAAAATGCATCGTTCCATTTATTTTACCTACGTAAAATACATATTGAACAAAGTTAAAAAAATTTCACGAATCACCACTAAATCTAACGTAGAACACGAATGTCAAATAAAACGTCGATCATTTTATATTAATATAAGATGGAACAAAGAAAAGTTTCTTTGATATTCATTTTCTATATCAGCATATTATCTCTTGCATATGTGTTCGCCTATATTGTGCACGTGCATCATATTGTAAAGCTCGCTATTTCCTCGGCACACATGACTCGCAACCAATTAACATATCTTCAAGCAAATAATTCGTACACATAATTGGCGACACGATTGTTTCATTAAGACTGCAACGATAACGTTAGAAGCATTCAGGAGCGTCGCATTGCTGCTTAACGTACTAATTAGCGGCGTGATAGCGTCATACGAAGCGGCGTGTACCGTCGAAATTCAACTATAATTCATCGGTGAAATCTCTGGCACCGATGACATGTAAGCACACCAATGCATCGTGATCGCATGACGCTCTGTCAACGAATTAAATCGCGATATCAACGTTATCGCTGTTTCGCCTCGGTGACACATATTCGTTCGGTTCACAGAATCGTCACTCGATTATTCACTAATTTATTCGTTGATCTATGAAGTTTAGTTCCGGGAAAAAAAACAATCAATATGTCCAATCGATAAATAACGTTTCTTTATCTAACGATAAATAAGAAAAGATACGTATCTTGTTTGTATGCACGAGTAAACTGTTTGAGAAATGAATGTTCGTTGAAGTAGGAATATTCTTTTGGGTTGATCGAGTATAAGGTGTTAAATAGAATATAAAAAGTTCCAACATTTATGCTTATTATTGTAGGATGCTGAAGAGTATTGAATCTGTTTGGAAAAGCTTTCATAATTTCTAGTATAAAGAGACTATAGCTATTAATTTAAAAATATGTATTCATAATTTCATCACAATGTGAACAAAACGTAACAAAAAAGTTATAAAATGTCATATTCTTTTATTCTATTCATGAATTTATCTTGCGTGAAAAATTCTTGAAATTGATAGTGTGAGTTTTTTGTGTCTTTTGTGTCTGTTTTCTCGTACACATATCTACTATAACGAATGTATTGTCTTTGTGGATTTTTTTCTGCTCGATTTGATAGTAAAATTTCCGTTAAACGTAGAATATGTATAAAATATTTTAGATATTTTATGTTATTCTATGACGTTGCTACATATTCTATTTCTACCCTTTATAGGGCAAACTATTCATTTTAACGCGTTGAGTGCAACATGAATCTCATGCGGCTCACGTTGAACTTTCTATTCAGGTTGCTGATGTTATCAGCGCGTGTACATATGATAATATCCACTATTAATGATGCGAACTAAAAGTCAAACAAAAACAACCGGGCCACTCAATGTCTTGAATATTTCGCGTTGTTTAAATTTTCTAAGCGCTAATTGATATATTCCAATATTATCAATTTACTGAAACCCGAAATTAATTGAGTTAGGCACGAGATTGAAAATGTAAGGAAAGATCGAGAATAAAAATCTTGAAATTTTATAAGAAAGTACAAATAGAGATGGAGTTTAAAGTACGAAGAAGTATCAAGAAATGGAAATTCTCTAACTTTCATGTTCCAATAATAACTGGCTGATCTTGAAAAATATCGATGGCCAATTACGTTTGACGTAATAAATAATCTTCGATCTAATAGCTATCAACTAAAAAAGGAAAATTCTGTATGATTCGTTTTACAGAGGAAGTGAAAAATGTATGTTCAGAGGCAGGAGTTCACTAAAGAAAAATCTCACCGCGCGTTTAGTAGAATGTGACATATATGATATATTTCGCGCCTTTAAATCAGTCGGATTATAATAGCGGAGATTTATATTCAAGGCCTTGGGCCTGTCTTATCTTGAATTTTTGATGTGGTACGTAACAGCCAAAATCCGTACACGGTCGAAAAATGGATCCATTCAATACATCTTTAACCAAACTATCCGTCCACAACTCTTGGGATCTTTGTTTCATTAAGTCATTAATTGAATTGAAACATTAATATCAATACGAATTTAAGAACTGTACTTTCTAAGTTACATAGAAGCAAGAATTTTTATATTGGACTTCACTTTTAGAGTAGATTATACCTAGTAGTACTAGATAAAGTATATCAAGTATAAACAAAGACACTTCATATTAGGTTACTATTTAACAATTTTCTTATAGCATTTAATTTCGAAGAATGGTACTAATCCCATGAAATGTTTCACTCCCATTATTTGCAAAAAAGGAGAACTCTGATTTATTCTTCTTTAAAAATTACTTTCATATGGCGATCAGATACTTGACAATTTTTGAATTATTTGTTCGTACAACCATAAAAAGCTTCAATATCAGTCATAACGAAATAAAAATGTAACCATCAACCCAACATACAAAGGACCAATTTCGAAGGTCCCGATCTGTCGATCAATCAAAGAAGATTAGATCGTAGTCGACATTTTCCTTAAGAAAAGAGAAGAAAAAAGTCCTCTTACATAGCGATAGACTCGCGATATGCATTAACATAAAAGATCGCTTGCTAACCCATTCACGCAAGCTGATCAATCCGTCGAGTTAACGTCGAAAAACGAGCAGTCATTTACTCAATAAACCCCTCCCGAGTACGCAGTGTGTGCCGGGTCAGCCAACGGCGACGAGGAGTAAATCCTTGGTCGTCGTGTCGCTGGATATCGTGGTATCGATTCGCCGGTTAAGCTTTAAAGCCGATTCGTCGGGACGAAGACGCGAAGGCCGGCACAATTTCGCGATGTTAACCCAGATCGTCGTCCTTGGAATCGGTCCAGCCACCGTCAGGCCGTTGCGCTGGTTGCCAGGAAACCCGGAGCCGGACTACGACATCGCCATGGAAAATAGACGAGGAGCTTTTTGTCGCCTCCCTTGGAACGAAATTCTGGCCGACCAACGTGTCTCTCGTAAAGGGGATCAGTAACGATTTTCTCTCCTACGTTGCGTTGTTAGAACGTATCCGTGTAACTCGACCTCCGAATCGTTTGCTATCCTCCAGTGAATCGAATGTAGACAACCAAACTCATCGTGTCTATCAAGGTGAATCCTCGAAAGAGAGAGAGAGAGAGAGAGAGAGAGAGAGAGAGAGAGAGAGAGAGAGAGAGAGAGAGAGAGAGAGAGAGATGTGTCGTATGTGAGGGTGTAGATCAGTCAAAGAGGAGTTATTGTTGTAGTATATTGTATTTGCGTGTTGTATTTACCGCATAGATGCTTGATAGGTAAATTTAAGAAATGAACCCTTAAAAGGGAGGATACATATAAGGATTGTATAAATATATATGTATAAGGAGCGTGCGAGAAAAAGTGCGTTTTTATTGATCTTCTGGTTTTCACATCATTTATCTACAATTGGAACAAGATAAAGGAACAACTATTTAGGTTTAAAACAAAAATTTATAACGATTGTCAGAGAGAACTATTACAAATCTATTATACAGTTAGAATAGTACTCTGAAATATATCTTGTATCTTTTTATAGACATTTTCGGTTATACAACTAGAATAGTACTCTGAAATATATCTTGTATCTTTTTATAGACATTTTCGGTTCAGTTTTCAAGTTTTAAGATTGCAATCGTGATACCCGTGTCTGATTATGTTCCTACTCAATTTCATAATATTTAATAATTTTAAATAAATTTTAAATAAAATTTTTAAATAAATAAATTTCAAAATATTTTACATAACACACACAATGTATTCGTAAAAGGTTCCTATAATGAAAGTACTTATATCAGTCAGTGCATACGCGAAGAATAAACCGATTACGAACCCACATTTCTCCCATTCTATATTCACCACATAAACATCGTGAACCTGCCCTAATCACTGTACGCTATCAACGTCCTTCGGGACGTTCAATACGCATCTCTGCTCTTAAGATGGGTGCTTTAACTTTCTTTTGAAAGATTCATCGCCGAGAAACCGCATGATTTATGTTCTAATTTATACACAAAAGAAAATACTCTCCGTAAAAGAGAGAAAATAAGCAAAAGGAAGGCACCGTCTGTTCCGCGAGATCTTTTCTACGGTCTGCCTCTTACGCGAATTAAAGTCCATTTAATCGAACCGGTATGCCGGGCGCATGGAGGTGGCCACGGTAAACGCGGCCGATTTTAATACAGAAATGGAGCCAATACATTCGGAGAGCAATAATTACGTTACACCATGCCGGCCTGTGTACGCTCGCTCATAATTCAAGAACCCATTGCCCATCTATTTAGACGTCCACGAGCGACGGATCGGCTCTTTATTTAAGTGCACCCCCGGACCGTGTTCTTCCATCCGCGACCGATCGACAGATATCGAGCTAGAGACAGGTCGAACGCTCGACAAACTCATTTCCCCTCCCCCTCTCTCCCTCTCTTTGAAGAGATTCTCTCTGTCTGAGTCCATTCGTCTATCTCTCTTTGGTGTTCGATCCTTGTAGCTCGCTTTAGGGAGATTCGATCATATTGGACCGAACGGTTCACGTTGTCTTAATAAAATCATTCCCCGTAAGGAATTACTCGCAGCGATCTTGAAATTACACGATTTATATTCATCCAAGCGGAAGATTGTACGTTTGGACTGCGAGATTACGTTACGAATTCAGATTATGACGTCTATAGTATTCTTCTACGACTTTGGCGTATAATTTCGAACGAATAGAGAATTATGTTTCGGATGAAGTTGGATGGAATGCGTAGAATATATTTTGTTTCCGTTGACAGTAGAGTTATAGTTTTTAAAACGTAGGTGAAAATACGGGATTGTATATCTGCGAATGAATTTCATGTGCTTCTTTTCGTATCTGATTTCCACATTTGATTTAATTTAAAGCTTTGCCTGCGTGGATAGAGAATGACTTTTTAAATCGAAGTTTTAAAAGAACGTCTTCGCTGATTGTACAGTTTACGATCTTTGAAAGATTGTGGTGAAGACGATTTTTTTAGAGTAAATTAAATTGCAAGGTAAATTCAAAGTTTACGTTTTTACAATGAAATTTCAATCTCACACGAAAGCTCAGTATTTGCTTTATCGTATTATTCTGTCACAGAATAAAGAGTTTCTCTTACGCGAATTCAGTATTTTCAAAGTACGAATCCTAAGTGAATTTAAAACACACAAGTCTCTTTCATCCGTTTTATATATCACGATTGAAAACAGGTGAATCAACACCATACTATATGTATACTTATACCATACTATATGTATGCATATTTCTCGCGTATAATGTAGCATTAGCTAACGTTTCTGTGTTACTGTAACGGGGACAAAGTGAAGGAATCTCCCTAAATTCCGGAGCTTATCTTGGACAGTAGTGTTTTAAACTGTGAGACAATCTCCCAACGATTCAACACATTGTTGGAATCCAAGCGAGGAACTTACGGGTTGAGTTTATTATAACGACAAACGTATTTCGCCAACTGTTTCTTGTGCTAGGATTGTCAGAAGTGCAGCGAAGTTTCGTGACTAAATCTATTTGACAGAGTTACGAAGTTGTTTTCTTGATGTGAAGTTAATCTGAATACAGTTTTTGGAGTCGTATATATACAAGTTGCATGTACTAGAAACTGATTTCATCCTGATGTCTAAATTTCTAATTAATTAATTAATTATTAAACGATTGAATCAGATATCGAATGCAATTTCACTGACATCGATAATCGGACATTAATATTTAAGTAATCGATATTAGTTGATATGAAAGTAATTAGAATTTCAGAAATTTCAAAGTAATTAGAAGTTCTCGAGAACTATGGTTATTTCGCCCCCGGTCTAGGGCACCTATTCTCTTGTCTTTATCTAACAGCGAGACTGTTTCCAGATTGATCGAATATCTAAAGGAACATCTCCCCTAAAGGATCCCATCATCCAAACACTAAAATAACCATAATACAATCTAACCCTAAGCTAATCGTTCCTCGCTCTTCCAAGAGGAAAACTTTTCCTAATCGCACATTCAGCAACAACCACCCTATTCATTCCTTATCAACCCCCTTCAAATACGCTTTGTGATAGCCCGGTCGTGAGACTTTCGAAATTCTTGAATTTCTAGACTCAACATTCTTCGAGGCTCGTAATACTAAAAGTATAATTTTGGAATATTATACCAAAGTAGAATAAAAATATTCAATATGCTTAAAATGTTAACCAAATGATACCTAACGCGGCGTAACTGCATTTGGTATTTTCGTATTTCGTAATATTCAACAAGAAAATATTTCTCATCAAAAAATATTTCTTTAGTTCCTTCATAAATCACTTACGCAACAACGTATCGAAAGAATCTGTAACATTTTCTCCCTGAAGAGGCTTATCTCTTCTCGTGATACATCCATATTGAAAATTGTAGCAGGAGAATAGGATCGTGGTGCAGTGCGTCCAAATTCCAGTGAATTCCACATAAATGCTGGATGCACTTGGCCAGGGTGGATCCCCAGCAGTGGAAATTCGAGGGCCTCGGTAATTTCGCGATACGAGGGTAACGATGTTCCTGGCTGGATTATCTAGTAGCCGGTGAATACGACGTGCAGAGGGTTGTTGCTGGTCATATCGTGGCGTCGCGGAAAATATCGATTTCCTCGGTGTGCGTCCACACACGACGTTTAACAAGCGCGTTATGTTGGCCTCCTTTAAAAGATCGCACTTGTGACTTCAATGGGCCGTGTAATCCGATTAGGATCGGCCCACCGCTCCTGCGAACGCGTAACCTTCCGCGCCGATTTCATCTGCCCGGATCTAGCCTGGATAGTGCGCACCCTGAGTGCATATGTTTTGCCTGCTTATCGGCCCTTCCGCCACGTGATCTCCGCGGATTTTACTATACAGAGTGTTTCAGGACAAGTGATGCACTTGGACAGGAAGTTGGTCTATGGGGTAAATTGGTAAGGGATGTAAGGGGTAGGATTATGATATATACACTGCCTGCCATTAATATTTGAACGCTTCAATTGAATTGCTCTGCTTAGTGGAATGCCATTCATCGCTTTCCTGTTGTAATTATTTTATTATAAACTTGTTAATGCTTTCGCATTATATATACTTTATAATGTAAAATTCTCAATAATTCTGAATTGTAACGAATAAGTGTCATAATAATTCATGGTATGATGTTTTGTATTTTATTATTATTTTATAATATACCAAGTATCATAGTATAATGTACCAATACAATGTACCAATTACATTGTAATGTCCACCTAGCAAAGTAAAATTTTGAATAATTACGTGACAATATTCTTGACATTACGTAATTTCGCGTAAATGCTAAGTTCATTTCATAATGTAGGTTATTTCGTAATATAAAATCGAGCGTATTTTAATTCGATCGCGTAATTTATAAATAAACGACAAAATCAATCCAGAAATTCGTATCTACATACATCATTTATTCTGAAGCACCCTGTATGCACATGTGTTAAAAGTATCCTTTAAAGTCGACTCGTTGAACGAGTGTTCGCTTGGAAGATTCGTCACTGGTGCGAGTTGACGAAGCTTTTGGGCTCGTTGGCTTCGATCCTTCGCGAGGTATACGGTTGGATGTTCAGTGTTTTGTAGTCGAGTCAAAAGGGTTGGAAGACGGGACGTTGTATGGTGTCGGATGTATAGTTTCAGATTCAGTATAAAGTTAGTATAGTGAGATTGAATGTTAGATGGTTTAGGTACGGTATAGGGCATGACATAGCATGGTCGTAAAATCAGGAGTTGAAGTAAACATGTTGCGGATGTTGGAACAAGAAAACTGATTACTTGGCGAAACTCGAACGGAGAAATTTTAGAAATTGTGAAGCAGGATCAATGTACTCTAGTAGTACAGACGAAACTAAAAAATTATATTTTTACGCTTTTGCTGATATGTCGCTGTCTTTGTCTATTAATAAAATTAAATTTATCAAAATATGTTACTCTTATCACTGATGCTACTAGATCGATGTTAGTGAAGCTTTTAGGGATCATTAAAATAAGATAAGATATTGTCAGATAGAGAGTGCACAAATGCGATAGAATATTTTGTAAAAATTGAATGTCATGATGTATTTCAATATATCGTGGTTCTTCGAGCAAAATATATAAAACTCGCGTAACAGTCAACGTGTCGAAGGAGCATGCAACGTACGATTCTAGAAAAAGAGAAGAACTGCGATTAAGACTAGAAACAGAAGAACAGGCTAAGAGAGCTAAGGTAAAACCTAGTATCCTTGCTTTTCTATACAATTTTTGCAACAAAAATCGTTAGTAAATTTCGAAGTTGATCTAGCATACGACTGGTTATTACACGTGGTTTTCTGCAAAAAGACCCAGATTCCGTAGAAGCAAAGGTTAACCCCAGATATACAATCGATCGGTCATGGAGCAGCGTGTTCACACCAGTGCCCTTCTACCACGACTAGCTCACTTTCCATTTCTACGTGCTTGATGCGACAGGTGTTACCTCGATTTCTCTTTGAAACGAAAATGCGTTTATCCAACACGAAGCTGCAACACTTTTCCAATTCTTTCAGTCAACTAAGTCTGTTCCTAAAATGAGCAAACGCAGAGAGATCCCAAAATTTACGAGCGTTTTTCTGTTACACTTCCAAACGGGTGAGAATTCTGATATCTTCAATTGTATTGTACTATGCACGCTACTGTATTTGTTGCATCCGCTAACGAAAGAAATCGTCAATTGGTTACTTCACAAATTTAGCTTCTGACAGCTGATCAAAATCTATCTCCTCCTCAATCACCTTTATTTTCTTACATTTTCAGTGAATCGTTTGAATCAATTGAAAACTACCGAGCAACTGTAATTTTGATATAAGGATTTAAATTAAATTTTAAATCAGAATTTTCTGTATGTATCTGTCACCTCTCAGGTAAACGATGCACCTGTTCTTCTTCATAATGGTTTAAAAACAATGAAAACTAATTTATTATAATTCTAAACGGAATGTAGAAAAGCAATTATCCTCCTTTGAAAATAAAATATTTGCGAATAACTATATTCTGTTAATGAAACTAATAGTTCTTGTTGATTCATCAATGGATGAAACGGAAACTTTAGAAGTACCTGATCTTGAAAAATGCTCTTTTGTATGCTACGTAGTGTGTCGAGAGTGAAAACATTAAAGCGAATATAGGGAAAGCTACCTTTTGTTACTCCAACATATGTTTGGAATTTTTTAAAATGAAATTATAATGTAGCTTTAAGATACATTTAGTAATACATTTAGTAATCGAGGAATGAATTTAACAGACTTGTAACATAAAATAAGCGTTATCAATTTCAAATTCAACGTGGGACGTACTCGAATAGGTCATTAAGTTAATTGTACAACTCCGTTTAATCGATAAAGTGTACATTCTACGACCGCGCACGAAATAGAATATTCAATAGTATGAAAATAGCTTCGTTCTTTGATACAAGATCGCCAACCTAAATAGGTGAACCTTCTACTTTGAATTCCAAGGTACATTAAAGAACAACTATACAGGATGAAGTGAGCACAACCAAGCAGAAAATTATTCTATAACACAAAGTAGAAGATCATTACTACATACATACAAAGATAAATGAGAGAAAGGTAAAGGATACAGTCCTCTCATTTGAGGCTTGCTCTTAACATCATTTATTACAAATTAGAGATTCTGTTAGTATCATTTATATCAGAGAGCCTAATCGAAACACTACATATATGAGGAACATACACTTTTGTGCGCTGAATCTTCCAAAATATCGAATCCAATAATTCAAAATTTCGAAAAACTTCCTAAACTATCAGAATGTCATCTCATGGTGTTGTCACCGCTTATCAACACACGAAACGGACGAGAAATAAATCTCTCTACCCTTTCGACCCTCCTACTTCCAGGACCGCAGGTTGAAGCCAAACTTCTGACTTCCGGCCGTCGCGAAGTGTTTATGCTTTCGAGAATGCTGAGAAAGAAAGACAGAGAAGAAGGAAAGAACGGGTGGGAACACAACGGAGAGGCGTAGCACGGGACAGACAATGGAGCCTTTTCACGGTAAAAAGCAGTTACTGTCTGCGTTTGAAACTTTTCCCCTTAGAAAAATATCACCTTCCTCCCTTCCACCTTCAGGCAGACCAAATAAATGTACAGTTGCTTACGAAAGTATTCGAACGCTTTTAAAAATCTTTTACGAATATCGTGTGTATCGATAGTTATGAATATTATGATACAGGTATGTGTACTGTTATAAATGTATATGGTTATGAATAATTATGAATGTTATGCGTGTCAAAAATGTATGCGAAAATAGTTTCAGCCGCTCAAAAGGCATTGGCTCACTTGTTTGTTTTTTAGGAGATGCGTTTCAATTACAAAATTACTGATAAATCGGGCTGAAACGATTTTATTCTTCATAATCATCACAGCTCCATACACAGCTTCAGAATCATCGCCAAACCTTATAGTACTGTAGTATTTTGCATATCCTATATACATTTTCAGACTGGTTTCAAATTTGTTTCATGTAATTACGATAGTCGTGTCTCGTTACACTGTCACTCACATTTCAAGATGTTATATATGACACGTACAATATGCACATAGAACTTTCCTCTGGTAAATGTTAAAATACTTTCGTGAGTCGCTGTAGCTCCTCCGCGTCGTCTATCTCTCCTCGAATTCCCACGCCAGAGATTTTCTTCTTCTATCGCGTTGGTTCGAAACCACAGTCTCCTCGAGCAATATTTCGCGACTTGAACCGCCCCTTTGACCGACCGAGTAACCACCGATATCGATTTGTACCGCGTATTATTTCGGTATGTTTGGGGAGCCTTCCAGATGAAGACGGCGTCTGCTTTTTCGACGATTCAACGTATTCGATGCACGTCCGTTCATCGATCGCATAGCGGAACCCGGTGGGGCTCGCGGTTCACCGCGGTGTTTCGATGAAATTTTCACCACGCAACGGGGTGCTGGTGATTGCTTGTTAAAAACATCGCCGTAGCTGGTTGGAATGTCGTACGAGGTATGAGCGAAATATTGGGCTGAGGTTATGAAAGGAGGAAGAAAATACGAGGATGCGTGAAGAGAAGAACAATCGGGAAGTGGATGGGGTGTACATAGGTGTCGATCTAACGTAATGTTTTAAGATAGAACTTCTCTATTTTGGTCCAACGAGTTTCTTACTGTACGAAAGTAGTATTACTCTGATATTAGAAAGATATTGGCAGTGGACTGTCTAGAAGGCTTAGCGAAGTTCGAGAAGTACTTGAATCAAAGATTATGTGTTTTGTAATATTGAGGTTTATTAAATATTTTATTAAAAGCAGTTTATTAATATCTTTACATCGAAATTGAAGTTGATTTTTATTTCGTATAAATTTATTGACTGACAACAGATTAAGAAACATTTTATTGCTGATGTTTGTACAGTAATTTGATTGGTTTTTATCTAAGTAACCAATTTTGGAAAATTAATCTTCTAAATAAGACTACTGAAGTAACTTCACTGATCAAAAGCAAATTCAATTTTGATAAATGGACTGTGCCGTTCTTTGTAATAAACTTCAAATAATGTGCTCTTGAAGTCTTAAATCTTGCCTTCGTGTTAATTTTGAATAATTACAAAGTCAGTATCGTGATTTTAAACTTTATCACGATTATCTAGACTACATTATCCAAGTTTTAGCTGTAAATGAGAAACACTTGTACAAATTGTCGTATACAATTCCCGAGTAATTAAGAATTCGTATTTCATTCTCTTAAGTCACTCACTTGTTCACAATCGTACTTCCTCCTAATTACTCTCTTAACTCTATTCCGCCCTCGTGCCTTTCTTCTCTCCTTTCTTTGCTTCCTTTTTTACCTCTTTAAGCACCCTACTCCGTTTGCTTTTTTTCGCTGCCGTTTACCTTTATACCCCAAACAATCAATATGACATGCAACATTGTTACATTCATCTAGCAGATGCTTCAACAATCTCCTCTATTCTTATAGAGTGCCCAATTTTTTCTGACCTTTTAAACGTACGAAAAAGACAAATTATTCTGCAAAATATTTCTGCAATACCTATTTGATTATTCTAGATATTATTTAACTATTACTACTATCACTTAAGATAATATTGACTTTTCTATTCTATTTTCTATTCTATTTCTATTTCAAATCAAAAAAATAAGTTTACGTCATGTATGTATTAGATTTTAAATTTCCTAATGTTAGAATAATTTTGATTAATTTTGATTTTGCATAATTTGATTTAATTTTAGAATTTTATTACATATATTTTTTATTTTATTTTTCAATTAATCTAGTAATATAGTATCACTTAGGATGGTTATACTTAAAATAAAATAATAATTTTTCTATATATTTTGACGCTTCATAATGTTGACGCGCTTAATGCCCTATTTTATGTCGTTCCATCGACAAAGTATAATCTTTTTCGATGCAGTAGGGTGGCAGCCACCCTTCGTGACCCCGTCCGCTTGTCGCGTCATACATGATTGATTGTAGCAGCCAAATTGATTGCTCATTGGCAGTAGATTACATTGATTTTCGCAACAAATTAATCTAACATTGACGCGGATAATGATAATTTTATTAAGTCAAGTGACATCGACTCCTCCGCTATTTATTATATAATGAACTTAATACTCGGTTATCTAAAAATAAATGCATATAACGTCATATAATATTCAATTCGATGCTGATAGTTACTATTGTATTTTCTCATGTAATATTAATCACGATATAGCGATTAAAATATCTTTTTCACATTACAATAACAAGAAGAAATAATAGACTGTATGTTATAAGAAATAATTCTAGTGTGTTATATCAAAAAAATATTGACGAAGAAATATCCAAGAGAGACTTAATTAGGAAAAATTGATAGTTCCGGGAATGACTTAGATCTGAAAATTCCTTTAATAATGGTATACAAAACAAAATACTAAATTACGAGCTATATTAGAACCCATTATCTACAGAGTCTACTAAAAAGCGCCATTAATTGTTCCTTTCGCAAAACTACCCCTTTCCCATTCTGTAGTACTGTAAGCGTCACCACCCCATTACTCATTGTTTTATTCCGAAGTTCATCCTCGAAGCCCACCATGGCGCCACGAGAACTCTGCACCACTGCAATGTACATAAACTCTATAAATACGTTAATATTACACAATATAAGATTCAGTGTTTGTACAATCAGCAAAACTACATGTTTTACGTGATTTAGATGGATAAAAGCAGTTGCTTTATTAGTAAAAATTAAGCTGAAATTATTAAAGATCTGGGTGTATAGTCTCGAAAGAAAATTCCAAGTTGAATTAACACAAGTTGATTTCCCAAAAATGTTTGTAATTATATCCTTCAACACTCGAAACGTGTAAACTTCATCGTTCCTAATTTCACTGTACCTCTTCAACTTTCTCACATCACGATCTCGCCATCCGTTCCTAGATCAATCTCCACCTATGACAAAACCACAAGAACCTCAAACAAACATATCTTATCCCACCAAACCAATTGCTATCCCGCACCCATTCCAGAATCTTCCCTTTGCCTTTCATTCAGCTCGTAAGTTAACAAGTTTTCGGAGATTTTAGTAGAAGTTAGTCCCACGAATCTCTGTATGTGTCCCAATGGGAATACATTCGCGGAGATTGAAATGGATTCGTTGTTAGCATCTAAGTAGCTTTCAATCCAGCTTGGACCAAGGGGAGGTTTCACCGTATTCCAGGCTGTTGGTCCTGCAACACGATTTTCGAGATACATATAAAGGAGATAGAGGACATAAAGAGGGAGGAAACGACGGTTTTTCCCCGCTCGCGCCTGCGTCCCTGTTTCGTCTATCTGTCTCCGTTCTTTGCACCCGTTTCAGAGTCTCTTTTGCTTGTTTCCCCTCCGCTTCGATCGCCCCTTTCGTTCGGATCACCGACGACACCGTCCTTGTTCCAGCTACGCGAAACCCTTTTGAACGGTGGCGCCCGTCTGGCTGCCTGCCTTACAGGCGCCAGCAAACCTGGCTCAACACGCGCGCACAGGGACATGGAGCCGAGGACGCAGAACACTGGAATTCATCATTCATTTTCTAACTCGTCGTCGCGACCTTTCGTTCTTCGCGTTTTTCCCTGAGTTTCTTGTTCTTTCTTTCTCTATCTCTCTCTCTTTTTTTCTCTTTTGTGGACTGAGGTTAAATATGCAGGTACCATTTTGTTTCAGATGATCATGGAAGTGGTTGACATAGCTGGGATGGTTAGAGTTAATATCAAGAAGTTATATTTCACTTAATAGTGAAATTTTGTGAATATTCCTGTATAGCATTGACAAATTTGTTACCAATACAAATGGAATTTTAGGAAATAACTTGATCGATTAAAGTAGAAAAATTACACGTTTCTATAGTTGAGGCAAGATAAGAATTTACAGAATTTATTATCCAATCTCAAACTTCGTATTGCATATTATTATTATTAATTCAAAGAAATATAAGTTTTTGGTAATATAATTGACCTACACGGGCAGGATTTTGATATGCAAAAACGTAATGTTACATCACCGATTATTAATATGTAATGCACTTCTATGTGATACTATCTTTTTTCTCATTGGAATCTCCATGAAGAGACTATTAATACATGAGGAGAAAGAAAACCTGAACCAATTACTACTGATAGACACCAAATAGAGAAGTAAAATTACATAACAAGTCCAACTGTTTCAACTTTGCTGTCGTTTCAACATTCGTCAGGGGTCGATCGGTATAAAAAAAATATTTGGACCTCGAGGACGAGCTGGTTTATTCGCGGGGAATGATAACGCGACGGACCACGTCTATATGAAGTTTTAATTAAATTTGTAGAGTAGTTCTCGCCAGAGCTTGTTTTTGTTCTCTTCTCTTCGGATCCACGAAGTAACTCCTGACGATCCAAGGAAGCGTCTTGCTGGTTCCGTGGACGTTACCCGTGAAAGAAACGGTAACACGTCGCGATAATGGAGGAATTTTTTAATTTCGTAGATTGCTTTGTCCGGCGTGTAAAACACTTTCGAGCGGCGCGATGAAATTTTCTATTTTGTCTTAATTAAACCTTGAGCTTCGTTCTGCAGCTTCTTTTTCTTCTCCTTCCTAACTCTTCTGCTTTTTTGGGCAGGCTACAGATAAACCGTTCGTTTCGTTACGGTCGTTGTTTCATTGGATCCGGAACTGTCTGGCTAGGAAACGGCTAAATAAACGGAGTAGCTGCTCGAAATTTTTTAATTTCCCGAATTAACTTGTATCACGAAGCGAGATTCGATGGCGAGGTCGAGTTTTCTATCGGACTTTAATTACATTTCTCTACCGGCCGGCTCACTCAAGATTCAAGACCGGAACGAACCCGCGGAGCGTTCGTGGAATTTCTCTGAAGAGTTCGCGGTAGCCTCGAAAACGCTCCTGCGGATAGAAGACCTTTCTTCATCCTGTTCCGCGGCACTCGCGTCTTTCGGGATTGATCTTGGAAATGATTTATCTCACGCTCTCGACCATCTGCTTCTTTTTGTTCTTTCACGCCAGCGTCGCATTGTCTCTATTCTCATATGAATATTGCGAAAGACCTGATGTTTCTCTTTTCTATAAAAATAGTTTATTCATTTCGTGTTTTATGGAATTGCTTCGTTCCTTCACGTTGGTTCTTGAATTATTTCAGTCTTATATCTAAGTCAGTTTCGTATCTAGTCTTTCATTTAAATAGTTTGAAACTGTTTTAATAACGTGAATGATACAGACTAAATGAATATTTATTAGATGTTGTTAGTCAAACATGTATTTATGAGAACTTTAGAGATGCAAAATAATTACGTGGATAACTTGTTCTGAATAATCATTTTTACAAATTTCCTTAGGAGTTTGGGAAGTGGAGTAAATATCTTCCCTATCAATCTTGAAATACAGTTTCGTTTTGGTAGCCAATCTTATCTAGGTTATAAAACAAAATTGAATCTGTGAGATATATTTAAAGCAGTAATCTTTCAAATGTTCCTGTATCTTCTAAAAGTCTTATTTTGATACCCCAATCATAAAATTGTAACTTTCAGAACCTGTTTCTAACCCAATTTTTTCTATCTACTAATCTCATTTCGAACTCTTCCAAATTATTTTATTCTTTTTCTTGTAAAAACAATACAGAAACGAAGAAAATCGTATGAATCATCCCACCTATAAACAACACTTCTTTATATGACCAGTGCGAATGGTTTATAAAATAGACGGATTATGAATCGTTATTGAGAAACGAGGCTAGAATAACATGGAATTCATTAGCACTAGAAAATCCAGAACAGCGCATCGCTTGTTTCTCATAAATTTACTTATCCCGTAACCTTCAACCCTCTTTCGTTCATTTTTGTTTATTCCTTTTGTCAGTTGTTCCGCCTCCTTTTTTCATCTCGTATATCAAGGAAGATTTAAGTGTTTAATAACGGCCGCCCTCGCCAAGAGAAGATACAAACATCTCGAGCATCATTCAGCGCCGTATCTTCGAGGTCTTTTTATTTCTCTCTCCTGTATTTTTATCTCTGTTCCACTGCAGCCCTGGTGTCTTCGTAAATCGATGAACTTCCAGAAACAGAACGTTTATTAATCGTAGTTGTCGGTGCAACGTGCGACGATGGCAAATGAAACGGAATTAAGTGAAAAGGAACAATACAGTAGCCAACAAGGAGTAGCGACAAAAAGGGGAACTATAAAAATATAAGAACGTTCTCGTTTTCTTGGACGATTCGTTCGCGTGTCTTTGAAATGGAAGCAACGTTCTTCAAAAACGTCGGGCCTGGATGTTTGCATAACTTACAAGTACGATATAGAAATTTTCTTGAATCAGAATAGATTACTGTAATAGATAATCAAAGGATCATTTTTGTGAATAATCTCGATTTTTTTGTTTTTATTTGCTTGCGTTCGTTCGACTTTGTTATTCAATTCATCGATTTTTTAAGAATAATATGCAAAGCGTAAGAGGATTAGTTAAAGCTCTTTAAAATATCGCTTTTAAAACAAAAACTGAAAAATCTGCAGTGATTGGAAAAAATGTTTGCATATACATTTATTTTCCATTAAAGCGTTTGCTTTTCAGTCTTTGTATTTAATTTCTACAATATCATATTTTTATAGCTACATGAAAGTAATACTAAACTACTAAATGGTACGAACTTTAATATACTTAGACCTAATTAATTATTATGTAAATGCTATAATAAATATCTTTTACGGCCACTATATCTGGAAACTTTTACACACCGTTGTAATGCTTCTATGTAGAACAGCATAGATCTTTTTATATCCTTGACTTAAATCTAAGGATTTTAAAATTTCTGAACGCCACCACGTTACACGAATGCCATCACAGAACAAACAAACAGTTTATTTTCTGCTGAACGTTCACCATTCACCATAGATACACGAGTGCGTATAGGAGGTATACCATGTATATATCAGTCGTGAGATACACAAGAACTCGAGATGAACGTCGAAACGTCTTTCACGGGATCTTTCAGCCGTTTCGACGAAACGGAACACATCTCGAGTGGAGGCTTTTAATTAAGAGGAACGTTCTCCCTGGGTGTATCTGTTTGGCAGCCATGACGAACGAACCCGGTCAGCCGATGTTACGAAAACAAATAGAGCTTGCTTGTATCTTTCGAACGAAGAGCATGAGGTCTCGCGTGAAAAGCTCGCAAGAAAATTCTTCTGTCGAGGCGTAATTCATTTGGTCTGGCAAACAGGGCCAATGACAAACGACAAACACGTACATATACATATATGACTTGCCCTCTTTTCTCTTCTGTTCTCGCGGGTCAGCAGTCGGTTCGGAGGTAAACGCTTTGCAACCCGCGGCAAAGACGCGAGGGCGAGGACGTAAACCGCCAGGGGGTCGCTCGGTTTATTTGAACAGCGATTCTCTCCAGGGTAGGGGAATTAGGTGTGTTTCTCTTAAATAAAAAAGAGAGCCACCCACTCGAAACCCTCGGTGTACCACGAGGCCAGCCGCGAACGACATTTTACGCCTCTAACGAAATTTCCATTTTCAATTTTTATTTTTTCCAAATGAGAATTGCTTGTAAATGACGACCAAAAAAAAAAAAAAATTTTATTTTTACACGATTTTCACCACTACGATTTTCATTAGGTCGAGTCACAAGTTTTTATGCGATTCCGGAAATGTGAAAACTTTTGCTTTTCCGCGATTTGTACTTGAACCGTCCACAAGCTGTATCTTGATCATTTAAAAATTTTGGCAGATAATTGTTTTACTTATTATGTATTATTCTATGATTTTTAATTCTACAATTCTTCGTAATTCTTTAAAATTCTTTCATTCTTCTATTCTAAAATGCTTTCATTCTAGCAGAAGAAAATTCCATTAAAAATATTTTGGATGAAGATAATAAATAAAGAATGTCAATCTGTTAGAGTATTTGTTCAGTGATTAAAGCGGATGTTGGAAAACTTCTTGAAGAGCCGTTGTTATTAATTTAATGCCCGACATAATGTGAAATTTTATAAAAAGAGATTTATTATTTCAACATTCGCATAAATGATAGAAGCAAAAGCTATCGAAGCACATATAATATTTAATGTAGTCAAATGTTATTACTATATTACATATTATGTTATTACATATTATGGTAATATTCTATTGTTTGGACTTAAGCTACATTAATGAACTATTGTTCGAACAAATGAAACATCTGAAGAATGAAATGCTTGCTCTCATAAGAATCCATTATTAGTGTATTTGATTGTTCTAAGTTCTCGCGCATTTGTCAGAACGATAGTTCATCAGAACGTGAATTTACGGTAGTTGTAATCTTACATTCGATATGAAATGAAAAAGAACTTATGGATCGAACGAATATGTACGACTATGATTTTGAGTGCTGCATCGGTCAGTCGATCGTTGCGAGTCATTTATCACGAAACTCCGGAAAATCTGCGGACCGACTGTAAGCCTGACGTCTGCACGAATCAGACTCCCAACGGTTCGCGAATGGCGTTGCTTCGTCATGCGAACGTTTCTATATACACGTAGCATTATCGCGCGTTTCATTACCGCGGAGCAAGCGTTGACAGCGATATTTGCACGGCTTTGAAACGTACACCTGTGCCATTAATCTTGCGAAGATCCTCGAGAATCGTCGTCGACTGCTGAAAGTGAACCGAAAGCTCCGATGTCGAGTGCCATAAAACGTGGCCGCGCCCCTTAAGAGGGAAAACGACGACTACGATGACGACGATGGGCTGCGTCAACGACGGTGTAGCCGTACGTGATAAAGTACTGAAAACCGACTCGAGTCCACGGCGTGCGCGTGAAGATCGTTTAAATTACTAATTCTTTGGTTACCAGCTTCGATAAGAGAGTTAATTGCCATCAAAGTGGAGGGAATGGATAGCCGTTGCTTCGTTCTCGTCACGTTTCCTACGCGAGCCTCCGACCAACGCAACGTGGAAATGTAAATCCCTTATCTCTGAGTCTTCTGTTTGCTTGATAATACGCGACACGAATTTGATTAAACGCGCAAACGTGTTTTCCACACAGCTCGTCGCCCGTATTCGTCGTTTCCCCGTTTCCGCGTGGAAAATTCGTTGAATTGTAAAATTAACGATGTTCCCGTGCTACACGGCCTGTAATAATATAATTCAGCTGTAATTAGCTCACCAGATTGCATGGCGAAGTTAAAGAAATAATGTCGGGATGAACTGTAGAATAGTTCCGTATTGTTGAGTAATTCAATTGAAGTGGCAATGATTTCTGGTCAGCTGGACGATGAAAAAATTATTTGGAAGATTTGGAAATTTTGATCTTTTCGATTCGACTCGAGTAATAATTAGTTGGCTAGACGATAATTATTTTTATTTATTCTTAATTCCTGCTTCGCGACTTAGGATGGCTTCCAATTTAAATTCTACTTGCTTACAATATGTGCTTAAACCGAGGGATATAGATATATGTGCTAAAAATATTTTTAAAGATAATTTTCTTTTACTTTTACTTTGAATGACATTCAGTTGGAAGCTTTGTAAATTTTGATCTTTTGGCTCGCGAGGTGTAAGATACCATATAGATACCTTCAAAAATTATTAGGTTTATTTTTGTTTTACATATGAAACGTACATATTACAAACACATGAGATATTCATAGCGTGATATGAAAGAAGTTACGAAATATATACATAGCTATCCTGTGTAATGCCAAACGTATTTTTAAAAATAAATCTCTCTTTATTTTCTCTCCTTTCACATGAAACGATATCCAATTGTATATATTGGGAGAAGGAAACAAAATATCCATAATATAATATTACATATATTCCAGTGAAGTTGTTTAGTTTTAATTTCCGTTCTATATCTTGAGCGATAACAGTCACCAATGGTCTTCATTGCGTAAAACATAGAATACAAATAAAACTGAAGTATCTATGATCCAACGCTAATCAATCAAAGGTTAGAACGATCTAAATTCGTCTACTAAGAAAGAAAAAAAATTACTGCTACTATCATAGCATTTCAGCAGTGTTCATAAAATACATAAATTGTCTGTGACATATTACATTATAACACTTGTATAAAGAGCACTCTAAGCATTGATTTACTACATAATATTCCATTTAACGTAAAGACTGTGCAAACATTGATATTAAACACGTTATCTCTCTCCATAATTACTTCGTACACAAAAGATTAATTAGTCAAGGTTCAGCTAACAAGCATCGAAAAATCCATCAGAAACAGTACCATTAACATATTTGTGAATACCATGGCACGATATTCTTTAATGCAAGAACCATGGGATGTCCCGAAAAAAGTCGGAAACATTCTCCTTTGAATATTCAGCGAGAAAAAGGAAGAATTATACGCAAGGACGTGGCATTCTCGTAGAGGCGTATAAAAATGCAAGGATGCGCGTAAAAGAAAGGCAAAAGAACGACAGAGAAAAAGAAAGAAACGTCCGAGAGAGGAAGAATCGGTTGATCTCGCGGAGAACCGCGAGATCGTGGCTTTCCCACTCGCTGCTTGGCGTTGGTACCTGCGTGCCGAGTAGCGCACCGGTGGCAACCGAACGCAACCGAACTCTACCGAAGGCCGAGCCGAACGCGTACGAGCTGCTCCCCGCCACAGTCCGAAATCGGCTAGCGTGACGATACGACGTGCGGGAACAGTCGTTTAATGGTAATAGACCCGATGTCTTGTATCGTTTTGATCCTCGATATCGGTACGTCATTCATCTAAGTCGAGCAATACCGCGGATAACTGAGTGTTCGAGTGTCAGTGACGAGATTAATACGAAAGATTTTGTGAGGAAGAAAGAGGAACGTTTATCGAGAGACCTTCGGCGTTTAGTGCAAGAAGAGGAATCCCTGTTTGTCACGATGGCAGCCCACGAGCATCATCGGGCTGTTGCTGTTGTTGTCTTCGCGTTGTTACCGCTTATAGGTGAGTGTTTCAAAATAATAATAATATCGAAAGGCCAGCTGCAGCCACCGGACACGTGCACGTTCCCACGAAGTTTTTGCGCTTTCGCTACAGCGACCAAAGTCACCGCGGTATTCCGGACTGGCACGCGATCGCTCAGCAGGTGGTTAACCAACGCGCAGTGCCGTGGAATTCCGGCCGAAATATACCAAGCGATACTGAACGTTGGAATTCGATAGGATCGAGTTCATTAAAATCACCTAGGGAAGTTAAAAACTTAAACTCTTCGACTGTAGAAGTACCTATGCGCTCTGTTAGGTTATAGTGGATTCGAGCGAAATGGCGAATTAAAGATCGTAAATTCACAATGCTATATCTATATTCTAAATGTCTGATTGCTTTAACATGTTGGATCTGTTAGAATCCCAATTTGTCAAATACTTCGATTGCGTAAATATCTAAGTATGTGTGCTTCGTTAGGTTATAATGAATTCGAACAAACTGACGAAACATTTAAAAATCATGATGCTATATGTACACAAGGAATCTATCTATATTCTATATATTTGATAGCTTTGACGTATCGAGTTTAAACATCAGAGATCTAATTCGTTCAAATAGCCGTCTATTGCAATTCTGTAGTCTTATCTTGTCATCTCTGCCGGTAAAGCGCGGCAACTTTACTCAGATTCAAATATCTCGAGCGTCGCGGTACCGTAACCGTCGTTCGTGTACCAAAGCTATCCGTGGACGCGTTTTTTCAACCAGTGAAGCGACTACGTGTTCAGCATGATGAGTGAGCAACGCGAAAATGTCGCGTCGGTTGCACCTGTGATGCTCGCAAGTGACCACAGATGTGCATTCAGGTAACTCAGAGAGTTCATCAACTTGACGTTAGCAGACATGTCAAAATGCGAGACATGATATCGTAATTGAAAGATACTATCTCTCGTGTAATCTATCGACAGGTGACTCATACTGTTTGACGCGCACTTATTGGAACGTAATGTAGCTGGAAAAATCAGATTCATTATCTCTCAGGTATATGTACTATTTCTATCAATAGAACTATTTATATCTCTAGTTGTGTTTCTAGAAATTCTTTGACGACCATGTTTCTAGTTATCTTTTATCAGCAGTAGATATTTTGTTTTTAGTACTGCTTTCGCATACAAATATTGCCGATATACCCAGTGTATATTGTCTTTGCTGCTTTAAAATCGTCGAGATATAAAGAATTGACGTATGAAAACATAGGAAGAGGTTTGACGATGCAAACATCTTCTGCAGGACAGTAGTATTTGTTTAAGGCTGCTTAAATATAATTATATTTAAAATATAATCCTTTGTTAATGTCGCTTTGAAAGATTGTATGCTGCGTTATTATACTGATTAATTTTTCTGCTTGTAAGAATATTGCAAACGAAGATTAGGAATTTTGTTATACTCTAGTAAAAAATTCCAAAAGTATCGAATATTTCCCATATAAAACTTTTATGTGTACATTATTTATGGTGTATAAAACATTTTGAAATTATGAGTGTTACAAGACACACAACTGCCATGATATCTCTAATCATCTCTAATTTCTATACATTTTTAGTTTTGTCTCAAACTTTAACAACACAATGATAATAGTGTCCTAATACTTCTGTCAGCAACTGTGCACATTTTGCATAACCTTCCGATATATATTCAGCGGCTCAATTTCAAATCGCTGTAGAAATGCAAATACCAATTAGCGAGGTTCTCGACCCTTTATGAAAGAGCAGGTTCGTGCTCCAAGTATAATCTCGATAACATTGCGATGTACAAGTATTAAGAACGAAAGAGAGACGTCTCTCTGTGAAACTGTGGGCCTAAGCAAAGAGGCCGACACCTGAGCAAACTGATCGTCTTGCACCTGTAGGTCCGCTTAGGTATAGAAGAAAGGTGCACCTTGCGCGGAGTCGGCTTTCCGCTAACAATAACCTGACCTCCAAGGGACCGTCTGGGCCCTCTGGTCGCGTCCAAGGGAATCAGGGAAACGTTACCTGAAAGTCAGGCTCTGTTGCGTCGCCTTTGTGTTGTTCGAGTACTTTCCGTGAAATTACAGCTACGGCCTCGCCGCTGCAATTCTCCAATGGTATACCTGTCCGAATGGTTGGTGCAAATTGCCTGTCGGTGTGGAAGGCCATGGTAGTGGCGGCCATTTCTGGGCTCGTTCTCCCTTTCGTTTTCGATTATTTAAGATATCTGCTGCTCCTCTAGAATATATATCAATGTTTATAAGGAATATGATAAATATTCACAAAATATAGGTTGAGCCTTATTTTTTTGAATAGAGCATATAGTAAGTTCTGTTTGTAACAAGATATTATTAGGTTATAACACATATTCGTTCCGTTTTCTCCACATATTCTATATTTCTCAATATTTCGCGATAAGTTTCAGTGATATTAGAAATATTACAACAATCACAAATGAATTGAAACGATGAATTTTTAAAATTAACGACTACCTGTACGTAGTATTTTATATTTTCCTAATATTTGGTAAAATTCATCATTTTGACATTGCTTCTTGCTAAAATTTTCCAAAAACTGTTTGATAAAATTCATCATTTGGTATAATTTTCACGAATTTTTCTACTATAGGAAATCCAGGTTACTTGCAAACATTATATATTCATATAGGTTACAGCATCATTCTAATAAAAATTGTTACGAATCCACCAAATTATCCAGACTACTTATAAACAGATACACGTATATACCTTCGTTTCTTGGCGTTTTCTTCGTCTTCGTCTATCGGAGAGGTCTCGCGTCGCCACAGTCCGGTTTCGTCGAGTCGCCTCGGAATCGCGTTGTTTTTTTCCCTCCTCCTCTTTTTGTCCCGTTGTCCCTTCGCTTCTACAAGCGTGCCTCAGCTCGCGCACCGGTTGTAATTTATAAATGGCCATCGCCTGCCACGAGCGAAACAGAGACAGTAGAACGGTACCGTTTCGGTAGACCGTTTCACTTTCGAAGCGGTTAGGAGCAACACGGTTATAGAAGCACGGGAACAGGCTGTTGTATGTGGTTCTGTGCGTCTTATACTTAAGTTCCAAGAAAGGCGTTAGCCAGGGAGTTGTTTCCTCTGAAATTTATTTGTCATTGTTCGAGACCGGCTATGACTTACGCCGCAGGAATACGCATCTGCATTCTTTTGAGTGTCTGTGGTAGGGCACAAAGAGGATCGGTTCCACGGAGAAAGTGTCGCAACGACAATGCTACGCGTCCGAACGTGAATAGAGAGAGGAATAGCACACGCACGTATACTGGGTGTTTCTGAAATTGTGGTACTTATATACAATCGGAAAAGATGTCATTCTTTATCTAAAGATAAGTTGAAAATGACGATAACAATCTATCATTTGATACTTTGCTTCTGAGAAAATTGAGTTTGAAAATTTGTCAAGGTCAACAGCTAATTTGTAGGAAATTTTCCAGAAGCAAATAATTGACAGAAATTTATGCTACTTGTGAGAATAAATCCAAAACATAAGATCTTTTTCATATGGCGTGCTACATTTCCGGTTTATTTTATAATTACTCCACGCTATACTTTATGTCCTGAATGCAAAAAGATCAAAATTTATTGCAATCTTGTATTTAGAGTGATCCTTTGAACAGGCAATCAAACATTCGTACACACTTAACCCTCTACAGCTGTATATCGCGTGCTTCTCCGCGAGATTCTTCGCGATTATCTTAAGAGTTGGTAGAGAAAGGAAAAAGGAAGGATGCGCGAAGCAATCGAGATGCGGAGAAAAACGTTAGATAGCTGGAAGATAAACGGGCCCGTGGCTGACCTTTTCTCGTTTCAGCATTGTATGCGATGCCACATCGGCCTCTCGCGTGCACGGATAGCATCCTAGCCTGTTTCTTTCTCTCTTAAAGTTCGTCACATTGCACGAGAACGAGCAACATGCTCGGGTCATCGATCCTTTCTTTTTTTTCTCTGCTTTTTCACGTCGCATTGTTACGCGGTGACCCATTGCCGTGGACCATGGATTCCGGGGCCATTAAAGTTCCTTTCTCCCGCTGACTCGCCATTATCCAGCCGCATAAATATAAGCGATGCAACCGTTAAACCTTGTAAACCACTCGAATTCTATCGAAAAGTTGTAAACCTGTTCATTCTAAACCGCTTTCGAACGTCTGAAAACGTCAAGGTGCGAAGAATTGATGTACGAAAACAAACAAAGATCATTTAAATGGCACACAATAAAAATATTCTTGGACATGTCTTGGACATTTTCTTTTCTAGAAAAACGAAAGAATAATTTAGTACCTTCGATCCTTGCTGGGTACTTCTGAATAGTTGCAAAATCTTTTTAGAAAATTTTTGCCGAATTTTGCCAAAGTACTCATTACATTCATTACATACAACTGCGAGTGTCTTAAAAATCATGAAGTCATAGAAAATGTCTATGTTCCTCGTACATTGCTTTCCTGCATCTTCTTTCGACGATGATCTAAACATTTTCTTTTTTTCTAAGATTCTAAATTCTAGATTATAAATTCTAGTACACTTCTCTTGTACAATTTCACAATTTTAAGTCAAATAGGAGAACCAGAGATGTTCAATACAAAGAATTAAACGTCGAAAACAGGGCAGAGCCAAGACGCAGAAGCCATGCTCTAAAAATTTTCGTCGAATTTGCTAGCGGAAACACGAAAAAATTTGGCTAAGTGCAATAAAGCTGGAACAATTAGAGAATGTGGTAGGGAAGAGGAGAATTTAGAGTTTACTCGCAAGAGTAACCGTTGATTATGGTTGTTATATAGCGTGTCCGCTATAAAATATTCCGAGGGAACCGAGGAACCTACAGTAGCACCACTTAATGAGTCTTGGTGGTTCCCTTTCTTCTTTCTTCCTTCTTTTTCTACTTTTTTTAAGACTAATATGCTGGACGTCGTAAAAAAAGAATAGTTTTCCGCAAGAAGGACAGAGGCTGTGAAGGGTGTTCTAGCGATTGTGAAATAAACGAGGAGAAAAATGCTGCTCCGGTCTGCTCGCTTTCCGTTTACGTGGCTGATAATTAGCAATTTTTCGGAAGGAAATGAAAAACAAACATAAAGCACTCGCGTGGCTCGTTTCAACAACGCTCTCTGGTGAAATAACCGAGAAATTGAGAGAGGGAGACTCAGTTGGAAGGATCGTTTGCCTCTGGTTTCATCGCCTGGAACAACGCTGGAATTTCACTGGAATTTAGAGGAACCTCTGGTATATGTTACGCGTGTATTTCTAATGTCTATGAATGATATTTTGAGAGGAGAATCGATCGACATAACATATTAAGCTATTGCGTAAATTCTTCGTCCATAAACAATGAGAAAGAAATTATTATTAAGAATCAGCTTATTTTATACAGTTCTATGTGTTTGTAAAATATGGGATTATTTATTCGAATATTTTGTAAAATGTAAGAAGTAAAAATTGGAAACAACTGTAACATCCGCTTCGTTTGTTAGAGCAATTACGTGAAATCTTCATTCCGAATAAATTTATGCAAAATTTCATATTTGTGCAAATACAAGTAAAAAAAAAAGAAGAATCTAAATAGACATTTATTTTACTCGATAAATATCGTAACGAGTATTACACTGGGGGTATTTTATCTTGCATGTTTAAAGTGCATATAAAAATCTCTTTGTTAATTAAAAATGAAAACTTTATAAAAAATGTATAACACGATATCTCTTTGTCGCAATGTCGCTACTAGACAACAATGTTCTAAAATATTGGAAAATTGTGCATGTTGTTCGCAGCGTCTGTAGATTCTTTGTATTTTCGTTGCATTTCCAATAATTTACGAGCTATGCTGACCCAGATGGCTATCTATGTTTCTCTACTGAATTCTGTGTTTTAAAAAATACCCTATCTGCACTACGTTTCAAAATATTCGTATTCATTTGAAATCTAACGATAAATGGAATGCGTTGTGTTGTTCTACATCTTTTTCGTCTTCCTGGACAATTTCAAACGAAAAGTTACTTCGAATGGGATACTGATTATAGTTCTTGGTGTTGTGTAGCATAACGCTTAATGAGATAGTGAAGCTTCAGCTTAGATGTTTTACCTGGTGGTAAAAGCGAGGTTGTAGAAACGTTACGTGTGTACTGGGAAACTATTTACTTGAAAATACTCAAACAATAAATTGTCTTAGGGCTTGTGGTATATCTAAATATTTGAAGTGTCTATATAAAAATAAGAAACGATAATTTAAATATAATATTTTAGATTTGGGACCATTGTCATCGTCAGGTCATAAATAAAGTAGTCATAATATTTTGTATCAGATTTAAAATAACACGTAAAATAAAAGATACAAAGTAGAATTAACGCTCTGTAAGCAAACTGGATCGTTTGTATCAAAGTTTAATTATTTCTGTTATTTTAGGCTTACAGAAATTTCTCAAAAAAATTCTGATATGTCTATCAATGACTGCGTGACATCATGTATACAAGCCTTCCTTAAATCAAATATTTGAAACTTTCTTGAAACTTGATAAGAATAGAAATTCGGAAGAAAAGAATTTCAAAGATGTAATTTCGATTTTCATAGTCCATAATTAAGCAGCTTGATCCAATTTATTGCTGATCATTTATAATCCAAGAATATTGAGAGTTAAGAAACGAATTACGTGTCTTCATCTCCTCCTTCTTTTTAAATTCAATCTTCATTAATACAAACGGGTAATAACACCACTTATTTAAATTGGTCCAATGTCACGATACAGAGAACAAAGAAAAGAAATAGACCAGAAAAAATCATCGCGAATTTCCTTCGAATAAAATAGACGAACGATAATTTCCGTGTCATTGCGCGTGGATCACTTAACGAGTCGGTCAATTGACAGGGACACGTTTTTAATTGCGATTTCTGATATCCATAATCCATATTTCGCCCGAGGGGAAGCGTCGAGGAATGTTCAATTTGCGCGTACCAAACATTAATCAAGCGGCCGAAACGTCGAACAAATGCTGAGAAACAGAGAAAACAGTTCGAAGTGAAAAGAGACAGTGCTATAGTGTTCGTTCGAAATCGTTGAATAGAAATAATTTTCACCTGCTGTTGTTGTTCTCGCGGACAATGAATGATCGATTACGCTGTTAAAACTCTCCGCGCATGTACACGGCTATCTTATCACGAAAAAGAGAGGAATGGCAAGTGTGCATCGCGACGAGATAATTCTTAATCAGCGATCGAGGCGCGAGTTAAAATTACGAGCGTGTTCCTGTCGACGAATGGCCTTCTATTAAGCAAATCTTACACGATGAGATGAGATTTACTTCTAGACAAAATGTCGTGTGAAACCGTTGGTATCATAATCTTACTCACAGTCAGCAACTTTGAAGCTCGACAACAAGATGTTGTTTCAACGTCAACGTTCATAACGATTCATAAAATTTGAAGTATAAAATTAATAATAAAAATTTTGATGAATATATATTATGTGGATTATACAAAAGACTTTAAAATTCCATTGGTACTATAACGAGACACGATTATTATGGTTATATTAATAATATTCAAGACAACACTCAAAATGTATAGATACATATAACCCCAATCTTGTGATACAATAGTTTCTTTCTTTCGTATAATACTTCTTCCTCTTCCACATACTACGTAGCTACCGTTATATCTGACAATTATTTTATATACGCATGCATATATTTTTTTATATATATGTCATAAGTATTTGAACACTTAAAAATTGTAGTAAATATATAAAACATATTTCAAATGAATCTCTTTAATCTACTATTATAATGTATCGTGAGTGGGTATTCATGACAGCTAATTCGTCTCACATGAGATAAGTCTTCAGGTAAATTCTCATCGTGTAGGGATTGCTTTAGTCCCACGTTCGTAGGAGTTTATCTCGCGAGACGCGTTCTTTTTCCTCGTCAGTTTCTTACGTTGAATCTTTCAACGCACGTTGTTTGATTCCTCTCGTATCATTGTGCAATCTTTGCTTTGGAATTTTTTCCAACGAAGAAACTATGAAATTTCGATGACACCAACGCATGAAATTACATGCTAGGATCATTCAACTCCGCGAGCTGCAAAGCGAGGAGGTAACAGATATTTTATGTGCACGTTAACTCGTTCATTGCGAATGTTGTTCGTGTTGCATTTTGTTATTAATGGTACGAGATATCGAATGGTATTCTGGCGCGCGAGTAACAGTCGGTGTCTGAATTTGTTATTTTTGCGTGAAACGTCGCTCGCCGTTTGCGCGAATCGTACAAAATACTCCATTGCGACTATCTACTCGCTATTAACGAACAGCTTTGACTGATGCGAATTCATGTGTATATATCGTTGATAAATGATAAATAACTGTTTCTCTCTGTTTCCTTTATTGATTTTTTGGTACTTCGTGTGCGAAAATTTAATGCAGCTTTTTCGAATTTTATCTATTTTATCTTTCACGCGCTTTTTACTTTGTTCGAAGATTTAATTGCTTATATTTAGACATTTTAATTCAATTTAATTTCTCATGATTAAATTTAACAATCCTCTTATCAACTATAATTCTACAATTTTCGGAGAAAAATCTTTCAAATTTCAGTTTTATTATACCATTATGCGAAATCTCAAACCTCTCAAATTGCCAATCTCTTTACACACTTCCTCTGTATTTTTTCTCGCGTATATAGACATTCTAACATATTTCAACCAAAATGTGCTTCCTAACACTTAATTAAATTTCCTAAAATTCGAAGCAACCGTCTTATCACGTCGCAAATTCCTTATTTTCATGTCAAAAATCTTGTTAACTCTATCTTCGCTCCACATCGTTCCAGATCTGAAGCTACTTCATTATCATACTCCGACTATCCGGTACGTCCCAAGAACACTAGAACGTCTTTTAGAGACGACAGCTCTTGTCTACAACGTGAATGTTGCATCATTGTCAGCGAATAACAGGTCGTCAAACGAACTCGACGACGTCTTTGTGCGTTAGCACGCGTCTCCATTTGACTCTCTCTCCCTCTCCCGCGTTTCGAAACTATTAAGTTTCCAAACGAAAGCTTAAATGCGCCTCGAGAGATTCGAGGCATTTGTTCAACGAACGGCGTACGAAGCGAAAGTATATCACACGCTTGAATCTTGTACGTGTGTCCGGGTGAGCAAGAATGAATGGAAAGTCGTATAACGTTGCATCCTCGTGGAATCGGTTGCATAGGTTTTGTATTCCCGCTATACACACACACAATCCGGTTGAGTCGGGTTTTTTCAACGAACTAAAGGATTCGATGACGTCACTAGGCCGGCCGTAGGATTAACTAGCTAAATACTTCACGTGAATTAAGCCGACGCCCACCCACGCTTCGACGTGCAAGGGCTCCAACGACCGAGTTACTTTACTAAAATAACAGCTGTGTTATTTAATCACGTGCTTCCCGATCTATCTGGCAAGGAAGAATACTACATAGTGCTGTCTTGTCTCCTTCCGAAGATGATTCATATGGTTGGTTCTTGGAATATATGAAGCGAATATTGGTCATGGTTTGGAAATTTGACACTATTTTAATTTACTGAAATTATTCTCAGGGTTTCTGACATAAGTTGTTTAGAAATATACATGAAAGTTAGTTTAAGGGATTTTCCCTATTTGCACGTTCATTCGATTTGTTGAAGTTATCTCAAAAGACTCTTGCATGGTTTGGGTATAGTTTTCCTAATATTTAAACAATATTTATTGGAAGGAAGATACAGTAAAAGTTTAGGCCATCCCGTTGATCGTTGTGCTATTTAAATTAATATTCAAGTACTGCGTATGTTTCTCATAAAATATTCAAAATAGTTCAATGCTTCTTTTCATAAAATCGATATGATCAAATTTGCTACACGCTATAAAATATTGCGACGTGTAACAAGAAAGTAGTCGTTGAACGAAATAGATGGTAATCCGATGATACACAATGACCGGTGAATATGAACTAGTACTATTTGGTGCTGTCTAGAAGATCTCTCAACCATCTATGATAAATCTAAGATCGTTTAAAATGAAACAAAATAATGAAACGACAGTCCTGACGACCAATATGATCCTATAAATCCTGTCTATTACTATTACATCATACAATCTTAAGGAAACGTTTCAAATCGCCAGTTACGTATCTCGTTTTACGATAGCGCGTTCTTCAAGCAGACAAATTACAGTCCACGAGACGCTCCAAAGCGTTGCTATGCTCCTCCTCATTTCTTTATATTTTTTTCCCCTCTCGCAAAAAGAGATGTCTCGACGTCTTGGACGAACACGATGGACGCTTCCACGAGGAAAAATCGTTATCGTAGAAATAGGCTTTAATTAAAATATTCCGACCAGATGACGGTCTCCTCGCGTCGTTCCTCCTCCTCCTTCTTCTTCTCATCCTCCTGCAGCGTTTGTTCGAAACGCACGCTTCCGGGGTTCGTTGAACCTCTTTCTGCCCGTAGAAGTCGCAGAGGAACGATATTACATTTTTCTGAAGCAATTCCAATGCCGGTTGCGGACCTCTCGTTTCTCGTACTTCCGTAAGAGATCGAGGATAGTTGCCATTAAGTTCGATGAACATCTCGACCAACGAACGATGGGAGAAATCTCTCGTGAATATTTTCTTAGAAAATTAAGTCGTCTGGGTGGGTTGATTGACTCGAATTGAGAGGATGACGTTGCTCGAGTGTCTTACTTTCGAACTCTTCATTCGATGCTCTTTTCTTTCTGTTGAGACTCATTTAAATTAAAAAAATATCGAAATATTAATAAATAATAGTACCCGCGTGTATAATAATAATGCAGTTAATTAAACGGAATAATAAATTTGAATTAAATTCTTCTCTTCATTTGAATAGCAAAGATGAAAATCAGATAGTTGTTGAATTAATAATAGGAGTTGCACTGGTTTTACTGGACGAGTAAGAAGTTCTTGATACGATCAAGTTTATGCTTGCAGATCGAGATAAACATTATTGTCACCGCGATTTTATATCTCGTAAAGCATCGTCAAATTACACGGTAGCTAATCTGCATTTTAGATCGATGCGGTCTGTGCAACATCGTGCGAAAGAGTCTTCAAACTTGTATTTGCGCAATGATTATCCATTACCATGATAAATTAGAAGTTTGATATTCCGAAAATTATAGATAATAAATATTTGAAGAATTTTAAGAATTTTTATGTTTATCTTTGTCATGTCATATATGCACACTCTATGCGTTGTAACGAATCTTCCAAATCATTTCACCAATTTTTCATCACAAGTTTAATCTTAATCCAAGTTATTAACATAAAGGTGATATGGGAATTTTAATTTAATATTTTTAATTGGTTCAGACGGATATCCTATCATTTGTACCTATTAATTTCTAAATTAAGAAATGTACGATATTTTAGACAAAATCCAGATTTCTTTTTGCAACGACAATTGCGAATATGAGAATATTACAATTTTGGCAACGTCTATTAAAATGGTCGTTAAACAGCTTGTACAAAATTTCTACCAAATACCAGTTGGAATAAAATGAACTACTAAAATGCCAAACTATTAGTGATATTTGACTGATAGTGAACACTTCGTAATAATATAATTTCTAGAAACAATAACAATTATATAGCTTTGAGTAGTACTTTTAAAACAATCCACGAACCATAATTAACTAAAAAATCTCGTCAAACATTGGTTGGTCGAAATTCGAATTCACAATTCACAATGTAGATCCTCCACCCCAGGCCGCGAGACGTCCCAGGGTCCGCGCAACGAATGTAAAATTAATTATCCCCTTAATCGTGCGGGAGACCGCGTGCATGAGATTCAGGGCCGCTTAATTTGAATGCTCGTCAAAGTGACGTGACTAGTGCGACCCGCTGCTGGATGACGCATACACACACACAAACATACACAAATGAAGCAGAAAAAGTCCGGCAGAGTTGAAGAAGAACAGCAACGTGAAAGAGGAAGCGGAGAATCGTGTCTCTCTTTCGAGCAAAAAAGGAAAAAGAAAAAAGATAGGGGATAGATAAAAAGGACAGGAGACCAGCCGCGGGTTTTGTGAAAACCTGTTTTGGGTTTCTGCCAGTAACCTGCCGCGTGCACCTGTACGGACAAAGAGAGTTTCGAGGGAACCTTGTTCGGCTTTTCAACGACCACTGTGGGCCTTTTCCTTCACGATAGTCGCGTCCACCAGGATCGTCCTTGTATACTGGGTGTCTCAGGGTATACCAGTAACAGGGAACAAGTTGCCTAACTACCGCTGCGTGTCTTCTAACTTGCGTAGAACCAGGAACCAACCTCCTCCGTCTTTTGGTCGTCGGTGAAATTACGACGACGATAAATTATCCCCTGGCACTTCCCCTCGAATATTTCCGTGGCGCTTTCGTGTGTAGATAGCAGGAGCACGATGCTCGACCTGGAAGTCGTGCCCGTTGTGCACACAGTTATCTTACGGAAATCGGGATTTACCGCTGCACGAAACGTTTCCACGTCACATGGTGGTCGAGTCAACGTCGTCGGAACGACGCTCGCTCTGACGTGTATCTCTTGTGAGGGTTGCGACGTCGTGGCGGGGTGAAGTTATACTGTACGGGGAGAAGTACACTGTAGTTTGAATCTAATCATGAAATTCGAGGTATATTCTAACAAGAAATACATTGGTAAAAGAAAGATGATAATTTTCATATTGGAAGCATCAGAATGTTATAATTCTAAGATTTTATAATTAAATAATTTTTCATAGAAATTTTGTACGTTACTATTGTGTATTTTGGAGGAGTTTGCATAGAATTAGTGATTTAGGATTCTGTGTTTGATTTCTTTCAAGGTATATAAATATAAGATTTTTCTATGCATTACCTATGCATTTTTCATATATTTCTCGTTTTGATTTCCTGAACATAAATTTTATATTCTAATCGTCCATCATTCTAGTGTTCCACCGAACACTATATCTGCAATATTTGCCGCAACTCCATCACTGAATGATATTGATTAGTTTGGAAAGATATTAGGTTCGATCGAGAAGAAATCTCTCCTTTCGTTTCATTTTTGTTTCGACAGTTTATATTGTTCGTATATGAACGTGTAGAAGCGAACGAGTTTAGGTCGTTTCAACGTCAGAGGCAAGATTTATTTGGTGAAATGGAGCAGAAAGGGCTTTCCTTCCCTGGCTTCGAAATGTATTCAGGGCCTATGGAAAATTCTATTCACGTCACGGGCTGTTCCTCTAATGCAGTCAAAAGCCGGAAATATAAAATTCTTTATAGTTTCGTCCGGACGTTATTGCACCTTCCTTGTTGCGCGCGAAACCAAACCATAGACTTTTTGTCCTTTTCTTCTCTGTCTTTGGTGATTTATATTGTTCTCGTGAATACGTTTAATGCGACCTTCGAACGCAAATTTGTTTGTTTCGTCAGCGATCTGTACACTTGAAATAATATAGAGATAGTTAAACATGACACTTTACAGTATAGATCAGAAAAAAAACATATAATGACACGTTTTCTATGTTGCATAGAAGAGTAATTTGATTTGAATTTAATAAAAATTTGATAGGCTCGTTTCTTATTTGAATTTGTTGGGATTAAATACGTGTCTTTTCTTGATTTGAATATTGCGTAAATTTTGGTCTCTGTCATAATAGCTCTCCACAAAACATATAGGTACCTTTTGATACTTTGTAGACGGAATAGTGTATTTATGTCCAAATGAAATTCTTTTACTGTTTTAAAAGTGTGGGATAGTTATATCCTTGTTTGCAGAATATTTATTAAATTTACATTTAAATCAAATAGTTTATAACATAATTGTATTTAGGATGAGATTCATTAAATCAAATGTCTAACAGGTAAAATTAAATATCAGGAAATCAATACAAATGAACTTAACCCTTTTCTATGATAGGATAAATAAATATTATTCGAATAAAAATTTAAAGTAATCAAAAGCGACAAGACTAAATTGTTATTCTAATTCTCTGAAAGTTAATTTACCTATTGTCACAACGTTGCAATTATAGGTACTCTCAAGTGGATCGTAGGAAAATTAACGTTCGTTCACCGTAGTGATTAACGTTCCCAGTGTAATTGGAACATCGTTTGACAATAGTTTGGATAACTGACGTTTGTTAGTTGCAATCAACCGTTGCGTGAAGATTCTTTCGAATAAATGGAGCGTGGATAAACGGAGTTCCCAGTGTAATCCTATTGTGATGAAGCTAACCGTAATGCTGGTAAAACGTAGGAATCGATTTCGAAGACTGTAGCATTAATAGGAACGCTAATCTGCAGAATCGTAATCCTTTAAATTGGAAAGGGTTCCGCAAACGCCAGACATTCGCCGTTATTTTTGAAGAAGGAATTGAATCTGCTTTGATTTCGTTATAATCTGTCGAGCTTTGTTAACCGTGTTTAAAACAATTCGTCGGATGTAATTCCATCCTTCCTTTCATAGAATATAATCATATTAGTGGAAATTGTTTGCATTTTTCCCCTATCACTTCGGTCTTAAAAGAAAAGTGAGGATTTTGTGAATGAAATTTATTTAATACGTGATGTTCTTTACTTTTTTCTTTCTTCAAATGATTTATGGTATCGTACGAGCTACGTGAAAATTGTTAGCGAGGATGATTGATACAAGGTGACATCTTGATCGGATATAAAATGATTCTGTTGTAGAATACTGAATTTCTTGATAGAAATACTTCTTCAGTGCTTTTGATTAAATTGAAAATTCTACACTATGAATTATGAATGAAAAATTTAGAATTTTAATTAGGAATTTTCTTTGCCTGATATTCTTCGTGTTGCTTATCCATGCTGTGATTATAAACTGCCAATGAAGAATTAAATAGTTTATATTACAAGTATATAGAGTAATTCCTAGGTAATTTTTTCTATTTTTTGATATGAAACTATTAGGTTAATACTTAATCCTAATACTTACGAACGTCAATATATATTCGAACTTCTGTCAAAGTGTTCACGTAGGTCTGCATCTTGGTGCTCGTATGAAAAAGCCGGACGTGTGAGGATCGTGCGAGAATTTCACGGCGCAACAAGCAGTTTTAACGAGCCGCTGACCAGCCGTTGATAGACGAACAAAACTCGGACCTTGTAGTTTGCCTCGTTATCGCGATCTAGCTCTTTTTCGCGGATCTATCTTTCATTGGGGGCCCGTTATTCCGATTCCCACGGATCGCTCGTCGCGGACAGAGGCCAGGCCAAGTTCGTTCTAATCCAGTTCACGCGAAAACGGAGCTAACGGAAGTGCGGGGACGAGAGCAGAACCGAGGGGTGTCACGGCTGACCTGTCGCTTTAACGACGAGCCCTGCGTGAAGTTCCATTACCAGGCAAGGTGGATGGATCTATCTCGTCCAGGGACAGCCCCATAACAAATATAGACGTCTTATAATTGTTCGACATTATCGTACGACCTGTGACGAGGATACTCGTTCAGGAGACGGTTCGAGCTGGAAAACTTGAGGCAGACAAGGTCGCTTGACAGAGAGAAATTGATGAACGAGATACGTATATAGCTTGTAGAAACCAGGGATAAAATGACTATGACGTTTTGACTTTGCGTTTAGTCTGTGGTAAACATGTATATAACTACGAAATTAAAAATTAAACATTTTATTTTTCAAGGAAATAAAATGACACGTAGAAAGATTGAGAATTTCTAAGTAAAGAAAAAAGATCCGACTTTGATTTACTCGTATTACCGAAAAATTGGCTGTCGTTGGCTGCAATCGACATCAAATACATAATGGACATATGGTTTATACACCAATTGCTATATTTGATTATTTATGTTCATTCTGTTCAACAAAATCGTCATTACATTGACCATAAATAATTTGTAAACTTTTGTTCGTCCTTTCGCTATTAAGAAACATTACATAAGACAATAATACTTCAATGAACTTGCACGTTACGTCTGTCGTAAGCACCAAGTAACACAACTCATTAGAAAATCTCTGTACCAAAGTGGTTAAATCTGGAGTTGCATGGAGCTTGTATATCCAGTCTACTCTTGTGTCTGGTTCTGAAGATCTATTTAAATTCTAAGTAGAAGCTGCAAGAGGCGATCTTCGTGGCCCCTCGATAGCTCGGTTCCATCTCCCTCGAGATAGTAAGATAACGAGACATCGAGAGAGAAAGGGGGCAAGGGAGGACTTTTAAATCGGGATCGTTTATTACCAGTCTCTGCTAATAAACGGTTCCAGCGGTTATCTGATGAAAAGCCTGGAAATAGACGTTTTTCTCGTTTCGACCAGGCGAGAAGGGAGAGAAAGAAAGAAAGAAGGAAAGAAAGCAAGCAAGCAAGCAAGTAGGTAGGTAGGGAAATCGTTGAATTCGCTCCGTTTTGCTTCTTTGTTCGCGCCACTGGGCTTGAACGTAGCGAGCAGACTCGAGGCTGCTTATTGGATAACAGAGATACATAGGAGAGAGAAAGGAGAGCAGCTTGGTCGGTGCATTTAGTCGGGATAATTAAAGTACACGGCGAGCACTCGAGACATGAGCTGGTAAATGTCACCGGTTGCATATTGTTGTTCAGGGACAAGTAGCCGCTATCTCTCTTCCTCTTTCTTCTTCTCTGTTGCTCACGTTTATCCACGATGATCGTAATCACCGTGACGTGTCTTCATTCATGCAGAATTCTCTACCATCGATCTTCATGTCCCTCTCCTTCTGGCGAAGAGCGAACGTGGATCAGTCACGCGCGAAGGGATTCAGGGAATTTCCGCAGGTTACTCTCTGCGCCGCGATAGAAATCCCGTGAAATAACGGCGCGCTTTTTCCATCGATCCACCTCTTCGTTTTTCCCGCCATTTCGTTTCTTTTTCCATTGACCTTCTACTCTTCTTGGTTCTCGTTTCCCTCTATTGCACCGTGAAACGCTGGTCGGCTCCGTTCGGTGATCTCTGATGGATGTTGACGATTATTCGTAGAATTTCATGGAAAAAGGAGCTTTCTGAGAATTTGGGTGGTAAATGGTTTGAGATTTCAGTGAAGAACATTGTTTAAGTTTATTCAACATTTAGAACGTTACATGGGTTGATGAATGATGTTAGAATTTTAGAAATTTCCATTTCGTATGAACAAATTTGAAAACAGGTCTCTGGCAATTTTTGGATATCCCCGTTTGGTAATGTATTTGGTAATTCTGTTGAAAATTTTGGAATGTTTTTCACTGGTAAGAGATGGAAGTATTTTAATCGTCATACGATATTAAGGTAAGAGGTGGTAAATAGTAAAACTTGGCTCTGAAGAATGGAATGAAAAATTGTGTCACCATGCTAAAATAATTACTGAGAAAATTACGATTCTCGGAGATTTTTATGAATTTATTAGTGAAGTATTATGCGCGAAAAAGTACTAGACGTTCGATATCAAGTAACGGTACTAGATAATCTAATGCGATAAAATAAGAGTCGAAGAAAAAGGAAAACAGAGTAAGTACGAAAGCGATGATTAATGCGTGGAACGACTGCGATCTTGGAGAGTATTAATTTCATTTTATTAGTAGGTTTCTTACCACAGAAATTAATTTCCAAGTAAGAGACACGATAATTTATAAGCTATAAGATAGAAAATATGAATTTTAATGATTTTAATAATTAGGCAGGAGCGTGCTGGCATCTTTTTTTACATATCGTGGTTTTGTTTTTATGAGAGATTAATGCAACCTGCACATCGCACGTGTAATAGAATAATTTGAATTAAATTTCTTGTTTAACCTGTAACGCGGATCGTTTAAGCAAAATGCCATCAATTATTTATGTATCAAATACAGCATTTAACATTATGCATGGAATAACAACAAATATAAAGTGATCAGAGATCCTATAATGCGATAGTAATATCCAATTTTTGAGGTAGTGCAACTCTTTCGTTGTAGAATATCATATTAAAATTCTGTCACAGGGGCTAATAAATTTTCCACATTTATAACTTTACTGAATATAATCGCTTCATTGTAACGAATATTAAGAAACATTAATCCAGTACCTCTCGTATCGTGATCAAACGAAATGAAATTTGAAACAAAGTTCATACAAAAATCAAACATATAATTCATATAATTTATCGCTGCTACGTTTTTCGATTCACTCGTTTTAATTATAAACGTTTAAATATTTTATATTCGATAATATTACACGATCTTCGTATAGCTGTATAAGAGGTTTCAGTATGCTTAAATCGACGAAGGAGAAACAAAGAAATATCTTTTACATACTATAATTGCATAAAGTAAAAAAGAACATCAAACTTTTCCCGGAAACACAGACAGTAAACGATTATACTGTCACATTATCGCGAAACCATTGTGCAAACGAAGAATTCCTCTTTATGCCACGGCACGTTGTACATTTCCACCCTTCTTTATTTTTCTTCCCTCTCCCTTTTCTTTTTCCATTTTTTTTTCTTTTTCCTAAAGCGATATCGAGCGCATCGGGTTGCAACGGAGGTTTCGTGACGTCCAATAAATATTTATCCTTCGCTCGGGGCTATTACCGGCAAATATTTGGTCGCATTTACGGCGCCAACAGCGACAAATAATACCAGGGGCTTCCCTGCCCCGGCACGCTGTATGAACCTATGTACCTATAAACGGACTCAGCCGAGCGAATAATTTATTACTGGTACCGGCCAGCGAGATTTGCATAAAACAGGGGTTTTCGCGCGTCCGCGAATCGATCGAAAATTGCGACGTTCGCTCTCTCCCACGTGGCCAGAGCCACCCCTTTCGCGTTCCCGCGTGTACACGCCCCTGCGCGTGTTTCCCACACACTGTGTGATCCTCTGATCTCTCCAGTATCTTCCTGAAACGCTACATTCCGAGGATTTTCTCTGGATTTTTTTTTTCTAGGCTTTGGGGAAAGCTTCGAGGACAGGGTTTTTTTATGCCACGACAGCTAGAATAGGTTTGTGCAGGATTGTTTCAAGGGATTTTATTTTTCCTTCTTTCCTTGCTCTTTTGCCTGTTGTTTTGCTGCAACGAAATTGGGATTTCTAGTTGAATCGGTGAATCTTGCTACATCGGGAGAGAATATTGTACGTCGTCCCTTTTTTTTTTTGGATTATCTGTTTTGGCTTTATTTTTTATTCTTTTTGTTTTGGTCCATTATTTGACTGCGAATGTTTCTACATGGAGATTACAAAACAAACAAATGGGCGAATCTTCGTTAGGTTTTTGACTTGGCTAAAAAAGGAATATTTTAATATAAAATCGGTAAAAATGGAAACGACGAATACACGTTACGACTCACTGTTTTCACTATACCAGTATTACAATATTTAGAACATGACATGAATTTCTATCTATGTTCTATTTCTCCAATCGTGCGCCATTGTTTCATAAAAATAGGAATTTATATAAACATACATAATCTACCTATTATAATACTACGTTATTGTGTATATGTGTATAGGTGTATACCGTAATGCGTATCACTGTAAGATTGTACTTTATTGTGCTACTTGGTAGCACTCTATTCATAGTAATTTTTCTGTGATACTGAAATAATAAGCATAGGAAAGGGGCGATTCAATTATAGTAAATTATATCTTTCTACTACAGTGATCTGTGCCACAAAGTCCACTCTTTGACCAGATTGGTCTGAAATTTTGTAAATAGAGTTTTACAGTTAATTTTATTAAAAAGCTTACGATTATAACGGACATATAATTGTACGTTGAATCTTTCATTTCATTTGGTTAAAGTAACTGTAACAAGTACGCAGGGAACAGAAATAAAATTCACGAAAAGATTTCTTTTTATCAAAATCTGGATTTAATCTCATTGAAAAGATTGTATCAGATTCGTGTTGCTACGAACTTGGTTGTCGAATTCAGTTTTGAAGAAAGAGGTGGCAGTATTGTACTTACGAGTTGGCTATAAAAGTTAGTTTCGAAGAGAGAATCGCAAGTCCGATTCTTAGCTTTGATCCTATTGAAAAGTTTTGATTTTATTGAAGTTGTGAGAGTCAGTTTTTATAATTTATCGGCCGGATTAAAATCTGTGTAATTTATCAAAGGAAGATAAAGAAAGTAGGAAAGTTTCGAAATTTATGTCGTCTTCTTGCATCCCCTGTCCTTTGTTATCATAATACTAACGGTCTTCTCTGTTAAATACACAGACACACATACAATCCAAATTACAATTATTTTTCTTCAAAACAACGTCGATAAGACAAACTTTGGACCACTTTTCGTGTAATAAATCAGCCGGTGTCATAGTACGTAAAGTTCCAAGTTTAGTTACACAGAAACAGCAACGAATATTCAGAAAACAATTTTATATGGATATATATTCCATCAAAGTTACATATTTCCATATATTTCTCACACCGAAAATACAGGCTCACGTTAATCGGTCAATACACGAATTTTATAATTATAGAACGAATAAATTTCTAAAATGTACAAATACATAAACTCTTCAAACAAGCTTTTCATTTACAAATCTCGCGTCTATTTCGTACAACCAATATTAAAACTGAAAGGGTTAAGTGCCATTCACCCACTACTTAAGTATTAAATAACTCTGGATTTATCGAAAGCCTTCTATCATCAAGTTTCACAAGTTTCTTCCGGCGTTGGTATTCAAACGGTACCCGTATTACCGCCTCGAAGCCCGATAAATCTCTCTCTATGGTCGATATTATGGGGAAATCAATATTCTGAGAGAAGGAGAGAGAGAATCAAGCCAAGAGTCTACGTGGAAATTTAAAGGGTCTTTACTCGGTCTTACCCCCTTTTCAACGACGCGTTTCGGCTGTGAAATACTCCAAGTGATATCATTAAAATCCCTTTCCGGACCATTGTGCACGGGGAAAAATTCGATTAGTGATCGGTCGAAACGGCGAAATGGAATTCGAGCGGGGGCCTGTGGACGCTCGCCGGTCGCGCCTCTCTTCCCTTCGATGGGTAATTTCGTTTAATACGAGCGCAGATGAAACCGCAGCTTGTGTTCCCTGCGTATATCGTGTGGCGCCCTCACGATTGCTCGTCGAACCCACGTCTATGCGATTAATAAATTAACGTCGACGCGCCAGTCGAACGAGTCGAGCAATTATCGAAAATCCAGCACGCGAAATCAGCTTTCCGATTTCCATCATTAAGCTGGCGCATGTGCAACAATGTTAACCGAATTATTACCCGATTTTGGGATTTTTTCATCTTTGGATTTTTCTGACGGTTCTTCTTGCGGTGGGTGAGATTTTTGAGTTGCGTTGGATTTCTTCACGATGGAATGTTTTAGGTGTATTTTTTGATGCTTTGTTATTGACACGCGATATTTTGCGTAACAGCTTTTTATTCTTTCTGCGGCATTTCGTTGAGTTTCACTTTGATTATTTTTTAAGTATTTTGACGCTCCTCCGTTTTTCACATGTTGAAACATTCGTTTTATTCTGCAATCATTTTCGTGCAACTGTTACACCGTTACAATCGTTGACAGCCAAAGTCGTGAATACGTTACACCTGAGAAAATCTGTAAAGAACAAGGTTAACGTTCAATAGAAATATGTACTACAAGCAGAAGTACGTTGAACTTCGTGCAACAAGTGGGAAGTTTTAGGAAAACAGCTTCAAATAGATTGAAGTTTGGAAGTGCTGTTTTGATTTGTGTGATTTTTGAATGGTTTAGAAGTTTGTAGATATAAAGTGCGTAGGAAAGGGGTTGAGATGTGCCAGTGGTTACAGTGATAGATTTTTGTCTGACTCTTCACGTAGTTAATTCATAACTGCAAGATGAAATTTGTGATATTCGTATTCCAAAAATTAGAATTAGAAGAAGAAAAAAATTGCATATATATAATGAAACTTTTACATATATTGTACTCAAATATTACGTTCGTAATTCTAAACTTCTCTGATTTTTAACTGGAAAATTTTCTAAAGGAACAGGATTCTCAACTCTGATATTCCTTTTTATTCCAAAGTTCTCAAACTTTTGGTTACCGCTGTGTATATTAAAAATAAAATCAAAATCTGTGTCTCATAGTTAAGATTCTCCCGTTCTTAACCATTTCCATTCTTTCTAGTACGAAATTATTACTCGTTTCACCATCATCGTTCTTTTTACCTCGCAGTGAACTATTTTAAGTGAATATTTTGCAATATTTTTATTGCAAAAATGAGTATTTTTTAAAACTTTTTTCTGTATTGAATTTTATAGATATAGGTCTAGGCTAGAATTTAAGGCTTTCTTAGAGCTATGATTTCTCTGCGGAAATGTTCTTAGAGGTGTGGTTATGTAGAAGAATGCGAGGACGCTCGTGAGAATTTCTCGTCTTTCCTGAATTTTACGTACGCTCTGCGTGCATATCTCGTGCATGAGGCAATGATGCTTGCAATACGATTCTCTGATATCTGATATTCGAGAATTCATATTATCTCATATCTCGCTTATAAGCAAGAAAGTCTTCGCCATCTTCTTCTCTTAATTAAAATTTCGAGTTTATTCTACCTTCGAGCAGTGTAATTGAAGTCGTTAACCATAAGACCAGCGAGGACTCCCAATTTTCAGAAAAAACTAGAAGCGAGGTACGTGTCTATATTGGTAACGATAAACCCGAGTTACGTCGTAAACCTAAATAAAGTGCACTAAAACATGTAAATGGGGAAACCTCATCTCATCTTGGACTATCTAGGCTGTCATAAAACACTGTTATTTAACCCGAAAAAGATAGGAGAAGAATAACACAACTTTGTCTCGTTACATAGGCGTGTTGGTATAAGAGGATGAAAGAAAACGAACGTCAACCCTTTCAATTACACATGAAACTTATATTCTTATCGTTACTACAGACATGTAGTTTCTTCTGTTCCATATTATATAAATAAATAAATAAATAATAAATAATTGGAGCGATCGACGATTAAAGGGCGAACTTATACCTGGAGAAAAATAAAGTCCTAAAAAATACAGCAATTTTATAATATAATTCTCTCTTCTGTTTACAATGGAAAATACTTAAGTCTTGGACAATTTGAAATTCTTCTCTACATTGTGCTAATGAAACAAAAATTCAGGCTCTTCCCAGGGATGAATGGTGTACGGTTGAAAATTACCTATTATACTTATATCCTATTATAATACAAGAGAATAAAAGAAAATGCATCGCGATTATAACGTCAAACCATAAAACGTTTCTCCACAGTACATTTCACGAAATATCGTATGATGTAACCGGTCGTAACTATGACGTAAACAGCAAGAATTGCTGGAAATGTCTTGCCAGCTAGAAAGGGGTTAAGAGACTCCATTCTGCCGGACGATTTGTTTTGTTACGTCCTGGTTGCTGGCGACCAGGCCGATTTACCTTCGCGAAGTATCGTTGCCGGTTCGCGTTTTACGTGTCGTTAAACGTGTTCCGCTTTCGACAGTGTACACGACCGTTGCTCCATTAAAGACGTGCCTTTTTTGTGAGCGAGTAGCCCGATTAAATCGACCGGCGGCGACGGCGACGGCGACCAGTTAGGTATCGACGGGAAAAATGGAGCGGGTCGTCTGGTAATCGTCGAAGACCATTTTAAATACATTTTACGCCGAACCATCCGATCAGAGTTGAAAAGTTAGAAACCAAAGTTTTGTAGCGTTTAACATCGTGTTGGTCGTGTTGGGGATAGAGGGAATTTATTTTGAAGAATTTTGGACCGTGGTACGATTCTTTATGCGTTGGCCATTTGATATCGTTAATGTGTATATTGAAGGATGTATTTTTGTGTGGAGTTAAAAATTGTGTTCCGTCGTGGATACAATGTAGAAACAAATTGTGTTTGAAATAGATAATTTGGAACACGATTTGCTAAGTAGATGTAATTTTTGTATCGTAATGTATCATAGTTGTTAGTTAAAATCATGCCAGTGATCATTTGGTGATTTTTTAATATTTTGTAATACAGCAGAATGTTAGTTTCTTTTTAAGTATTTTATCGTTTGATTTTTACTGTTTTTACTTTTCGTATAAAATATAACTTTTCTACGCAACTACAAAACATTTTTTTAAGTAAACCATCTCTTACAGTAAACTATACATTTTATGCTACAAGAAATCAAAATAAACAAATTGTAGCAAAATAAACTCTAGATTCCATCGAAAGTCTTCCTTTACCAAGAAACGCAAGATTTTTTAAAAGCTTCGAAATGCTCAGTTTTACTCTGGGATTAGTCGTACATGTTCTTACATTCTGCATTATCCTACAAGGGATTTTACGTTAGAATTTAGATGTGTTGTGGCTAGCACGGTTTAATATTCTTTTGGTGGTTTAGAGAAAATTTATTTTAGAGATGTTTGGAACATGGTCAATTATTTTACGTTGACCATGACACCGTGCGTATCTCCATTATAGTTTAAGTATCTTATTCCTGCGAATTTTAATAAAGCCTGAGAAGGTGCATTTAAATATTTCACAGAGAGATTGAGAATATAAAACAGCTTAATTTCTAGCATATGTTACACATTATATTCTTCTAAAAAGGATTTTGTATTCAATATTTTCCACGGCAAGTAGCGTTTAGTATTCTCCTGGGATAAAGGAAATTTATTTAGAAGAAATTAAAAGTTTATCTTCCTTATAATTACCTTGATCCTGAGACTTTTAATGAAAACTTAGGAAACGGATTAAATTGTTTCAAATAAAGATTAAAAAGATACAACAACGAATACATATTCTAAGTTTTAGAATGTGTATTATATTACTTTAAACAGAATTTTGCATAACAATTTTGTTATTCTGAATAATTTTCTTTAATTTTCATTCGGACAAATTTCCAAATTTATTCATGCCCATAGACAAATAATTCTATTTATGCAATAACACCAGCGGGTTGAATTAGTCAATATATCAAAATATCAAACTTAAACCCTTAACAATAGCATAAATCAACTTTTCTCTAAACCAATTCCATCTGTTTAAGAATCGAACGATCAATTCTCTACAATCCAAAATCAAATCATTTCCAATCATCCCATCAATGAACTTTTCAACTCACAATTCCTACGCATACTTTTACATCTTGTGCCGTTCCATTCTCCAATGCATCGATGAAGAGTCGTTTATTTTCTTTTTGACGTAGCGCGCGCCAGTTCCGCTTCGAAACACACACTCCCCGTTCTCTGGTTTCGATGAAAGAAGAGAAAAAAGGCCGCGTTCGTTAAACGTTCATCCGGATCTCTGTATTCCCTCCTATACCCTATTTCTTTCACCCTCCTATACAGGGTGAGTCGTAAATGTATGTCTATACTTCCAGTAACGAATCTGTACACTAAAATAAGTAAAAAAGCATCTTACGAATATATGTCCTACGTACTTTAGTTTTCCAGTTACGAATTCATAACGGTCGTTCGTTCAACGATATCTCTGTTTTATTTTAGTGCGTGGATTTGTCCCTTAAACCGTGGACATGTATTTATGACTCACCCTGTATATCTGGTTCCCTCTTTTATTTCCGTGCGACTCACCCTAGTTGACGTTCGGTTAATTTCGCCGCGGTATTTTTTGAGGCTTATCGCATTAATTGCACCGCTGCATCGCGATGGGGATTAAATTTCGCTTAATGAACAACGTCGTACCCGTTACGCCAGGGATCGCGAATCCTCCAACAAATGAAACGGATTATTCTTGGATGGATATCGGGAAAAATCTGTAGAGCCAAACACACAACGAGCTGATACTGTGTATAGCCGTTTGTTACCGGGTAGAACGGCGCGGCGGTGTAAAAGGGTTAAAAGCTCGTCGAGAATGGCTGTCTCGCTTTTGGACTACCGGAAACGCGCGAACGGGCAAAGCGGCCAAAGCACGGTGTTTTATGTCGCATACAAAGATTTTATAGGCGTGCTTTAATTGATCACCTTTGATTAATATCGCGAAGTTTGGTGATTGATGTTGGCTAGCGTTCGTTTGAAAGCTTGTGTGAAAGGAGTTTCTTTAATACGATGCTTGGAAATGTGAAATTGTAAGGCAACAAAGTGTTAATATATTTATGGTTGTTGATTATAACAATGGGATTATAGGAAACAATGGTCATTTTTCAGAATAGTTAAGCTCGCTTTTTTTAATACAACAGTGATTTATTTATATTTCTATTTCGTTTTAAAAACTAGAAAATTTTGTATACGTTTTTTGAACAGTAGTTAACGAAATATCGATAATGATTTCTTTATATTTGTTCAGAATTAGGAAACATTTGAGAAAGATACTTTGGAAGATAATTGAGGCCATCTTTTAAATAAAATATCAACGATTTATTTATATTCTCTGCTTAAAGTTGAGAAAGATATTAAATATATTTACAAAAAGTGGAGAAATTCCTCTGTCCCGATGGGTATATCAAATCTTTGATAATCGCATGGATAATCGAGAATTACAAAGCTGAATATTTTAACAGACAGATTAAGCTAACGATATAAGGAGTAATAGAATGGAATGGACAGCTAAAGAAAAGATTAAATTATCGATGAAATAACTCGGTTGATACACTAATTATCCAACTTTACATCGTAAATTGTATCGTATTTTAATTGGCCTCGTAGTAAGCGGTATCGTTGAGTGAAATATCTTCGCTTTATTGATCGAAACCCCTGTTGCTTTACGCGTTTTAATACAAAGCTCTTTAGCTCAGCTCGGTATAAATTCGTATAATGGTTAAAGTTTCCGTAAGGCTTCTCTCGAATCTGCGAATTTATTAATCGCCAAACTTTTGTAACAAATAGTTTCGCAGTGATTGCACCGTAACTGCTAATGTCGGTCGCAAATACAGAGAAAGAACGCTTAAATGTTTCGCGCGAACGGGAAAATCGGTTTAGAAACTTTTCCTTTCGCTTGGCTTACAATTAGTCACTTTAGTCCGTGATATATGATTAAAGTTTCAGGCGTTTCATATTTTCAAAAGCTTTGCGTTAAAATTGTTAAATGTAATTTCTGATAAGCCTCTACTGTGCTAAAATTATTTCTAGATGAATGTTTATATATTTATAGTGATTTTAAAAACGTAAAAATATACAGAATATACATACTATACAATAATATTAATATGAAGTATATATATAGAATATTTAACTGTGATTTTTCAAGAACCATCTAGAAAGATTTTCTAGAAAGATTTTAATGTTTCATAGAATTAATTAGAATTATTTATCAATTTTCACGGTAAAAAATTCTCATAGAAAATTTCGCCGCAAAAATCAAGGCGAGAATAATATTAAACCAACGCTATGGATTATTATACGAACAAAAGGAGCAGGAAGGTGAACAAACTATACGCGTTACAGCATCATTGAGAATAATGTGTCATGTGCAACGCCACGTAATCAGAATTATCGTATCTCTAATAATGCAGACATTGAGACAGTATAAACAAACAGTTTCACTCCTCGGTGCTCGGCGTTTCTTGCTAATATTCTTGCACCAAAAAGCAAGTAACGAAAAGCAGCGGGGCCAACGACACCAGTAAACGCGTATTATGCGGGGTGGGATACTTAAAACAGTGTTTTTGCCGTCTGTTATACAAAGAAAAAGGTACTTACGTTGTGTTCATTTTAAACAAGTGCGATGGAATTATAAGAAACAGGTGTGTGCGAGGAAAATATCACAAATTATCACAAATGAATGATTTGCTTCATTCATGGTACAATTACATAAATAATATAATTGTAAACAATTGAATGAATAACATTAATATGAACAAAACATAAGAATAATTCCATTATTATATTATTTAGTAATAACAATTTTATTACTGTGTATATAGAATATGTTATTTTATGTCGTATTTTATTTTTAATTTCTTAATCCGCTAAAGACGAAACAGGGGTACAATACGTAAAATTTATTGATAGACGCAGATGTAGTCAGAGATCGAACAAAATTTCGAAGATCTAAGTGGAGACAGTCGCAATGACAGACAAAGTATTGAGTAAATCACTTGAAATCATCTCTTCCATAACAAAAAAGCTAAAAAAGAAAATGTTATGTTATATTGTTAAAAAGTTAAATGTAATGTTACATTAACATTAGACGTAAATAGATTAGTTTCATTTATAAAATAAAGCAGAACGGAATTAAAAATCCTTTGTGAACGTTCTACGTTCCGCTACACCTGAGTACCTCCCTTTGATACTCATACTCGCGCCCCGAAACACTTGAGAGCTCCCCTTTCTCAAAAAGTTTGGAAAGCTTGTCGTTCTCCAAATCACTCGCACAAACACTTGGCCCGTAAACATCGGTCCCCCCGGCCATCAACATTCGTCGAAAGAATTAAAGCGACGAGACAAGACACCCTCGATCCGAGCCCAGTTTTAAACCCAAATACTTGTGCCCCGTGAAAGGGATGATTTATTTGTACTCGACTACAAATATTTACCGAGCAAAGAGGGTGCAAGAGAAAGTTTCTAGAGAGAGAAAGAGAGGGAGAACAGGACAGGGAAAGGAAAGTCAAAGAGTGACTTATTACAATTAATAGGCAGGCCGCAGGGCCACGATCAAAAAGCTAGCAGTCATCGTTGGTGAATGGATCGTAATTCGGACCAGGGTAGTTTCTTCTGAATAGAGGCTTAATTCCTAGTCTCTGGCGACACCCTGTCATCTTGTCAGGACGTGTAACGACAAAGAGAGAAACAGAGAGAAAGGGGGTGGTAGAGGAGAGGATGGAGTACAACAAGGGTTGATTTTGATGGATTACCTCGCACGTTACCTCGTGGAATTTTCGTTGAGTCTCCAAACCACCTTTCCCATAGGAGTCGATCGCCTCTAACGCTTGACATCACTGTCATCCCGGACAGAGAAACGCACTCAAGCCTTTATATTCGTTCGTCATCTTCCCAACCGATATCTCGATGCTACTTTGCCACGCGTGTATCGATACAACGTTTTATCCCAGACACGCCTGATCCCCTGGTGAATCAGATGTTTCTAAGATTTATATATCTACTTCAGGTTATAAGATTTGTTCAGATTAATGAAGTTATTTGCATTCGAGATTGGATTTGAGCAATTAAAAATCATTTTATTAGTGTGCTATCTTTGATAAAAGTTTGATATAATTTATAATCTTTTATAAATAGGAAATTTCTCTGTCTACGGTGCAAGAAAGATATTTGTACGTCGATGAGTTAAGCGAGATTGTGTAGGAAGAAATACCGTTAGTTCAAATATGACCATAATCCTGGAATATATAAATGTAATAATAAGAAAAACGTAAGAAGTATATTGTCAAAAATCCAACATGTTAAACTTTCATTTTTCCAGAATGAAATTTCGAACGTGATTAAAAGCTTGAGCACATTAGTCCACACGAATTTCGTACGATTAGATCTCAAAGTTATTTCGTTATATAATCGAGTTTACTGAGAGGCCATTTAATTTTTGCGAGGCGCAGTTTACAAATACGTAATTTCTACCCTATTCGCTGTTATGAAGTTAGCAGGAGGTCTTCAACCCTCTTTAGGGTGTAACCTGTTCCATATAACGACTCAATTTAATGCTCGTTGAAATTAGAATACTCGATCGATACACGTGCATACTTCTATACATTCTTTTTCGTATGAACATTTTAATTTTGAACCTACTCGCAGACACATAGAAACGATTCCTAACATTTTCTCGTTAGATTTATCAATGAATTATGGTTTAATAGGATTATTAACTATCGAAATCGTTCAATTTCGAAATAACCGCGATGAAAACTGTACTTGTTGTCTTGCTTTTGATGTTGTCGCGTTACAATATTTGCCAGTCTCCAACAATTAATTTCACAAAGGGAAAGGTAGAGTTACACGAGGTTGGACAACTGCTTTGTAGTTGTTTTCGACCTGTTTACCGTATGCAAGGTGAAATAACGAAAGTGAAAAGCTGACCGGAGCAAATTAAATCCTTGTGGTTTCGTGGCGACTCGGCTTTAAATTTCGTGTTTCACTTTATTCAATTGTCCCTTAAACTGAAATCATGTAATTTTCTACTTTCCTGTTTGAGTATCATCTAGGTAAAATATTACGAAGTAATATTACTATTGGAAAATGATTATTTCAATAACACAATCATTGTAGTGATAATAATAATATTTATATAATTGCGATAATAATGTACTTTAAAGTGACAAGTAATTATAATAATTATAATGAATAAATAAATCATTTAAATATCATTTTATTTGAGAATTCAAATAAAATTTGCTTAGGTCTTCTTTTTTGTATAATTTAGTTTCATGTGTTAATTTATCAGTGAAACAATAATTTTAGCTGCTTAAATAACAGAAATTTTTCTATAATTTTTCCACGATTTTTCGAACATCCAGGTATTTAAATATGTAAAATCTAATCTAGAATCTGCGTAGAAAGCTCGATCTACATCCATGTTTTTTAATTTGAACTACAAGAACTAGGACAACACGAGAATGCAGCTGAGATTAAAAATTCATATTCCCGGTAGAACACGATGAATCTTTTAACAGCCTGAAGAAACAACGGATATGCGCTACTCTGAACCGCGAACAATTTCAGCAATCGACGCTACGTATTCAGTAATCCCGTGGTAGTATAAAGTTTCCTACAGCCCACAGTATATTGCGAACTGATCTTAATTATTTACATGTTGAGGGAGAGAAATATTTGGTTAGCTTTGCACAGGAAAATAAATATTTAATCTCACGAAATTTGAAGATGTTCGAAATAATCAGCAGATTTAAGAAAAATAGAAATCGTAGGAATCGATATTTCAGATTCTAATAGTGGAACATTTTAGTTGATTCTAGATAATTCGATAATTAAATCGAAAATAAATTTAGTAATTGGTATTTTCGCGATGGTTGAAGCTATTTCCGAGTCGTTCGAAATATATTTAATCTTTTTCCAATATTCCCTCTAAATCTATTATGTGCGACCATTTAAAATAGAGATTGCATCTAGAGATTACAAATAGAGATTTATTTTAAAAAATGACGATGGATTTTTGAAAATATGTTATTCTTAAAGTAAATGGCTGTTTTATTAATTGATGATCTTATAGAAAGTCTGAGATAGAAATTCTTGTAGAAATTCTGGAAAGACTAATATCTTCCTAAAATTCTTTACCAAAGGTATACATAGAAACCAGTTTCTTTTACTGATATTTTAATTTTAACAGAAAGAAATGCCTCAAATTTCAAAATTTTTTACATAATTGTCGTAAACTTCTAAAATATTACCAATATTTTACCATTTATATTGCCCTCAGAATTTTATTTAAATTTCATAAAAAATTCGTCTAACAATCTCCAATATTTTATTATGGACTTTATTATGAAGCGTAAAACTCACACGTGTATGCCATCGTCCCAGATATACTATGATCACTTATAACCTAAGAAAGTCCATGGGACCTTAAGCTTTCAATTTAAAAAGACCTATCGAAATATTATACAGTAGAAATATCGAATATTATACAGTACACTAAATTTGTCGGAGAACGACCAGTTTATTTAATACGAGTAATGTGCACGTACAAATAAGTGAATTAATAAAATAAAAATTCACTCGATCGTTAACTAAAATTTCATTTCGATAAATGGAATTCCACACAATTTAAAATAGCAATATAAGTATCCCACGTTCTTTTTAACCAACGTAAATTGCGAAATTCGAAGGCTAAAGATTCATCACCTTGATAGACTACGGTAAATTTTTCAACACACCCTAGCTGTTGGTGAAATGGGGTATTCCCGTAATCGACGTAGCCGCGAACGATCCAAACTTACTCCAACACTCGGACTCACAAACCTTCACACCACGGTCGCCGCGTTATCTCGCGAGAATAATGGCTGGAATTAGGACGATCGTAAATTACAGTCTCACGAGTCGACTTACGTGTTTCCTTGCTGATTAAAAAACTTCTTTGTCGCTTTCGATCCAACGAAGACCGAAGTTGGCTTTGTAACTAGTAAACAGGCGGTGATGTAGAACCGCGGTGCTGCGAGTTTCTCGAGCGTCTTCACGATTAGAACGTCACATGTTCCTGTTTACCATATCCATGTATATTTATGTCATCGCTAGGCCAGAGAACATGGAACACGTGTTGGAAACGGCGACGGCTGGCGACGAACCGCGTCGCGACGCTAACGAGCTGCGCTTGTGTCCACGCTCATTCTACCGGGGAAAGGTTGGATGGAAACGACTGGACTTGGACTTTCCCTATGCTCTATACGTTTCTTGAATTTATCGACGGAACAATATTTGTGCCACTTTCTCTTTTGGGCTATCTGGAGATTTTATATAGAAATATCGAGTGTTAGAAAGTTTGAAAATGTTTGAAACGCAAGTAGTTATGTAGAATGACGAGATTTGCACTTGAGAAATATAAAAAATGTCAGATGTTGGGGACATTTGACATTTGGCACAATGAATTTAGAAATCTGAATATTGCATTTTAATTTGGCACAGTATCGAAAACATAAAAAGTTTGAAGATGTTTCAGAATTTTCATTTTGAAAAATATTGAAGATATTGAAAGTTTAGAGATGTTTGAAATAGAAGAAATCGTGTGGTGCGATGGATTTCGGTTTACGATTTACTTTCCATATAATATCGAATTCTTTTGTAGATGGAAGGTTTCAATAAAAACGCAGTTGAAATTCGTGAAATTGGAAACAGTGAAAGATGTTTTATTGATCATGAAAAAACAAACGCGACGATCCGTGAATCGCAACAGGTTGAAGCATCAATAATTTCATTCGGCCTTTTAGATTTTCCAAACTACCAGGGTCAAAGGGAGCCTTGTACAGACTTCCATATCTATGGACCGATCCATTCTATTGTTCCGCACACATTTTCACATATTTCGCCATTGATGCAAGCTCGAAATAAATAGAAATTCAAGGGTAACGGTGTGTCGATAATTTTATGTTACTATACAGACTTTTCAGCTTGCTTCTGGTTGAATACATATCGAGTTTGTTTCAATTTTTTAACTATATTATTTTTATTCAATTAAGTTTGATCTTTTGAAATGGATCGTGCAGTGAAATAAAATCTGTTAAAAAATAGAGAAATTAAATCACACAGTAGTTGACGAAGTTCATTCGCCCGAATATTAAGAAATAAATTTATTAAAAAAAAAAAAATCAAAACGACGTAATTTAAAAATCGTATATATAATATTCAGCCATAAAATTTATTTCTTTTTTTTTTATTGGAGAATACATAATCCACATTCCCTTTCTCCATCAGTTCTTTCGTCATTTCTACCTTATTTAAAAATTGAACATGACATCAACGAGCCTGAACGTTAGCCGGTAACTTTCACGGAACATAAATAATCTTAAAATACAGGAATTTATGTTACTTTTTTGATAACTTGAATGAATAACTTGTATGAATCACCGCGTATTATCTTTAATCCTTTACGCTTCACAGAAAATTATGAATTGTTAAGATGTACAAGTATTACGACGATACACGAATCATCTTATTTTACACATAACACGAGGAATACATATTATCCAACAGATGAATACGTAATTATTAGGTTGTCCGAAAAGTGTTTTTCTTTTACAGACACGTCTTTTAGAACAACACATCTTTATATAAACATGAAACTTAATCTGTCGAACGTTATAATCTTTATCTTGATATAAAAAAATGGACCATACGTAATTCGATAAAATAATATAAAACGGAAAATGCATCCATTATTTCCTTATTATTAATGCATCCTTATTTCCTAAAACGAAAGAAGCTTTTCGAACGACCTAATACATATATCCAAAATCCATGTGAAACAATTTTTTAAAAAATGTTGCCACAAAGTTATTGCAACATACCAACATTTTAATCAACAATGATTCGTTGTATAATAATTGTGGAACAGAAGTATTTAGTACAAAAATTCTATCACTATAGCCATACATATTTTCTTAGATTCCAAATCCTTGAATACATGAATCGCATTCGGATTGCAACGGTGTTTCAACCGCGAGTATCATTCCCTCTCCTGGACATATCGCATAGGATTTTCGAGCGACGATACGCGGACAGGAGGGGCGCAAATAATTGAATTTAGATTGAAGGGTTGTTTCCGTGACGGCGTCTCTCGAGTCGTCTCGCTTTCTCAATTAATTTGTCAGGCTTCTCTCGCGTGCCCATCCCTTTTTCCACCCCCCGAGTGTTCACCGTGTCGGACTCGTCCCTCGAGTTCATCCCTTGTAAGACTTCGGCGCTTGGAAAAACACTGTCGGATAATTCCGCGTTGTTTTGCCCGTCGCTTTGCGCGTTTCGCCTTTGTGCCTTCGTGTACTTCGCGCACCCTTCGACGCGTTGCGATGCCGCGTTATTATGCAACACAGCGGCTGTTCTGATTATGCCGGGACAAACGAAATAATCGACAAAGAACAGAGGAGATGTTCCGCGATGAGTTGAATGTTTTGTGAGGGAATTTTAATGAGTGGAAATATTACGTCGTGAAAATCGTAAATTTTTTTTCGTTAATAATCGTAAAATAATTCTCGAAATAATCATGAAATATACGTAAATATCCGGCTGATGTTTTGAATAGCACAAATTACGGCTTGTCGGCAACCTGTAATTACGGCTTTTGAGAGATATCATCGCTCACAATCAGTAAATTCGGAAACGCAGTCACTTTGTTATTTAATAATCGATAACTACATTCGAATTAATATGTATCGCTACATTTTAATCGACGTTAAATTGTTAACACGTTAATTGCCGTGGTAATCATCGCTGACCCACGGTTTACTAAATTGTATGGAATGGAATTGTTTAAAAAATCGACAATGTAAAGCCGACAATGTAAATCACTTAAACATCGTCTGCCAGAGAAAAAGTGCACAAGCACAATATCATATTTTGCAAGAAGTGGATGTTAATTCGTTTCACTTGGAATCCCAATCTCTGAAAAATTATAATCGAAGAACACAGAGGAAAATACACGGTAAATAAATTTCTTTTACAGGGAAACAGCTTAAATTTTCATTTTCAACTTTGACGTTTCATCTTGACTTACACAACATAAATTTTCCATTTCCTTTAGTCCTGTTACGAATTTGGTGCTTGATGAGATATTTGAAATACCAATATATTTTATGGTTTTTGATGTTTAAGCTCATAAAGAAATTTTTCAATATTTTGATGCGTTTTCGGCAATAATCGTGTTATTTATTTAAGCAATAATTACCTTTTGGTGGTAAAACATTCTTGCTTTATATAACATCGAAAATTGTTATTGAACAATACGGGAGAGAAATTAATCGTATTAAACAAAATAAATATTAGCGGTGCATATCAATTCGAATGTAGTTATTGATTGTTAAATAATAAAGTAGCCGCTTTTCAGGATTTATCGAGCGATAATATATCCGAAAGCCGTTAATATTAACACACAACGATTTCTGCCATTCGAAGCTTTGATCCGATATTTACATATATCTCACGATTTTACGGCAAGAATCTATGGCTTTTACAACGTGACATTCACGACATTACACTTGTTTAAACAGGAAACAGTAAATTAGTACGTTTATTTGAGCAACAGAATGCCAGACATGTAAATTTATTGAAATACAAATAGCCAAATGAAGTGGATACATCAAGCGTTTCTCAAACAGTAAATTGCTCGAATTATCAAACGTGTGGTACATGTAATTAAGCAACGCAAGAGATATCTATAAACAGTTTAATTAAAAAACAATATCGTGCGAAATTGTCAAATATTCTCAAATAATATGAAATTCAAATATAAAATGATATTACCAGTGTTTTGAAAATATCCAATGTCTTTTTGATCAAGAAATTTCGATTTAATAGTTATCAACTGCTTCTCTATAGTCACATATTGTCGAAGAGCGTAATAAATTGGTATTTTTATGAACAAAATTAAAAATATCGAATATTTAATAAAGAGCGCTGTATGTTTTGAATATTCCATATATTGTTAGATACTCGATAAAGAACACTATATATTTTCAATATTTATACATTTTCTCACGTTGCACACATCTTGTACGTTTTGCACATTTAAATTTTTAATAAATACGTACGTCAACATACATGATCTACAATCAAATTAGTCATAATATTGCTAAGTTATCTTTGGAATATAACTTCCAATCAAATAAAAACCTCACTTGAGATTCTACAATAGAATGAAAAGCAAAAATATAAAAGTTCGATTCAAACAAGACCCCTTGCCATAAAATCAAACTGCATTTGTTCTCCAAGCAATCACTTATCTGCCAATATTCTTGCAATTCTACCATCGTTCCTTAACAAACCAAAGCTTCAATACGCTCGGTTCTCAATCTGTGAAACCAAGACGAAAAATCAAGAATCGAGTCGATGGCAGAGAAGAAGGAATAGAAACGGCGTTGGCTACATCGCGTTTTAATATTCATGTTGCGTAAATCCGCGTCGCGACACCGGCGTCGGCTACGGTGCGGCGCGTCGTTTACGCGACTTCTCCGTCGACGTGGCGCTCGTTGGAAACTATGAAAAACGCCGGCTTCTCCCGTTTTTGAAATTACCAGCCCCGCAGCTAGCACCGCAGCATTTACGAAACGCGGGATGAATAATTAATGAATAGCCGTGCAACGCATGACGCGCCAGCTCGCGGCGATGTAAAAGCGTGTTTTCTTCTTTTGTCACGCCTTCAAGTGAATTTTTGAGAATCTTCCTTCGCCACGAAAAGGAAGGAGAACGAGATGCAACGATAGCAAGAGGAGCTTGGTGGATGCTGGTGAGAAATGGAACGACATGGATGGCGCCCGTAAAAGTACGCTGTTTGCGTCGAGGTTTTCGAGTTGAGTATGTTGGAGGAAGTGGAATGACGCGACGGAAGTTTCACCCTAGCAAATGGGGTGGTTCTAGATTAGAAGGATGGCATTATTTCTTGTTTTATCATATCGAATCTTGTTTGTTTGCGCGAGACTGCGTGTTATCGCTGTTTTTATAGATAGTTTCTGAAATTCGGGATAAAGCTTTTACTCGTTCGATCGGTGCTATTTTCTAAGTTATTTTATTGCTATGAGAAGTTTATCGAAGAAAATAGGATTGGCTTCTGATTATTTTTCTGGTTTTCATTTAACTCGCCTGCTTTTGTACTATCTTATGTCATTAAGATAATATTATTCCTGGCAACGGTTTTTACCATTTATAACAGAAGAGGGTACACATCTCATTTTACTTGTATATTTTTGTACTCCGTTATATTGAAACCTTGGGATATAGAAGAACGTTACGTGCTATATACATGCAATAAAGTATTATAAGGAGGGTTCTGTTCTATAAAGATAAGGAAAAACTGTTATATTGTGCAGATATACGTACTCGTATGTATGAACATATATATATATATTCGATATACGTATCAAAGATGCGCATACTATACAAAATACTTTATATGTAAAATAATATATATAGCGAGAGTACACGTATGTTTCAGAGAGTTATTTGTAGCACTATGTTTTCTAAATCTAAAGATTAAAAATCTGCTGATCTAGTTGTACTGTAGTTTCAAAATCACAGTATGTTAATTTAAATAATATTTTATAAATTTGCTGATACGCTGATTTTCCTATGTTGATAGAACTACTTTTTCTAGATATGCAAATTAAGGTGAATTGATTTCACTATGCTTGGCAGAGTTTAAAGATTAAACCCTGCAAAACGATATAAAACGATATTACTCTATTTAAAAATGCAATCTTCCATTCCTAATAATAAAATATGGCATATAGATACATCTAATTTCTCCACTAAATTTTCTTCAAATACGGCACGTTTTCTGACGTACGGCACCTACCATTCTTGCATTAGGAATGCATCCACATACCATACCGATGCTTATAGCACGCATTCTTGAAATCCCTGGTTTCCAATCTGTGTCACGCGTTGTTCTTACACCTCTTTTCTTCTTTTTCATACAATTCCACGTTACATGAACCAAAATTTTTGAGCCTCTCCTCAGCTGTATCAATGCCAAATATTTTACTCGTCTTATTATTAATTCGGAATTAACATTACTTCAATAAACTTTTGAAGAAAGAATTTCCTAGAACAATAGAAATTTAAGCAATGCTTCGCTCCTATAGAATAAAGATTACTTACAAACTTTTGACCAAAACAATAAAATAATGCAATATGGTTCACATAAATCTACTTTAGAATTATTTATAGGAATCCAATAGATCCTCATACTTTATTCCATATGGCTTATAGAGTAGATTCAGTTATTAGATTTGTTTTCTATAGTGATACCGAGTTGCATTGGATTTATGTTTGGTGATATCAAACTTTTCACGGATAACCATAAATATTGCGATGTAATAGAAATAAAGGAAATCTGAAATTGCTTGTTGAGATTCCATGGATCCTGAATGCTTGCACTTGGTTTCTTATTTCATAGGGAAATTTCAGTTACTCGATTCATTTTTCGTTTTTACCACGAACGATGTATTAAATTACGACTACTCGAGCTTCTCGTCTCACCGTGGATATGAATAACAAATTACCTGGATGGGAATACGTTATCGAGAATCGATAGGTTCGCTCCTTTAATGGACGAAAGTGACGTTATAGGATAGCGAGGTTTGGCCGCCCGAGACGTGACGGTTTTACATATTTCGCGTAATAAAAATGTCGTCGGCTTACGTAAAAGGCGTGTAACAGCTCGTTCGACGATAATATCGGAAACCGAGTACTTAAGCTCGGAGTACTTAAGAATGAATTTACCTGAAGAGTGTATAATTAATTTAGCTGTTAACGAAAGATCAAATAGTATGATACAGCTAAGATTAGTTCGTGGAAGTTGGAAATTTCAGAAATTCCTCTTTTTTTTTTCTTTTTTTAGTACAAAATCATTTATTTTATAAAGTTGATTATTATTTTGATCGACTAATTTAAATTCAGCAACAATCGCGTAGAAAGAATTCTTACGACAAGTTTATAGTCGTCTCCAATTCTACAAATATCTTAAAATAAATGTCTTAAAAAGATACGAAAATTTTATTTGAAAAAAAGAGAAGAAACTATATTTCATGCACATAAATCTAATATAAATTATAAATAATTTTTAAAGTAAGACTAACAGATGGAATAAAATGGTGGATTACATAGATGATTCAAAAAGTACCATTCGAAAGAGAAAGTTTCAGTAGTTTTCAGGAAAGAAAATTCAGTGAATACAGTGTCGGACTTGCTCACGAAAGATTCATCCTTCTGATTATCTTTGCATCAAACCAGCTGTGTAAAGTCGTGGACACGTTTTCAAAGTGTTAATCCTTTCGTTTCAAATACAGCCAACGTGTAAAACGCAGCATGAAGATGCAGGAAATTATTCGAGGCCGTAACAACCCTTGTTCCTGCTTTCTAGAACGCGTGCACACTGCAAAGTCCCACCACCCTGTAGAAAACAACGCTACTTTCATAGTTGTGTGTCGTGCCGCCCTGTGTTGCGCCCTGTTCTTCGAAAAGGGTCGACGTATGTTCCAGTTTCATCTTGAAACTTGAAAAAGTTTGAAGTCTTAGAAAAATAATTTCCTTAGACGTTCTTCTAGGTTTCTAGATATAAAACTACAACTGTATCTTGAGATAATTGTCTTCAGATATGTACGTATATTTAATTGTATAACCGTATTTATACTTTAGACGTTAGATTGAAAGAAAATGACTTTGTTAATTGTATGCTAATCATTGTATTGAAATCGCATATGGGAGGTGAAAGTACGGATTAAAAGGAGATCAGGGAAAATGTGGCACAACTGGTGTGCACTCTTTCTTTAAAACTAAGCTAGATAAATTTAAGTTTACTATATCTGGGCTCTCCCATAAGAGAATACAATAATAAATCATTAGTGAAATCTTACGAGTCACGAGTTATAAATTAATTAGCATCGATAAATATTCTTACATAGTTGAAACAAGTTCGATGAAACAAGATCGAAGAATAAATGAAATTTTACAAATAAATTTCACAAATAATAAGTTACATCAATCACTCTATTATTCTCAATGAAAATAAAATAAACAATTTTCATTAAAACCAACAAATTTTCTATAATCCTCGTTACTAAAGACATCACAAAAAATGTAACTAAGCAAACTTAAAACTCCACGAAATTCCTCCAAACATTGAAGTAATTTAGAGTTAAATATCAATGGGACTCATGAATCTCTGAAACGAAACATCTCTACGATTTCCTACGAATAATTTATATAAAGTTGAAACACGTGCATTAAACCGGCAAATTTCGCCTGAGATACTCGAAGTTGCTTGAATTATGCGCTGTAATAAAAAAACATTTCCGAACGAAATACATCTTTGGTTCAGGCAACATTAGCATAGAACGTACAATTTGCTGACATTAGTGACATTAATGACAATCAAACGGATCCAGGTGTTGTATGCAGGTGGTGGAAGTGGAAAAGCTAACACGGGTCAGACGTGTTCTAGTTTGATATCAGAGAGAGAGCCTCTTTTGGTACGAAGTGGAAAGTAAAAGGCGCGGTTGCAATGCACGCAAAAGTCACAATTGGCCAATGGGTGGTGTTATTTCCATAACATGACACTAACCGCCTGGATTTAAAGCTGGGACAAAGCGTTTGTAACACGAGCAAACCAGGAAATCTCGCAATTCCATGACCGCCTGCCACTCGCCGCTGTCTTTCTCTTCTTCTCGCTCTCTCTTTCGTCGTTTTCTTCGTTTCCCTCTTTTAGCGCACGAATCGTCGTTTTCATGCCCTGACACGGTGAAGAAGAAGAGAGGTATTTCTTCGAGAAAGAGAGCGGCCGCATCAGAGAGATTCTCGACCAGGAGAAAAATTGAAATTTTTCTCTTTTCCCCGGCTGCTCTGCTCGCACGACCACCAAATATGTAGCTTTTCTCTTATTCCGGATTTTATTGTTTCTCTTTACTCTTTTTTAAAGCTCCTTGTAATTTAACGCGTTTAGATAGAAATTTGTATGTCTCGTGGGATATTCATGTGTTTTTCATATTAAAGCTTTTAAAATTTGATGTCTTTTAAATTAAATAACTTGATTCGCATATTCGTAAAATCGGGATATTATATAGAAAGTTTGGACATTTTACTTCGTAAAATTTGCATTGGAGAAATTTTTGCGTTAGCAAATTCATTACTCGCATATTACATTTAATTCTTTTATTTTTCTATTTATTTTTCACAGAAAATTGAGATATTTTCTTTGTCGAAATTCATAATGCGTTGAATTATTAATTTCCAATTTCAGGAGCTGTTTTAATAGTTTAAAGTAAGTAAAGTAACAAGTAAATTTTTTGCGATTATTTGCATTCAGTTATCAGTTGTCAATTTCCCTGTATCGATTACTACATAGTTTTCAATTGTTTTATCACTGAAAGCACAGTTTCTCGAGTAGAGAAACCTTTTAACGATTGAAATAAAGTAATTTATTGTTTTGCGAGCTACGCTGCCATCTTTCACACAGCTGTCAAAATATCTGACCATTCGATGGGGTTACTGAGTTCAAGTAGAATGGCTGGATCGCTGTGAAATTTCGAGGTTAATCGACACTTGTATGTTACTATTTCTGACGGTAGAGTTTCACATTTGCATGCTCGATGCAGCTTGAGAAATACCATCGATGGAGTCGTTCTGTTTACTTCTTCACAAGGTACTTGAAATGCTCAGGCTATTGATGTATTTCGAGTGCCAGGGCGTTATACTCCATACTTCATATACAATACTTATGCCTCTGAATTAAAATTAGAATCGCTTATTCTGAGCGTTCTTCGATTTATTGTCCGCTTTTAATGCTGTTGACTTATTCCAATTTCACAATTTGAATAGTACCTAAGTGTAGAATCAATTTTTATTTTCTATTAATATGTTCGATTCTAAGTTTCAGCGGGTTTACCTTTAGAATTCAACGTCTGTTAGTAAATTCCTGGAATTTCTTTAAAATTGATTATTATCAAATACTCTTATCAAAATATCAATTTTTCAAACATCTCAAGCCATTGAAACACCAATTTATTTTAAAATTCATATTATTACTACGTCAATTTTCTAAACTCACCACATGATCGAAACATTATTTTCCCAAAGACTTTCGATTTACAAATGTTTCAAAAGATTAGAACACTAATTTTTTTTGGTATTTCATATTTCAATAAAATACAAAATATCTTTCGAAACATTTCAAATTTTAGATCACCAAAAAATCACTTTTCCAAATATGTGCCTCAATTAGTCTAAATCGTAATATCGCTAAATCCAGACCTGTTACAAATCCTTCCACGGAGAAGCTAAAATCCCTCGGATAAGGATGGTTTCGAAAAGCTTCGATGGAAGCCAACATACCACTTCAACGGACCACGAAGAACACTCTTCACCTTACCGAAGCATTAAAGCTTCGCCGAAGCTTCAACTCGATTCTCCTTTCCGTCAGGCAACTCCTCTCACCATAAAAAAAAAAGAACAGTTTTCCCACTGTTGAGATTTCTCGGTTGTTCAATGGCTGTTGTTGCGCGTCTCTCGTTAAGGAACTTCCTATCTTGCTCCCTTATCCGGCCAGAGACAAACAGAGTTAATGTATCGCCGGGTCCGGAAGGTGGGAAGCGTAACCGGTGGCGGTCTGTAAAAAGGTGAAAAGGAATTTCCTTGAAGCACCACGAGGAGAAACGCCTTCTTACGGAGATGTGCTGAAACTTTCCCTCGGAAGTTTCCCTCTTCCTCTTGCGTCGCGTTTATCGTTTTACGAAGAAGAAGAGCTAAGGATTGTTCTCAACGTGGAAGCAGGAAGAGCACCACTCGGCCCAGAAAGAAATGAAATTTTTCTTTGACCAGAACGCGTCTTTTCTTCTCGCCTGCTTGCTCCGTCGAACGATGTCGACGTCATCTTTCGCCCCTTCATCTTGTTCCATGCTTCTTTCTCTTTCTACGGTAAATAGGTGAAGAGCAGAGAGTGAGACGAAAGCAGACATTCTTGGTAATTGAGAGAATTACAAGAGACGGGTCCCCTTGTTCTCGCGTTGCCTTCGCTCATCTAATTCCGTCGCGATTCTTTCTCGAACTTATACCTCCTACAAAGATCTTCGAGAGATCTTCGAGAGAAAAACGAGGAGGCTCGATGCCTTTATGCTTCGGCCGGAACGACAAGAATTTTCCCCGTGAAAAGTCTCCGTGATGAGACGGCACTTCCCTCTACCGGTGTTGCAGCTTTTAGCCCGCTTTATCAGCTTCTTCCGGTCCTTTATGAAGAAGACACGGTGCCCTCGCGGACTGTTTACACCTAGCCAGAGTCAATGTTTGCTACCGTGTTCGTTCGACGGCCCACCTGCCGGAATTAGCAAGTCGAATCATGGAACGTGTCTCCTGCGGATCATGTGCGCTGATTCGAGATGATTCGGCCAGTCGGCCGAAGATGAAAGGTTCCATTTCGAAGGGTGTCTTCGCGACACTTTTACGCTGGATTTAACGAGACCATCTCTCTGATTTGAGAATTCATGGTGTTATCTCAGTGGATAACGTTCTCGATGTTCTGGTGAGGTGTTTTTTTCGTAATGTTTGCCGATGTTTAATGATGTTTAATGATGTTTAATGATGTTTAATGATGTTTAATGATGTTTGGTGATTTTTGGGATCATTTTAGGTTCATTTTAGGACGATCAAGGATGGTTAGAAATATTTTGCGGAACTTTTTTTTGCAAGTATTTCACGGTGCTCTAAATTATTTTGTAGTATTTGGGGGCACTTTGTTTTGTTTGGAATCATTTTGTTACGTATTTTCTTACGTCCAAAGACGTTTAGTCGCATTTGAGGTGTTTCATCATTTGGAAATGTCTCATCGCTTTATGGAGTTTTGAGTTTGATGGTAATTTGTAGAGTTTGAAGGTTTTTGAAGACTCTTAAAAATATATCGTGGCATTTAGCGGGTATTTTGTTGCGTTTCATGAATAATGTTTGATGAAATTTTACGATATTTCTTAGAATTTTCTCGTGTTTAACAATATCTGATCGCATATGATGTTTCAAGTATTTCAAATCATTGACATTTTATTATACGATTGTGCTGTTTACTAAAATTCGAAGAATTCAACTACGTCCTGTGCTATTTGACAATGTTCGAAGACGTTCTCTGACGTTTCACAAGAATGATGCCGATTGATAAACAATGAAATATGGTTCGATCACGATGCTTTATGGAATGAATACTCGGTCGAGCTGTGGGTACCATAAATTTCATCGCGATCTTTAATTACTTTCCTGTCAGACTTTGGATGCGGCTGTTCGTCACTGTCGAACGCGCACCTGTGAAATGAGCTTAATGTCTGACAGACTTGTGACAGTCGGCGATTGTGGAAGCCAGTTAAAAAATTTCTTTCATTGTTTTTTGTTTGCCTTATCCTTCTTATATACATATATATATTTTTTTTCTCAAACTACGTTGCACTTCTTGTTAATTTGTAAAAATAGAAGAAATAAATTTCTATAAGTTTTAAAGATTTCAGATTTGTAAATACAATTGTACAGTTCTTGTATTTTTTCCAATATTCTAACACAAAATGGAGACCCCTCCTTATTTCGTTAATGTTCAATGGAAACGATGTTTTCATCTTTAAATTTCGTTAACTAGTTGTTTTTTGCTACTTGAAACGAAGATTGAAGCTTAACGTGTGATAACGGAATAAAGTTTCATTTAGTTTTTTAATTTAAACAAAATATAAATATCGGAGTATCCAATTAAAGGTAGTGAAATTTACATAAATATTCACCGTCTTCCTGAGACATTTATTATGAAATAAAATCTGTCAGCTTTTATAGAAGTAAAGATATAATTTCGAAACGTATCTCTGCAAAATGTAGAAATGTAATTTAACAAATCTACAGAACGTAATTAAATAAAATCTGCAACTGACAATATTAAGAACTACGAGTTAAATATTAACGTAATTAAATATTCCTTATATTAGTAACTTTTTAACGCTTCAATAAATTTACTAGTAAATTTATATTTCTATATTTTTAATAAATAATTTAACAAATTCAGCATTTAAAAAACACATTTAAAACGGAGCGGCACGGTGTCATTAACAGTAATACAGGAAGATGTCAGAAATTCAACACGTTGCCGACTAATGAGAGCTTTTCCACCCGGTTTCACTCATCCGGCGAGCAACAGTAAATTAACGGGCTGAGATGTTATTTGGAAAACTGCAGCGCTTGTGAAAACAAAGTACGCAAGTAGCGTAGCGGACTCCGTAACCCCGCGGCATTACTTTGCGAACTTACGCCGCACGAAAGTTACGTAAGTTCTGGTTAAAGTGCGCCGACAAAATCGAATTTTCCGAGGTTTAGTTAAGCGAAATTTACAGATGTGAGAACGGTGCTATCTCGAGATTTCTCGCCTTCCATAAATATGTACGCTGTTGCAGATCGTACACGCACACTATATCGCGTGATTCCATTCGATATCTTCACTTAAATTATTTGGGAGAAAATTGTAAAGACACCCGTGGTTGGTTATTCTACAAGCTGCTACAGAATATACGAGAATCGTTTATGAGGTCGATATTAGATATCAAAACGATGATGAATTATAATAAGATATTGCTAAAATACCGCCAAAGTTATTGGTATCGACGATCGATATCTTTTAAATACTTGACTGGATGGGAGAAATTCAAATAGCAGAAGAATCTTGCTCAGATCTGATTGATCGTCAATAGTCTAAAATTTAAAGCCACTTTTCTGTAAAAGTAACAAATTTAGACTCTTCGTATATTTTCGTTGAAGAGTATGGCTAATGGATGCGAGATGATGGTATATATAGAGCTTAATTGCTTACAATAGAGGTATGATAGGTATGAGCTCAATTAGGGATTATATGTATGGGATGGATCGTTATGTCATATAGCTTTAGTGATCTACTATTGGTAATTGCGATAATAGTTTATTGTAGTGTATAGGTGTCGAAGAAAATAGATTAGCTTTATTTTAGTTCTATTTTGGACTAGAGCAAAGTGATTGAAGATCGTTCGAGGTAGGTTTTCTTTAAAAATGAAAATTTCATATATTTTTATTCAGATAAGAATTTGTATGGAATTAGAATTTTTGAAAGTTGTAATACGTAATATGATGCATTTAACGTGTTAGCGTGTAGCAACGAACCTTGTTCCTTTTTTAAATACATTCTCGCGATAGAGTATCTATAACATATTCCTTCATTGACTTCATTTTCATGTCCTTTATTTTATCTAAAAAAATTTTTAATTTTGATGATATAACAATAAGTCCTATTTATTTATTTATTACTACTGAATTACATTTTAAAAGTTACTTTATCTTTTTTAGGATTGTCTGTTAAGCCAACATACATTTGTTAAGATAACAAACCCAGATGATCATTAATTTCATCTACGAAACTATATTAGATATATAGTATTCTGATGATGGCGACAGTAACTAATTTTAAATTTTCATTTCACAAAGAAGCCATGCATAACAAATTCTTTGGTAAAATCCCGTAAAACACATTTCTCCCGATTTTAAACTAAAGATGATTATAATAAAAAAAGGAAAAGGTCATCTGCAAGCACATTTCACGCTCATTAACCTTTCCGTAAAAAAGTAGCAGAATAATCTCCTTAAAATATTCCAGCAAGCAGCCTTCATCGCGCTCCCATTTTTCACTGAACAATGCCCGTCAGCTTCACAGATTCCCTCTTTTTTCACCTGTTTCGTAAACCCACCGGCTCCTATCGCGTCATCTTTTCACTTTTTTTCCGCGTCCGACCGTGCGTTTCATAAAAGAGCGCCCGCTATCTTCGAAAAAGAGCTTACTCGCCCTATCCGCCACCGACAACGCGGTACATTCTGGGTCACACGTGTTCGTTCACACGTGCGCAACGTGAATTGACTATGCGAATTTCTCTGCTTTCTCAAACCACTCTATATGCCTTTAAGTCACTATATATTATTCTGATGTGAAGATTATTGGAGGGAAAATATAGAAAGTATATTTTCTGTAGGTTTCCCGATTCTACTGTCATCTGGTGATTCGACGGAAATATTTTAACATGACATAATTGAAAATGAAAACAATCTGTCACGTGGAAAAATGCGTGTCTAAAAATTAAAAAATAGCTGATAAATTAAATTTTGTGGAAGCCAAATATACGGTGAATAAGTGAAGCAGTACATATTTTAATACACTCGTCATTTTAATATTACGAAATGTTGAAGACTTATTAGTTTTTTGTGCCAGTTAATTATCTTGTATAGGTATGCACAAAAAGCTACTTTTTCCCACCAAAAATGGACAGGTTTAAAAGATAAAAAATCCAGTTCCATTAATCTCTTTAAAAAAAAGCAACATCAAATCTAATCGAAGATGCTACTTTCATCCCTCGTATATTATCGAAGGATAAGCCGATAAGTCCACGCTCGAAGCCCTAGTATGTTCGAAACGAGAGAGTTTGAACGTTAATTATGGCCCAATAATCCCACTTTTTCGGGCATGATAGCACAGAGGGAAGAAGATCCTGGTGGAACCCCGGCTGCGTATCCTTGACAACGCGCGAATTAAGAATCAGCTTTCTCTCGCCAGAAAAGTGGACAACGCCATGGAACATCTGGCTGATCATGGAATGTTCCTATGCTTGCTCGTGGAAAAAGACATCTGCGATCGCGTCTATGGGAAACTGCCAAGAGACCAAGTCCCTGATAAGATGATAAACGAATTTAACATTTAATAATACGAGTAGGTACAAATATAAATTCTAAAGAGTATAAATACAATTTAATAAAAAGGATAATAACTAAGATTTAGGATATTTAACTGGGATCAACATTTATTTAAACAACAATCGTTTGATTGTTATCGTTCAATAATAACACATGTATCGTAGGCAAAGTAAAAGAACATTGGTAATCATAAATATTATACTAAACTGTTTCCTGTCAACCAACAAGTAGCATAACAATTATAAAATTAATTGACACGTTTTGCTGATATATTTTTGTTGATTGATATGTTAACTCTATGCGTCTAAACACAAAGATTCCACGAAATGGACAAACCTGTAGAAAAGTCGAACAGCTATAAAGCAAAGTCAAAGATGGCAAAATCAAATGGGAGATCTGCCAGGGTAAAGAATTGCAGGCAATTTTCACTTCGTTAGAAGGCCAAGGGCGCTGTAGCTTCGTCTGTTTCCGCCCCCGCCCCATTTTCGATACGCTCTCTTTGTCTCGCGACGAGGCAAATCCCCGGGGATCCAGCGATGTGTTCCTCTGGTTTCGGTCCTCGCTTACTCACCCTCGGTCCATCCATACTCTCTCGCCGTTCCCTCCGTGTCTCTCTTTCGAATTATATCCTTTGAATCTACAATTATGGGGCGCCGCAGGCATGCGGGACACGTTTTCGCGAAAGTTTGCGCGCCGAATACTAAAGCCACGTGGCAAATAGGATCAATACCGTTGGTGGCTGGTTGGAAGAAGCCGGCGAGCGATATCATGTCCCTTCGTGTCCTTTTGGTTGGTTGCCTGGCCGTTTCCTTCCTTCCTTCCTTCCCTCCCTTCCTCTTTCCTTTCCTTCCTCTTCTCTTCCTTGTTTTCCGCGGGAGTGGTTTAAGACTACGCGATGCTCCCCTGGGTCGTAAAGGAACGCAGGGCTGATCGTCTGATGTGTCCTGTGTGACGTCAAAAAGCAGAAACTTGCTTGAAGAAAAAGGTTGCTTCCACCCTTCTTTCGTCTTTTTGCCGCTCCAGCTTCACGCATTCTACATGTGAGCGAGCTTCTGAATCCTTTGACCAGAGCCTGGGCCTTCTTCCATTAGCCTCTTTCCTTTGACTCGCCGATTGCAGAATTCTCGTGATCTTCGGTTGATAGAAGCCAAAGCTGAATGCGAGGACTCGTGGTCCGGCACAGTAATCGCGTTAACAATGCAAATGTACTTGAGACAGGGTTGTTTTGTGATTGAAGTTGAAGGTACTGGAAAATCGCTGGTACAATTTATTGTATTTGGAGATTGATAATACAGGGAATTTTTTAGTTAGTTGGAAGAGATATCTGCTTAGTCGGGAGATGGATTTTCTTTTTCTATATATACCGCTCTCGAGGATACTGTTCTATGTTCATGAAACTGCATAATTTACTTGGTCGACACGCTTGGCCTGCTTGACAGTGCAATTTTATGCTTGAAAATATCTTTCTTACGTGATAAAGCTGGAGAAAGCTGGTTCGCGAAGCGTATTTCAGTTTTTAAGGATGAGCTGAGAAATTTTTTTTCTCCAAGTCTGTGTTCTAATTCTACAAGAATATGGCAAAGTAGAAAAGAAGAAAGAACACGTTATGTCCTATAATATAATTTTATTTATTTCTGATCATTTATCATTTTTTTTTAACATAAATTATTTCGATTATTAAAAGTTACGTTGAGGTCGTTTTATTTTGTCCAAAATTTTCGTTAAATATTCACCATTACTCGAAATTCCTATTTTTAAATTATTTTCCCAATCCACGCCATAATATACTTTACGAAGTGTGTTTAAACTTGCACGAGATCTATCTATACCAATGAAGCGATAAATTCAACCGTAGTATTACCAAGAGTGCCATTAATACTACAAGTTAAATACCAGTTACCCTACCCCATCGGTAGTAAAGACATTCAATTAATAAATCATTATACTCTATTCTCTCTTAATATTTATTTACGAATAACGAGATTCGATTATTATGTGAAAGATAAAACTTAAATATTTAAAACAAGAAAAATCTTAGGACGTTTTTAAGTAGCTTCAAACCTTTTATTCTGTTTAGAATCTACATATGACAAATCGGCATGTTTTGTGTATGAATTCTAAAACAATTACCATTTAAGATCGTCGATATATACAGATCACACCATACGATATTATAATTTCCAAAATTTATACCAGATACGCGTGCATATTCTAAGATATTCAAGAAAAATCTTTCAAGATCAATAAAAAAGAAAAAAAAAGAGAATGAAGAATTCCCGCGATTCAAGGAACCAGCCAGCTCATCGTCTTCACGCTTCTATCGTGCGCTGACGCGTGGCTCATCGAGTGACTCTCGAAACTCTCGCATTTCCAATTCACACTCGAACATATCCCATAATACGTCTATTTCCGACGCGTATAACAGCCGCTCTTACGCAAACGCTATATTCTCGCCAGCCCATTGTGAGTTTCCTCGATTCATGCCTGTAAAAGCCGCTCGTTGTCCCGTGACGCATGTACACGCATGCACGTAGCACCCTACGCATAGCCGCGTGTATAGAGGCTGTCTATTTTAACCGAATACATTTACATCTCACATTCCATGCTCAATATCAGTAAAAAGCTATCCAAATTGTATTTACATATCTTTATTTTCCTTCGGTATATCAACTTCGATATATGTTGAAAGACGAGAAAATGTAAAATGGAAAGTTTTAACTAACAAATACCACATAATTGATAACATTTGAACGGATTGAGTTAAAACAGACACACCCCGTATGCGAGAGTGAATTCCAACCGAAGTGATGACCTGAGACACGAAGCGTACACCATAGGATAAGGCGAGAATCCGTGCAAAGCATCCACGTTGAAGCCTTGTTCACGCTTTTCGTCATCGTGTCTCTCCCTCGATAGTCTGGACGATCGTAAAAATAGTTTCGATAGAAAGAGAGGAGACACATAGAGGCTTCGTGTGAGCTGTCACAAGTCGTGGAAAGATAAAAGAGCAGGAAAAACTGATGTATGACGCGTATTCTACCGGGGGATGAAGATCCTGTTGCTCGGATACCCGATGAAAAAGTTTGCTTGTTTTCTCTCGGTTGACGCGACAGCGATCGCTTAGAAGTCGCTTTTCGTTATTTTTCGATCGGCTATTTTCGAAGTTGATAGAAGAATTTGTGAGCTTGTCAGTTTTCTGCTCGTTTGTTTGACGTGTTTTAAAGAGGAAATTGATTTTTAGATCGTAGAAGAATTCGTGAGCGGCTTTAAGATCTGTGAAAGAACATTTTTTTGTGACTGCTAGCTAAACGAGAAGATTCAATTAATGAATTCTTAATTCTTAATTGTATTCGGATTTTTACTTATTGCAGAAATTACAGCTTTTAGTCGTACGACGAAGGAATTTTTGTTACGAAAAATTTAGTAACCCTATTATCTTCGTGCAAAACCGGTGGTCTAATTAGATTATATCATTAAGTAAATTGAACGCTGAAAGCTCTGCTTAATTTTCATTTGCTCTAACAAATGTGTAAGCTTCGTTTGTGCGTATAAAAATATTCAAATAAAACTGTGCAAATATCTTAAAAAGTAGCATGAAAACAAACATAACGTAGAGATCCTCCCATTAGAATATGAAAGCATAATTATTCGAAGATTTAAAAAAATGAGTTTTCAATTTTATCCATCCTGTATAATTTTGTATTTACAAAGCTTATAACATACGATAACATATAAAATGTTCAAATTATAGTACTTTTCACAATTCTTAATGGGTGACACAAATTTCGAAATTTCATTTCCTCATTACATTCATAAAATTCTAATTACAAATCTGCATGGATAATATTTAACACATTCAATCGACGCACAAAATCTACAGGGGTCCCTGGTGATGGAAATCCATTTTTTTATAATATACAAATCTACTTATCCTCGCGTCGTCCATAAGAAAATAGGAAATCGTTAAATATGTTAATTATAATTATTACATAACGATCGATATAATCGGTAAAATATATCCGATTAAAAAATACCAATGTCTCAATACTCGATACTCAATAGCGATAAAACCTAATCCAAAGCTAACTCAAATCCCTCTCCACTCTAACGGAGAAGAATCGCCGGCAGATAAAATAAATTCGAGTTGACTGAACGTCATGGAGAGGAGAGATCGACAGGATATTTCCCGGAGGTGTTTGCATAAAATCCGAGGCAATCGCGATCACGACGTCACGAAGCAAATCGACTTCCGATCACGTGAACAATCCCCGCGACACATGTCGCGCGCTTCACCGGAAAAAGAACCAGGAAATTCAACTCCGAAGAGGGAAACACATCGTGTGCAACGTACGGAATCTCCGTTTACGCGAATGCATTCTCCAAGCTTTTTCTCGTTTGATTTAAACCGATCCATACGACGACCACGACGACAGGTCAAACCGCGCTACTAGACCTCCGATCTACCCTGGCCAGATGCGATAAAACAGAGGAGCATCGAGACGAGAAAAGGGGATTTTCGTCTCGAATGCATCGGTTGAAATTCGATCTTGGTATCCTTGTAGGGTCGACCTACTTCTTCTATCTCAATAACACACGAAAAAGACAATGACGAGTAGAGAAGGACGAATAGTAGGAAGTGACGTGACAGAAGAGCGCGGAGAAGGAAAAGGAATCGAATAGAAATAGGATGAGAAGAAAAGAACGAAACGTGGCGATATAAGAAAGAAAAAGAGTGGAAAAGGGTGATCGTGGAGGAGCGTCGTTTCGAATTTCTCGATAAATTCCCCGCTCCCACCAGCCGCTCTTCCCATGTGAAACAATAGCGGAGAGTGGAGTGGTAAGACGTCTCGAATTTCGCTGAATCAAAGGTGATGCGTCGAGAGAGAAAGAAAAAGGGAAGAAGAGGTTAGATTGTGAAGAAAGGCCTGCCCATGGACATGACCAGGGGTGAAATCGATTTTGTCTAGGGTCTCGCGTATTATCCCCCGTGGTTTTCTATAGTATCATTGTTGTTAGAGCCAAAAGACAGAGTACAAGACCAAAGAGAATAAACAGGAGGGAGAGAGTGAGTGAGAGAGAATGAGGATAGTTTGGTCGAGAAGCTTTTGCGTGCAGGGTAGACTAGAGAGAGGAAATCTAGAGATATCGAGGTGTATATGAGGAAGCGAGAGAGGCATTGAGGGAGAAAAAAGTATTAGGGGTGGATCTGGTCGGCGGTCTGAGTGGAGCAGACACAAAGCGGTTATATTACGTTTCCACTTGTACTTTTTTCTAGTGTCTCCTCAGGACCTAGCGCCACAGGCCGCGTTACACGCGTTCTCGTACCCCTTTCTAGAACTGGTTCCTGTTCCATGAAAGCCACGGAAAGGCTTTCCTTTTCACCCTTTCTTCCGGCACAGGGGCAACTCTTGCCAGATCATGCGATGCTGATTTCTTTTAGACTGTATCCACTTTATGCTGACGTCGGAGAAATTTTTCGCGGGAGATCGCGTTACCAATTAGCCACGTAATTAAAAATGATTGACACACGAGATGTTTCTCGTGGAGGTTTTTTTGGTTTGGGAATCGAGGCTGATCGATGGCACGATGCGGATTAAGATCGTTGCGGGATTCTTTTGAATTTTGGATAGCTGATATTTATTATTTGATTGGAAGATCGTAATCATATCACTAGCTTTCGCAGGTTTTGTTTTGAAGAAAATATTAAACATTCAACGTCTACAGAATTCTAACAATTAATCTATCTTTAGTGTATTCTCAGAATTTCATTAAAAATTTTAGTAGAATCTCGTGATTAAATCTTTAACATTCATAATTATTTTCGAACGAAATTATTCGAAATTCAACATCGATAGATTTGCATATATTATGAGAGAACAGGGTTAGTTAACTCGAAGGAAAGAATTCAATCAAATACATATTATCCTAATAAGAATTTAAGTTTACTTAGGCTCTCGATGTTGAGAAAGTAGAAGAAAGTGGAGTTGCTATAGATTATTACATACTTTTAAGTAACAAGCCACACACGCCTTGGAATTTACCATCGTCGAAGTATTAAGGCGAAACCAGTGTTTTTCATAGGCAGCAACGCAAGTAGATATTCAGCTAGTTCAGACAAGTTTTCTTTAAAGTTCTTCTGCTCCCGACAAGCTTTTCTATTAACCTTGAGTCACTTTTCTTATCCAGCAGCTACTTCTACTTTATTGTCAAGAGTTTATCTAGAAACACAAACAAATAGACATATTTTGTATTTCCACGACTATAAATTTATTTATTCAATATCACTTTTCAATCACTATCAAAGAATTTTCTAAGACTGATTTATATAAATCTTTTTCAACCTTTCTTTACCGGTAGTCTACCAAAGAGACAAATATATAGAACTTTTCAAGAATAATTAGAGGAATTAAATACGCGGAATAAAAGTTCATAAATTCTCGTAAAGAGGGGAAAACAGAAATGCAAAGTTCCATTCTAGATATTGCAGAATAATAAAAATAAATAACTGCAATAACTAAAATATTCTATTATATAAATATCCTATACTATTTCATATTGTTTTCCGTATCAAAATTCTTCTATACATATTATTCAATACGATCTCATTTCGTCTTATTTAATGCTGTAAATTAAAAATCTTTTATAAATATTGCTTAATTATCTCATTTCATTTTACAAAATTTTCCTCCATTTTTAATCTCTTGAAAGCCACAGCTTGTTTCAGTTGCGCGAGTTACGATGTATAAAACGTTTTCGACGCGTAGCAGAGAATTCGAAGCAATTGGCCGTGAATCGCTCGCGGCGGGCCAAGTTGCCAGGGAACAACGGGAGATCGGGAATTAAAAGTTTGATTAAATGATACGAGCTGGACGGTGAACGCAAGCCACGTCGAATATAATGAACAAAGTTAAGCGAAGTTGCGGCGTAAAATGAATAACGGGTGGTTCGCGAAAGGGGATTGGAAAATTGGTGGTCGGACTCGACTGTCTTACGGGCCACAGGGAGTATCTACTTAGAGACGTAGTCGAGCAGTTAACACGACTTCGTGTCCTTTGGGCTTTCCGTAGTTGCTCCTTAAGGATTCCGTTTGATGCGTTCAACTTGGCTAACGTGAACTTCAACATCGTCCCTAGTTGGACACGAGCCATATTTTTGGTCAGTGGAATTATGCATCTATAGTTCACCGAGAAGATTGCTTAAAGCTCTAAAGAATTTTATATGTTAAATAATGATAAAAATACAATGGACTTCGTATTGAACTTTGAAAGAAAATTTTACAGAAATTGAAAAAAAATTGTGTAAAATACTACACTCATACTACTTATATTATATCAAGCGTTATACACCGATTTGTTAATTACAGTAAATTGGGAAACCCTTTTATGTTCTTTAAAGCTTTGCATGTAAAATATTATAATTAATCTGCGAATTTTTATGAAAGTTCAAATTTTTAAGGATAACAAAGGTAAAATCGACAAGATTGTACAATTGCAAAAATATATATCTATTCAGATAATTTTTATACAGATTAGAACTTGTCCTAGAACAATTACTTACTACTAAGTAGCTACTTACTTCGTGAACATCCTAGAACAATTTATACTTATTCGAATGTCAGAACGACATTTATCATTTAACAGTCTAATAATTCGTCAAATGTATCAACAATTTTACGCTTTCTGTGCAATCATGATCATGCACATCAGCGACTAGTACACTCACCTAATCTTAGAAAAAGACTACCTACGATTCTACTAAAATAGTAGAAATAGTTTTGGATGTCCGTTTCACAGACGATGTTCCATATATTTACAAAATATTATGCCTTTTTCTTTTTACAAAAATCAGACAAAAGGCGCTATCGTTCTTAATAGTTAATAAGAAATAAATCAATTCTAAAATGGATAATCGCAACAATGGAATAACAAATGAATAACATTACTAAATGTAATTCATACATTGAATCCAAACTTCGAACAATTCCATATCCTCATCCAAAAACATCTCAAACTGAGGATTAACTTTTTACCCAAAACCCTCTTCGGCCATTCGGTAAACAAAATGTGACCATTCAGTTCCCTGAAAGTGAGGCACACACTTCTCGCATTTCAGCATGCAGACGGTGCAATGCTTGGGCAACCAGATATCGTGGTAACTGCTCATAGTCCTCTCCCTGACTTCTCCACCGAAAACTACCCCCTGTTACCAACAGCATACATATCCTAACACAGAGTTAGAGAGTTAGTCTAGCTGAGTCTAAGAGGCAGTTTGTACAGTAGCGCCAGTTACTAACATTGTAGCAACAGCCTCCTATAATGCTATCTTGTTCCAGTTAGCAGGGGAAGACTGTTCGTAGTCGGTAATTACGGGTCAGTTCCCGGAACGGTTCCGGCGCCAAGCACGCGTGCATGTAAACCAGACTTAATTGTGTCTTGTCCCGAGCTAGGTTGCTTACTCTCTCTGTCTCTCTCTGTCTCGATAGTCGGTCGATCAATCGACCGCACGTGTACATTCACGATACAACAGGCGAACACACGCGACACGTTGGATGAAGGTGTCTATAACCTACAGCAAGAGACAAACTAATATGAAGAAAAAGATAATTAATATTTTTATTAATCCAGTCTGTAAATTGCTATTAGATGAATGATACTGTTGTTTGGACTAGAGCATTCAAAATATTTGTAAAATACTGATTTACGTGCCGAGCTTTCAAAACTTATCAAAATCACCAATACCTTCGCTACTTCGACTCCCAAGACGTTCAAGACATTTCCAAAATGTCCAGGACTTTCAGGAGCTTTTAGGTATCGAATGATACACGAAGTAATTCGAATCTCGTCAGTGTTGAAAAACATCGAATCGTTTCGATGTTGAGATTCGAATGCCCATCACTAACAACGGATAACTGACCATCCAAATAATTTTGTAATTTTTGCCAAATACACATATACCTGTAACTATTACGTTTTGCAATGTCTATGTATATTTTCAGATTTTACCGACATAATCGTGCTGATATAACAGCGCTTCGTATAACATACGTGTAATACGTTCATAAAATGTGCACTACATTTACTACTGTTTAAGTGCTTCCATGAGTCTGTGTACAAGTACATTGATCGTATATGTATACATACTTTATCGAATAATAACTTCAATATAAAATACTAAATGAAATAAAATTTGTTATAATTTTCCAACATATATAATGAGTATATCAAGATCGATGAGTATTCTAATACTTCTAGCAGTATAAGTTGCGTAAGTATAAGCGCGCTCATTCTATGTATACTTATGTTTTACTGGATAATGGATTGTCGCACACATATCTTTGGGCAAATAGGAAACGTCGACGTAGGAGAACCGAATAGAAAAAGGCGAAAATGAGGGAAAATCGAGGGTGAAACTGTGTTGAGCGGGGATTTGCGGAGCCTAGGAAATTTAATTGAAAAACTTGGTTACGCCGGAAGCTGTGTGTGCCAAAGGATTAAAGGAACGGCTCGTCACAAATTGGATTAGCGGCCGCGCGCGTCCCATACTGGCTTGTCTCTCTCCTCTCCCCTCTCTTCTCTCTCTTTTTTTCTCTGTGTGGATACAGTTCGTTTTAAATGAAAGTGCCCTTGGCCGTCGTTTACGTCGATCTCCTACCCAACGTGTACCTCCGTCGGGACGCGAGGCGCCGTCGTCGTCCCTCGCCTCCTTCTGTTCTGTCTTTTTCCGCTGATAAAGCACGAAGGCGAAGGTAATTTTTTAATTAAAACCTCCCTGGGACCAGGTGCTGTCGCGAGACTTTGATCTGCAACAAATTGTCGACTGTTTGGTCCTCTTTGAGATTCATTTTCGAGTTTCTGGCGTACTTGTTCGAAGTTGTTTCGAAGAAGAAAGCTGTATAGGAGGAATTTTTAAGTTGGATGACGTCTTGGAATTTTGTGGCTAATTTATCTCATGCACTTCTATATCTTCATACTGATTACAGACTTATTTATTGTGAGACTCGATTTTACTTGACAAACAAAATTTATTTTCACTGTATGACATGGGACAATATACATGTAATGTAAAAATACGATACGATATGCACGTAACAGCTTAAAGATATATAAAATAATTATAAATTAAAGAATGGTTTTCCTCTCTTAAAATTGAAACTTGTCAAGAATAATTGGGAAAATGAATTCATGCAAGATATAAATCAGATTAAGTCTTGCTTTATTTATAGCAGTTCAAAAAATAATTCCAATTCTGTGCCCTTCATTCGCTTTATGTCTTTCATTTTTTCACACTATATTTCAGCGGTTGATTGAAAATTTTTATTATCCGCATACAGGCCTATACGCGACACAGATACGTAAACGATAAGTAGTTTTAACGGAGAATAATAAATTTGAAAATAATTGATAATTACATAATACAAAAAATAAAGTTATCTGTGTTATCTTGTATTTTAAATGCGATCATATTTTCCTCGTCAATGGCGTCACTCACTTCCTAGCGCAGATGCAACGTAAACGCATATGCGTCACTATCCACAGGAAACAGACACATAATATCGCGTATAAAACATTATAACGAGCTAAATTAAATGAACCTAGAACAACATATATTTAAGATAAAGCTTTATCCGGTCGTTTAACTGATACTCTTACATTTACCAAGTATTTTATTTCCTTCTGAACTTTATGAAAAGATGTAACTAAACCTCCCATTTTTACAGCCTTTTACAAAGGAATGCAACTTTTACAAAAGTGTAGTAAGATACATTTCCTTATTCATTATCGTTGAAATTTTTCTAAGATTATTAAATAAAATTCTTCTTGCTGATTCATAGAAACATCATTGTCAAATTTTTAATTTTTCCAATTTGTCACAAGAAGGACGTTCAGCTCTGGATTTCGGCGAAATTCTAATAATTAATCTGGTAATTAGTTCCCCTTCATTCCTATAAGTCTGTAACATTCAATCCAGCAATTACTCAATCTTTATTACTCCAATTACAAGCTCACTTCGATTGTGCTAACTTTCTAGCGGTATCCAATTTACCTTTGCTTAAACTCTACAAAAATATCGTGATTAAATTCTTAACTTTAGAATCTTTCATGAAGGTAAACGTTCAAACTCTAACTTTTACAAAACTCGAACAAAGCACATTCAATTTAAAAAACACTCCATCTTAGTTACTAAAATTACAAGTTTCGTTCAAATACCACAGACTTTCGTGTGAGTACGTTAAATATAATAACAAAAGTCTCTCCTTGGAAGGAAACATATAAAATCCAACTTCTACGATCAAAATTCCAACAAAATTGATGTAACCCAAAATTTGTATAATTGCTCGCTCTTAACTATTTTAAATGTTTCTGCGGAATTTTAACAATTAGTCTATGTTTGTCGTTACAATTACAAAATCACTAACTGGAAATCACCAACAGGAAGCGGATATGTGATATGCGATACATTAATTGCAAGTATAAGGTAGGAATTACGATCAGAACAAAGCGTGGAAGCGGAATCCCTTGTAATCTATAGGCAAATGAACAATGATATTATCTACAAATTCCTTTCAACAGCCTCGGCTTTCTCCTAATTCCGCAAAAGATTTCGCCACAAAATTCGTAATTAAATTCATAACTTTCCAGATCTTTTTCGAAAGAGAACATTCAAAGTGCAACATTGACGGGATCCTAACAAACGCACACGTCTAACAATTCACTCGGCCTTTATCATTACGATCGTAATTTCCCCTAAATTATCCCTGTCTTTCATGCAACAACAATTACACCCATCCCTATCATCATTCACCGAGACATTACGATTCACTCGAAACGCGGCTTCTAATTAAACGGCCACGCAAGTGGGCATGAAACATCGCGATTCCAGAGATCCTATCTCTCCATTTCGTCGTTTGGCATCCAGAAATCAAGTGTGGCGAGGGTAGTTTTTCGTCGGCGAACAGATGCGCGCGATCCTTTGATCTCGAAGCTCGACGTATAGAGTTTCCTCTCGAATCGAAATACGTTCCGCCCCTGGTAACTTCGAAGTGGAAATGTTAGGCCTCGTTCTGTAAGTGCACGTTCCAGCAGCGAGCATGCAATTAAGAAGTCGGACAGGAAATTAAGGGACGCTCAGCTTGGTCAAAGTTCAATTCGATCTGTCGTACCAGCACTGTACCTTCGGACCACCCGTTAAACGGAAATGAAAATTGTTTGCTTTTCTGAATGGACATAAGAATTACTCGTATTTTATATGATATATTTGCTATTCTTCGAGTTTCAATCGTGTTTTTATCATAGATACCCCGAACAATGCTCGGAACAAAGTACGGCGTATTAAACGCGACTGAAATTCGAAGAATCATAAATACTCGTATTATTTTCAACGTTGCTGTTTCAGCGCTTACGATGCACTTCTGCTTCGTCAGATAGTCCGATATCTAATAATTCGATATCCAATATTTGATAATTGAATAATTAGAGATTACGTGGAGAGGTATCGATTCCTTGAAGATAATATATTCTTTTCTTTTAGACAAGAGAGAGTTCCTTTCAGGCTGCTGAATGTATTTTTAATCGAGTCATTTCTTGTAATTGTGCTATTCTTTTTTTTTTTATAATTATCTCGCATGAGTAATATTTCTTTTAAATGATATTAAAAATCCTCCACAATACTTTATATTAGAACTTTATTTCTTGTTGTATTCTTAATGAAATTATGAACTAGAGAACACTATGAAGATAACATGCATATCTTGCCTCGAATTATGAAAAACCACGCGCTATCAATACCTAGAAAATAATACCCAAAAATTTCTTATAATATTGCGTGGAAGCTCTTCTTTCTTTTTTCTTCTAAAAATGTATTTTATTTAGAAACGTTCGGTAAAATCCAATCTAAAAGCGCCATTAATATAATACAAACCGAAACTCACATATACACAGAATTCTATATTCTATACAACTATTTCGTACAAGCTCGTCTATTCAAATCGCAGAGGCAACTCCCTGACGTCTTTCAAAGTAAAGGATCCTTTCGATTGTCAATGTCCAATTCCTTGCAAGAACGACTGGAAGTGGGTGATGCTAGCTTGCAGAAAGTATCGTTGCAGAAATGACATTGTAACCTTTTGCTGTCGTGAGGTTCAGAGCGTACCATTGCAGCACTTTTGTGGAAAATCACGATACTTGGCAAGAAGAAAACGATAAGACAAACCGTTCTATCTTTCTGAAACAGGTACATGCTCCGGGGTATTGTTTCGATTCGGTGGTTGGTTTCTTGTTAAAACTGTGGAGCCAGCGAAGTATATACTGTAGCTGTTGTAATAATAGCATTTATTTTTCTCTTCTTCTATATTTGTAGAATATTTGGACGTAGGTTCCTTCGTGTACTTAGATTTAATTTATTTGGATTTAAATTTAACTTTGTTAAGATGGATTTTATTTTGTAATAGATGTAACAATAATAGGATGGACTATGATACATTGAAATAATTTGAAAAGAGCGAATGAAAAATAAAAGAAAGATGTCTTCAGCGCGAAAGGAAAATTACAATAATCCGACAGTTTTGCGATATTGTTAGTTTCGAAAGAATTAAATCAACTAAACGGTAAATATATTTCCTTTCGTATAATTAGAGCGTTCAAATAGAATTCAGAAACCTAAGTAGATTGAAAATTGAAATATCGCGCTAACGTGTTAACCCTTCGCGATTTAAATAAAAATCTATTCTAAATTTTACTCGATACAACGACTTAATTTAGTTTTTTTTTTATTATTTAATTTGTACTTTACAATTTGTCCAGCTGAACATTTGGTAAATTTTTCTAACTTAATCGCCAAATAACATGTGGATGGCCACCCCCAACGGGATACTATCTTCGAGGTTGACTATTTTATTTCTTTAGTGAGGTCACTGGGGTGTTTTCTTTTTAGTCTTCTTTCTATGACAATGACTTAATTTAGTATCTTCATTTACAATACCGATTTTCACAACGACTAAATTTTCATCCACTACTCACACAACATTCCGTACCGCTTGATACGTCAATTTCCACAGCGAATTTCAAAAGTAACTTTTCCTCAACGACAGTACCGGTTGATATCTCAAGTTCCTAACTACCTTATTCTCCAAGATCGAAACCCGTTCGATCAACTCAGCATCGAAAACTTGCTCCTAGAACTCCGTAACAGAGTTCTCTTACACGTTCCCTCGTCTCTTCTCGAAAATTAACTGGTCACAGAGTTTACCTTGGCCCACAGAATTCGTCGAAGCTCGCCAGAGGCTCGTTAACCCTGCCTCCTCGAGGTAACCGTCCTTAATTACCCTCTACTGGCGCCCCGTTTCCGGTAAAGGAAGCATCCACTGCTGCCGGAAACTGCAGGGACCATCACGGGCGCGGAAACGAGCGAAAAAAGATAGAAAGAATGGAAATGATAGAGAGGGTGGGAAAAAATAGGAAAGGGGACGAATAGCGACGCGGTCGTTTTTCATGGCGAACAGAAGTTGCTTAGTTTGAAATAATTAATATTTTGTAGGAAGAGAGAAATGGAGACGAAAGTTCCTGTGACAAATTTCATGAAATTGTCGAATGATTTTTTTATTTCTCGTTTGTTACCTTTTACTATTCTGTTATTGATATCTTAAGTAAATTAGTATTAAAAATAAAATTATGTCGTTTATTATCGAATTAAGGTAGGTTTGTAGAAATAGTTTAGCCCAAACCAAATCCGATTCTTAGCTGTGCCGCTGAATAAAACATATATAAATTATGTATTATTATTAATAAAACATATATATAAACATATAAAATATATAATATTAAATCAGTATTTTAGTTAAATTATATAGTTTATTATTAAATTACTATCTCAATGAAGTCATTAAATTAAAAAAGATGGTATAAAGAGAAATAAGAATTTTATAAATCGTTACATGTTTCTCATAATACACGTTTCTTTTCTGTTTCAGGTAAGCGATCAATTTAGTTCTCTTAACTTCAACCTTTCATGTAAGTGTCTAATCATTCCACCTACAATTTCCCGCTATGAAGCTACCATTTTTTATGGTGTTTCTAAAATAAATGTAATGAAGCCAGACATTTAACAAATACAAATAGACAAATAGGTATTTTAGGCGGGGAAAATGTAGAAAGAAAGGAGAACAGAGAGACTAGGGGGAGAAATAGGAAAGGGGTGAATAGCGACGCGTCCGTTTTCCATGGCGAACATGATCGGATTTGCTCGAATATCTGCACGCATGAATCACGATTACCGCGAAATGGAAACAATGCACACAGCAGTGGTGACGCGTACTACGGTGAGACTGCAAGAGGGAGAGATAGTGGATTTATTAATCCCGACGTTGCGTGTCTATGTACGTGTAATTCGTAGGTGGAAAACGCAGCGAGCGAATTCAGGTGTTTCAAGTAACGTCGGGGATTGCGCACACGGTGGCGTTCGTGTTATTTCGCTTTATTGGTGACGCCGATGTTCCGAAGATGAAATACGCGACGCGTGGAATACAAAATTTTTTTTCATTTTTTACGCGTCGAAACATCGGTATAGTAACGGTGGTAGAGTATGGCAGATAATTGGATACTGGTTTGTTCAGAGAGGGGGGGGGTTGGTTGAGTATTGTTTTTGGGCGTTTTCAAAATTGGTAATCGGTTAGAAGTACACGCACGATAGTTGTGGTAGATTTTTGCAAAGTGTATCGAGAGATTTTCCGATGCTGTGAAAAGTGGTATCATTTTAATAGTCGTGTGTATCGTATTTTATGTTACGGTTATGGTTATACTGTTCAGCGAATATTTTTTATGTTAGTGAAGCGCGTGAGGAAATATCGATCGTTAGGTATCTCTGAAATAGGTTTAATAATTGAGTGATTAAATTTCATCTACTGGTATGCATTTGACAAAAGTGAAGCAGCATTTTCACGAAAATACACAAATTAAGAAAATTTCATTTAAAAAATAAAATAATGTAATAGGTCAGATATCCTTTGAATGTATCTGAATACATAAACGTGGAAACAGAAATTGTTTTTAGCAGTTAGTTGGGACATTTACACAGCGTAAATATGTAACTTTAATATTTGGTTTCTTATAAAAGACTCGAATAAATGAAGACTTCTTATAAAGGACTGAAAATTAAAAACTGAGAAATTTGTTAATGGCAAATATACGTCTTCATATTAGGTACTCCATACGAGACTCTCCATGTGTGACAACGATATAAAAATTTAAAAATGAGATTTTTAAACCGAGGTTTCTTATTCAAAGACGAAATCTATTTTTTAGAAATTTATCGATTTGTATATATTTGGTAGGTATATATTTGCTCTTTTGCAATTTTCTTCTTGATAATTTTTAAAAATAATCTGTGTACATATCGCTGATCACCTTGACTCTCACTCTTCCAAATTATGTATTCTTTATCCTTTCTCATTTCTTTCCTCCGTTATTTTTATTATTCAATTTCCAATTGTCCGATAAGTATATTTTTTTGGATAGTTGGAACGATAAAAAACAGATTAACATAAAACCGTGACTTGTGCCCCTCCGTGCAATAAAATTTTATAACGAAGTTATAAAATTAAAGAACGGAAGGAGTAGCATTTCGCAAGCGTTACGATTTCTCATGGCTACGGGTAGATAACGTTATTACGCCGACGCAATATATATACAGTCCACCTTCGGAGAGATAAAAGGAATAACTGCATTATATAGCGCCATAACTTGCGATTAAAGTTGTTGATTACTTAGGCGAGCCAACTATGCAAAATTAACAAGTCTATCCTGGTTTACTTCTGTGGCTCTGTTATGTTCTACTTATTGCTATTCCCTATTTTCTAGAAGCAAGATTTTCTAAAAACGAGAATAGTCCTTGATTAACGTTGTACGTTAAAATAGAATAGAGTATAATAAAAATATTATATTTCTAAATTTTACTTGTTAAAAATTGAATCATTCTTTTCTTCGAAAATCTTTCCATATTCACCTGAAATGTTAATAATATTCCGTATTACTCGTCGAATATATTCGATTCAAGGATGTGTCTGAAATCATCTTCTACGTGTATTTTTAAAGCCACCCTCGTTGGTCAGTGAGTGGATCGAATGAAAATATTTTTCATGTAGGTCGTGAATATATTTTAACGAAATATGAAGGTATATTTTAAAGAAAGTCACTCAGATTTCAGTTGTGAAACATAAAATGTGTTACGACTAATAGAATATATTTTTCAATATAACAATCGTACGATTAAATGTTGAAAGGTGTGAAGAATGTTCATGTAACATGCAAAAATGTATAAAATATCCAAATTAACATATTCGTTATAATATTTAACAGGTAAAACAAATCTTCATTTTCAAATCTTGGGTATATATTTTTTAATTATTGTCGGAGACATAAATTTGCATAAACGTCCAGGTTCTAATAATTCTAATAATCACAAGCAATAAATATACTATTTTAAAATAGAACAACAAAGTAATATTTTCGTGTTGAATAAATGGCTGAAAATAAAAGCACCGCGCCACAATATTCTCAAATTTTCCTCAACTTTACCGAGGAAAGCTACTGGTAAGCCTTTAAATTGCCTCCATCGAGCGTTTAAAGGATTTCGAATCGTCGTTTCATCAGGAAGCTTCGAAACACGAAGGCGACTACTACGGAAGGAAAAGCCTCTTAGAAACTCTTAAGCCGCGAGGCTGAAAAGGAAACGGAAGGAAGAGGAAAAGAAAAATTAAAACACCACCGTTTTCATCTAAAAAAAAAAAAAATTAAGAAAAAGAAAAGAATACAGAGCTAACAGTTCTTACCCTATCAGAATCTTTTCTGTTTTTATGTCCTTTATGTAGGTGTCGTATAAATAACAGGGGAGAATTATTAAACGGTTTTTTTAACGACTTCAAAGAGACGCGGAGACAATAAACCGGATTGAAACCGTGAAATCAGCCCTGCTGGTGAAAAGAGACATAAGAAGCGAGAAAAATAAAGGAAAGACGTAAATTTCCTTTACTATAGAGTAAAAGAAGGTGGAATAAAGTCCTCGTATAGATGCGACGGTATAAGTAGACGCAAAACATGAAACAGGTAGCCTTGGAAACACGGGGATTCGTACTTTACTTCTATCGCGGTCTGCCTGAGGGTGAGGAAGTTTAATCGAAGAAGAACAAAGTTACAACCTGTAGATTCATAAAATACTCCTTCAAACGTATTCTGTACACGTTCTCATTCTATTAAGATTTTTTGAACGCTTCTGACGCGGCTACGTGATGAATAAATGAAGGGAACCTTGCTGGTGTGGATGGAAAAAAGAGGCGTTAATGCGCCGTAAGAAAATCATTTAACTTGATTGCGGAAAAACGCATTTGCCAACTCGACGGATGCAATTATCGAATTTCCTTTTTAACGTTGTAACAATGCCAGGTAATTTCAATGATGCGTTTAATATTTCTTTCGTAATATCTCGCAATATATCGTAAATAATTTGTACATCGTTACAGATTATTTTAAAACGTTAAACAAATATTGTCGCATTACAGTGACGATACATTTTATGACGTAAAAAAAAGATGTTACTGCACGTATGTATATGTTGAATCTTTTTACAAAAATTTAGATGTATTATCTATCTAAAGCTCACTGATTCGGTACAAAATATTATATCAGTTTATAAATTTAGAATTATCCCGATACACTTTAGAGTGATTATATTGATTAATTATCTGATTGTTATCAGTTGACGGTATGCTATTTTTAAACAAAACAAAGCGTCCTTGTATCAAAGTCGTAGAAACATAATAATTATGCAAACAGGATGCGCCTGACCATTTCCAAACCGTTTACCATGTCTATTTAGCACATTAGCGTAGAATAACACGACAGAAAGTGGCAAATTGTCTCGATTTTCTGCAACAACCTCCGCGTACGAAACACTCAAATTAACGCCACGTCATATTGTATTTGAGGCACAAGCTTTGTATGTACTACATTGTAACGTGTCTTAAATCTGGAATATTTCTGGAATTTTTTACCTGTCTCGTGTTTACTCGTCACATTTGTTAATCTTACTTAAACAAGAGGAATTTGTTCAACAAAATAAACAAATAATTTACTCGCCAAATTCTGCTCACCAAAAATTAGGTATTTCTTATTCAGATTTTTCTAATTGTTTAGAATTAAAGGTTTTTACAGTTGATCAAATATTACAATTAATTCCTCTAAAAGAATTGCTTTATTTGTTATAAATATCGAATGTCTTTTATTTATCATATCACACACATATTTACTGAAATTTTTCGTGATGACACTTCTAAAAATAATATTTTATTTCATTTTTCCTCTCGATCTTTTGTTACTTTTTTTTTACTACTTCGACTTTCAAAAATATACATTCGTTCTGTTAAAAGTCTATGAAATCGTGAAATATTCAATATTTAAAAATTGCAAAATCAGATTAAACAGCTTACGCCAATCCTTTCGAAAATACAATAGACGTAATCTATAGTGAAACTCGTTATCTGTCATTTCTCCAAAAATCCTCCAATTCTTTTCGACCATGATCTCAAATTTTAAATGCAATCGCGTTCTCATGGTCAACGACCATACTCGATTTCTCATCAGCGTATTAAAAATCTCCACCAGTGTCGACTGTTTACGGTCCATTAATTATTCCGCTTTTAATTACGTTTCGATCACGACGGCCGCGGAACGCGGTTGAATAAAGCATGAGGCGTGATTTCCACGGAACAACACGTTTCTCTTGTGGCGACGGTGGCTCGTGTGCATCAGCTACGTAGTCATTCGAATTTTTGCCTGTTTCCATGTTCGAATAGCGCCACTTTGGCATTTTTTTATTCTCCACCCCTTCTCCTTTCTCTTTTTTCCACCCCTGAGACCAACCACGTGTTTGCGTACGCGTTTAACATGAAAACGCAACGAATCCTTCTCCCTCGCTCCAAGTACGAATTTTCATTTTAATTTTACATTAATTCGTCGTACAGACTTTATATTATAATTAAAATGCTGTTTGTACACGGTTAATATCGTATTGGTGGGATGCAGGGTTGAAGCACGATTTTATCGAGATAATATTTCGTGGTTTCCAAACCTGATTTTAATTAAAAATTGACGTGTTTGTTTGCGTTTTTGCTCGTTCACGATGATTTATCTTGCATTTCATTGATATTTATGATTGGGTTTAGGGCCACATCGGAGTTTGGTACGTGCATTTTTGCAACAATCTGTTAACTTTTCGAATGATCGAACATTGAACTGGACGTGTATGTGTCAATCGATTTCTTCGTTTCGCAATATTCGTTTTATTATTTTTGACATGTAGATTTAAATATGTAATAGGAAATATCGTAAATTTTTATGTTTTTCATTTGGTTCGAATCATATTCGACATTTTATTTCAACTACTTTGTGCTCGACAAGTTAGTATCTGAAATTGTTCGTAGCATACTTCCATTCCATTCGTTCGTAGTATGTACATTGTATTTATATGAAAAATTTACATGAACTTGAATACAGAAAAGTGTCTGATAAAAAGTGAAAGAAATGGAATAATCAATGGAAACAATAGGATTGCAAAATGTTAGAAATTGGATTGAATTTAAATTTAGAGCATTAAATACAGTATTCTTAAAAAAAAGATCTAAGTAAACTACTTACACGCGATTGAGAATGAAACAGAATAAACCGAAGGATTAAAACGTATAACAATACAATTGGCAGTAAAAGAAGTTTCAAAAATATTTCTTTATTTCCTTACCTACACCACATTTTTTACGAATATGAGTTGTACGAATACAGCGCATAACAAATTCATATAAATTTGATTTAAATAATAAGTTTGAGAGCGGGAACACTTGATAGGTAGCGTGTAGGTAGTAGATACATGTATGTGCAAGAGTCAATTCCCTTAGATTCAAGCAGAGCGTGACCAGCAAGATCAAGAGAATAGTCTCTATGAAGACGTTACAACCGGAGTTTATACAGAGAGATGGGAGGATGAATTTGCAAAAGTTTCTTGATTCATTCATTTAACATACGTTTACAGAGCTGTATCTTACTTATTTATTATCTTACTTTACACTGGTATCTTGCACGAAAATTTATGCATAACATGTAACTCTCTTACATCTTAGTAGTAGTTACTTCTAACATGTTCAAGATAATTATAGTATAATTTTTGTATCACTCCCTTATTTTTTATTTCGTTAAACAAAAGTTCATCAACAAATTTACGTAAAATGCTCGATAAAACTTCTCCATATCAATAGCTTATTTTATACTTTCGATTGAAAATTCACTAACCATCGCAAACAATCTCACTCCAATAGCTTCAACTTACATTTTAACGTTGTTAAAAGCATCATAGATCAGCATACAAACGTTTCCCGAGAAAGCTCTCTACAAGAAACCTGAAACCTGCAGGCACTCAACCTCTTTCTCCATCTTCTACCAATATCGTACTTCTGTCCAAAAAATTCATAGATCATGTCACGCTCGCTTAGCAACGTCGTCGAATCCTCCGTGAGCCTAAAAGGAAAACGAATCGAATCAGGAGAAGCTATCATCTCCCTTCTTTCCTCCCCGGGTCATTTCGTCGCGACGACGTTATAAAAGAAGAGGGCGAGCTTTGCCCTAGCTAGTCATATAGTCGCTCGAACGCCCTTGCAATTATTCTGTTTCTGTAAGGGCGTGGTTGCAGCTGATTCGATGCTCGCTGTGAGAAAAACAGCCGGCTACAGTAGGCGGGTCGGCGTGTACATAAATAAAACAACAGCGCGAAGCTGCTTTATATTGCTTGGAAGATTGGCAGATCCGGCGTAATGGTCAGCGAGGACGTAATCTGCCAGAGCGGAGACACGCGTGTCCTAGGGACAAACACGTGGTGTGTGCCTCTTTGTGCGAGATGAATTCGCAGCTTCGACCGCTGGCAGGATGTGTTGTAACGATGATTGACCGATTGTTAGGAGTATTGCGTTCTCCGCGATGTTTGCAGCAAGGAAAAATATCGGACATGGGTAAATATTGAGCGTGCGTGAGTGGGATAAGTAGAAAGTTTGACCAACTGGGCCGGGTTTCGTTTACTTTTTCGTTTGTGGATTTCAGGGGAGCGAGCAGGTGAGGTTAATTATCTTTCGCTATCGATTGGTTATCTTCCGAATGAATGTGAAACGTCCATTCTCTGAATAATTTGGATTTTTGTATTAGATTCAAATAATAGTTTAATGCTACGCGTAGTTTCTTAAAAATGGCATAAGTTCGATAAAAATTCATGTTTTCTAAGCGATTCGCGTACTTCAGAGATCTATAAATATACTTGGCAGTCTAGAATCTAAAGATAGCGGAACAGTAGTGAAAAACGCGACAAGGAACGCAAAACGTTACGATAAGGAAGATCTAAAGGAGAATTTGTGAAACTAAGAAGAACGTTGGGAATGGCACTCGAGACACAGAACGAAGAAAAAGGACACGAAGCGGATGGTAAGATGGTAAGATTGAAACGAACGTAGAAGATAGAATGCGATTAAAGCTTCGATAAGGGTTAATGAATCGAGAGAAACGAACAGAGATTTTAGTAGAGGGAACAGGTATGTTTGCGATGGTAGGTAGAAACTGCGGCCAGGTTTGTTGAAACTAGCGAACTGAAAGTGAGAGTCCAGAAAGATTACAGGGAGCAGTAAAATATAGACGAGAGATAAAGATATCTAAACGAACTGGGAAACGGTAGCAAAATGTATCAGAGAATTGTAGGCAAATAAAAGATATGTAGAAGCTTGTTTATAAATTAATAGCAATTATTTAAATAAGGAAGAAATATGTATGTAAATTATAATATATATGAAATAAAATAAATTAAAATATATATAATATGTAAAGCTAGGGAAAGATGTAAAAGTAGGAAAATAATAAAAGAGAAAGAAATTTTCAAGAAATCGTGTAATTAGCCGAGACACGGATTAAACGAAAAGACTAATGTTGGAAATGATGGAAAAACAAGCGGAAACTTAGCAGACGGTTAAAGGGAACAAGCAAAATTTAAAAGGAAACGGATAGCATTGGGACATGAGGGATGGGAATTAAGCGGATAATTGACACTGACAGATGAAACGCTGACGAAACTCGGGGGAGAATCGAAAGGGAACTAATGAAGTAACGAAGTTTTGCAGAGACGAACGAAGAAACTAGGAGAACCGGGGCTTAATGTATGGAAAAAAGCGGAAAAGAGAATAAATACAGAAAATAAAAATGATATAACATCGATGCTGAAATGGAATATCAGGGAGGGAAAAAGAAATAAAATATGGCAGTCAATATGGTTGCCAATAAAACAAAGAAAAATTCAAATACACATAGATAGCTCAAGATAAATGGAAAAATTTCAAATACAAGCGAAATAAAAGAATCGGCAGATCCGTGGTAAAAAGCAAGCTATATTTGTAAAAAGTCTACAATATTGACCAACAATAAAAGAAATAAAAAAATCGAAGTTTAAGTGAATAAAAATAAAGCGATAAAAGGATTGACAAGTCCACGCTAAACTGAGACTGTATCTAATAAAAAGCTTAAAACACTAAACGATAATAGAAAAAAATAAATAATCGAAGTGTACACGTGTACGATTTGAAAGAAATGTCAAATAAAATAGGAATAAAAATTCGGCGATTAAAAATACTAACAAATCCATGAGAAAAGCAGATCGTATCTAATAAAAATTCAAATATAAATGTATAACGTCGCACAAAAGTTTTTCGACATTTGTCCGATTTGCATCGGAATTGAACAATTTGAAATACTCGGTATAGGTATGAAGAAACTACGTTTAATTTCACATTTACATATGACGAAATATAATCTATGAGAAGAAAATATGAAGAGATGTGATATGTTTCGGAACTCTATACACCAAAGAAACATGTAATTAAAAATCTATCAACTACATCAAATGTACCTTATGTTTCACTAAAAATGGAAGAGAAAAAAGAGGACTGAAGAAAATGTACGTACAGAATTTAGAAGAAATACTAAAATAGAAAAGAGGATCCAAATCAAACTACTGCGATAAAAGGATCTAAAATAAAAGAGCTAAAAATCTACGACAGAAAATAACCTGAATCTAATAAAAGATCTATGCAATACATCCAGGAATAATTCGAAAAATATTACAAAATCGATAAAAAGGCCATTTATCGACGATCGTTTGGTAACTGGGATGCGTGATCGGGAAAATTAACGAGCTTGGTGAAGCTTCTGCAGACGACAGAATCATCTTCTTCCCTCGGATCGGCTGTTTTCCAACCAGTTCGAAGTTCTTTTTACTTCTTAAGCAGCCTGTTTATCAGGGTACTCGTCAGTTGTAGAACACGAGCGTCGCTTTTTTTCCCCATTTGTTTCGCGAGTTCGCCCGATCGCGATAGGAACACGAGTTTCTTTTGCAAACGTAGCGGAAACTTTTCGTTTCGGCCCTCGCCTGCGAAAGTTTAATTTCGCAGAAGCTGCGGGACTGGCTTCACCCAACCGTTTCTATTCTTCCTCGAATCGAATAGCGGCAGATTATGGTATTTTTTAGCTGCTCAATTCCGTCGCGAACTTCACGCTCATGTTAGGACGTTTTAAAAGAAATATCTCAATTTGAGAATATCTCCATAAGGCAGGTACTGGATTTAATGCTTAATTTTTAAGAAACAAGCGATTTAAAAGGAGTTCATAAAATTATTTATCGCAGGAAGATGACGTAAATAATATCCATAGTAAATTTTAGGAAATAATCTAAATGCAATAATGTTTTAAAAAGTAAATCCAACTTTTAAAAAACGATGTTTGTAACGTCATAATTTTTTCCAACTTTTCGAATTACGGCCTTCACCAATATGAAAAATCGCATTTTCTGCTCTGCTAGCCTGTTAGAATACCCTTTCATCGATGAATTTTTCCAGAACTGGATGCAAATTTCCATTGAAAAAAAATCGATTCTGTAGACATAGTTTGTTTTTTACTTTGGAACAGAATTTCGTGTATACTTTGCTTCCTGTACGAAATGATTTTCGATATGCTGAGAAAAACATGTTTTTTACTTCCATTTTTGACGGTTGTTTTCACCCACTAGGAGGTATAGGTATCAGTAAAAAGAAATACTAGTGAAATATTTATTCAAAAGCTGTTTTTACCAAAAGTTTCATCAATACTTCCAGGTATCTGCTTCGTTTCAATATTATTCTAATAAATCAATCGTCTACGATTAATTTATTATTTATAGCGAGATTGAAAGCTTAGTATATCAACTATTAATAGATAACGCGTTTAAAATTTCAGCGATGATCTAAACGTTTCACGCGTATCTTAAATAATTAATTTCTATCTTCGAATTCAAAATATGTGAAATATTAAATTGAATATTAGAAATTTGGTGAAGAAGAAAGGATGTAAATAGAAGTTTTGTCCAATATATTCAATTTAGAGAATTCAGGATTAGAAAAATTCCACTATACTCAATTTAAAAAATTCCCAGTATATCCAATTTAAAAAAGATCCATACTGTATTAGAACCCCATACGTCTTCCAAACATTTTTCAATCCAATTGAAAACCTAGAAATTCCACCTGACAACCATCGCAAAGCAGCGATCAAATTTCACCCATCATCTTCCATCACTCGAAGCATCTCATAAATCAAGCGAAGGTACTTGTAATCGATCCCGGACCCGCAGTTTCAAGGTGAAAGCTTATTTCCAAAAATCGAATTTTCCGTGTAACCGCGGGCTAATGTTCCACAGAAATACAGCGAGTTGAGCCGAGTGTATGAAAACGAGCAAAAGCTCTTCCCTATGGATGAAACGTTGAAACCAGCGAGCACATCTTTACGGAGCTGTTCTCAGGAATGGCACGTGAAATTTTATGCAAACGTCGCCGGAAGGCGAGCTTCCCATATGCAAAAGAGGAAGCGCTCGAACGCGACATTCGATATATATTCCCGTGGCGCGTTATCTTAACGAAGAAGAGACACGCCTTGTACGATGGAACTTCAACCTTTTCCGTATGCTGCTAAGGGGTGAATATAGTTAGCCGTTATCGAACGTGTTCGCTGTACACGGGAATAAACCGTATTTTATTCATGCGAACGTTTTTTGATTTCTCATCTTTTATTAAATATGTTCTTTTAATTACTTTCACGGTAATACAAATTTTGGTAAATATCTGTAAAATTATACTTTAGAATTGATATATAATTACGATAAAAGTTACTAGTTTCGATTGTTCGACTGTCGTCCAAGTAAAATTTTTGTCTTTCAACTTGTTTTCAACTTTCAACTTTGTTTTTCAACTAACAGAATTCATAATTTTCTAAAGAAAGCTTCGTAACCTTTTAAACAAAACTCGAAGATTTGTCAAGTAATAGTACGCAATTTTCTCAACAAAGCTGTGCATTTACATACCACAATTTTCCAAGCGAAGTTTCTCAATTCGCCAAATAAAGTTTCTCAACTAAAATTTCTCAACGTGTGAAACGAAATTTTCTTAGCTTCTTAAACGAAACTGCGCCAAAACTTTCACTGCCTCGTATCACGAGAAACTTTCTAATTTTAAGATTTCCATAGAGTAGCTAAAACCAAGAAGCAATTCGATAGAGAACATTCCTTTCAACCACGATCGTTCGACGCTCCAAGCCATTCTCTTCAAGCGTTTCTCGACACTCGTTTCAGAATATTCGTTTGGACCGCTGTCAGCATTTGTTCCAGGAACGTTTCAACCACTATACTCAACTTGTTTCAGAACATTTTCACCAGTACCAAATCGGTATTCATTTCAAAACGTTTCAGACACTGTGTTCTGTCGATTTGAAATTCAACCGGCCGATATATTTAGCAACGAGAGACGACCACGTGAAAAGCTAAGTGAGACGATTTCACGAGAATACCGCGGAACGAAACCGGTGTTACAGTGTTTCTCCTTCGCTGACCGTCATTGTTTCGGCCAGTGAAACGAGCCACCAGCGTGAATTATGACGCGTTCGTTCGGTTCTCATTAAATTAAATTAAATGAATTTCTCGCGTCTGCTTAGAATTTTGCTGCTTCGAAACGTATTGTATTTTCTCGCACGAGGTGAATGCCCAGAAGTATTAATACCAAACGCGGAGAAAAATTTTACGCCTTTAGTTTTGTATGTATATTGTATACTCTACACGTACGATGTCCTGTAGAATCAAATTTTGTAGCAAAATAAGAGTAAAATAAAATCGAATTAATTGTATTAGGATGATACGTACGAAGCATCGTTTCTTTGCGATTTGAATTAGGTGGATTAATATCGTTCGGTAAATTGAAAAATCATATTGCCAGACATGGAGAAAGAAGTTTTCTAGAAATAAATAATTATAAACGAAATTGCAAAGCTAGTATTCTTTTTATTTATTTATTGTTAGGAGTTTGACTAGAAATTAACTAAATATTGGTATTACAGTGGTAAGCTCTTTGAATTTGAATTCCACGATTAACAGAATAGAATACACAAGTTGTCTGTCAAATATTTGCTTTCGGAAAAGTATTAGTTTTTCTAAAATTTCATTTCGTTGTTCCGTCAAAAAATTACATATCGTCATCGAACAATGATCGCAATCAGAAAGATTGACTCGCTAAAAAACGATAAAATATTGGAAATTGATCGAACAAACGAACAAGTTGGATATTTGTTTCACATCCAATAACTAGTTACTTTTCAGGAAAAATGCCTGCGTCTTCATTTTGCCGTATTATTAAAGGATTACAAATTTTCAACGAACTGTACGTCATTTCCAACACGGAAAAGAGATGAAAAAGGGACGAATGAAAGCTTCAGTGACGTGTGTGTACGTGTACAGCGAGGAACGCGAACAAAGGATTAATACGCAACATTTTTTCGGTCGGAACGTTTCGTGTGCTTCAGAGTAACGCGAAAGTGGTGCAATATAAAAGTGGCGAGCCCGCGCTCGAGATAATAACAAAGGTCGAATTAACCGGACCGTGCGGAAAAATCCATTTCTCCTTCGAACGCGTTGAAACAACGGGCTTTTGCCGCGTGTCTCGCCAAATAACGCAACACCGTGTAATCATAATCGGTTACGTGATTCTTCTGTTCTGCTCAGCCGGACACAGTGAAATTGCCTAACTTGATGATTCGTCGAAAGATCTCTTTTGTCATGTATATTCTCTAAAATTATTGAAATATTTCAATTTGAAATAATATTAGAGCAAATTATAAGCTGGTGTCTAATTTTTCTTGGTTCGCAAAATGTTTTTATAATATATGATCATAAAAAATTTGTATGATTCATCCTATTGTATATCCAGACCAAAAATTTGCAATTTGTACGTAACGAATAGCATTTGAAAGTAAAATTCTATTTTCTCTTTCCCATAATAGGAAAGATCTCTCGAATCATTTCGTAATGTAATGTAAAAAACACACGTTAAAAATATATGGAAATAGCTGTAAGTCCATCTTCTTAATAATAAAACCTTCTGAATTATAATTAAACATACTTTACAGTCGAATTAGTGAAACGAAAATATCAGCGGATTATCATCGTCGTCAGGAAAATTAATTATATCATAAACGTTGATATTTTAATCTATCCGGAGTTCACTTCAAATTGACTAAATTGACACGGCTGACGCGTCACGCTATTCTACGTATCATTCACTCAATTGTGTTTTTAAAACTCTTTTCCTTTAATACTCGATCTTGTAGGAATTATCGTCGGTACGAACGGCATCGCCGACAATGAGTTTTACTCCGCGTTTCGAATAATCTGCCATGGACTGAAACAATACTTCCGGAAAGATGAAGATACCATGCGTAATAAATTTGTTTTACGTCGCATACGTATTTTACGCAAAGTCTTTATCCCTCCGATATTGGAAGATCAAATTTATTAATCTGGCATTGTGCTAACCCTGATTCTATTTTTGTTCGTAATTTGGGGAAGCGAGGAAGATAAATCTCCACGCGCTAACAGGTTTGGGGATTGGCGACAGAGACAGCGAGTATAGTTAATGGATTCGGCAGCGGTACGATCTTCGGCCGATTCCCAGCAAATAGCATGCCTCCTCTCTTCCGATTTTTGCTCGTGTGTGAGTCTGTTGAACCAGCGTTCAGTTCCACCACGACTATTACAATAGTTTCTTCGCTGGTTTCCTCCTCCGGCCACATTTCCTCACTTATTCACTTGACAGCCGTGTGGTTCCATGTTTCCATCCGATCCAAGTAGGAATCGTGAAAAATAGGAGCTACAGGCAGGGAATCGAAAACCAAGTTTCCCGAGCGTTTGTACTCGGCTACGTTCATCACGTTGCCATCGTTGTGTATCGTAGAATGATGAAATGGAATATTTGAACGCGATATTATAAATATCAAATACATAAATATAATATTCCTCACAAATTTCTCTAACTATAGAATAAAAATGAATAAAAAATATCATATTTTCATATTTTCGTCGGGAGATTTACAATTATTTCGTTCATCAAAATAAAGTACACACCAATTCGAAAGAGCTTCCCATCGCAATAGATACAACTCTGTGCTTTTCATTCGTTGTTTCCATCGTCATCAATTTCATCTGTGTAAGCTAAAATTTTTTCGGCTACCACGATATTTCCTGGGACACCCTAATACAATGGACATTTTACGAGTACCGAAGAGAGTAGAGCAACACCAGTTCATATATTCGACGATTTTTCGCCCTTTGAACGAGGTGCGCGTGTTTGCCAATAATTTTCGATCGGCCGTCGAAACGGCTGTGCGCCCATGTATCTCGTTAAAAATTTATCAACGATTTTTCCCGTGTCGCATCGCCTCGAATTTCACCGGCGATACGAATATTGTCGTTGCGAAAAAATAGAGCACGATATTCCCATTCGTTGCCTGCTCCGATCTCGCTCTCCTTCGAAACTCCACTGTTTTGCGCGCGTATACCGTGACCGACCCAAAGGTAAAAAGGAAAAACGGTGGAAAAATTTGGAAAACGTGTAGCAGGGGGGAAGAGAGAGAGAGAGAGAGAGAGAGAGAGAGAGAGAAACAGAAACTATGTATGGAATCGCGAGAAAATTCATATTGAATCAAACGCTTCGGGACAATTCGTCGAAGCGACATTTGATCGCCGGAGCAAACAGAAAACGCTGGACGCTCGCAACGAATCGATTGCCGCACATGTTCCATGCGTCTGGCTTTTCAAACTGTCGTGATGCTCTTTCTTGGATCGTATGAGGAGCACACGAAAAGTCCGTCTTTACTAGCTTTAATTTTTGGAATTTTGCAATAAAGGGAATGTTAAATAATATCACGATTAACATTAAGATGATTTTGCGGTACTTCCAAATATAGGATAGTTATTTCCTTTTTATAAACATGTTAAATAATATTACACTCAAAATTAAGACGATTTTTCAGTTAATTTACATCCATTGCAACATCATATAAAATGAGACAAAGTTACTTAAAAATAGAAGTTATAGGAACTTGTTTATTTGTTGTATTAAATCGTAGATCCTACATTATTAGTCTTCTTGTGACTAATCGGTACAGTGGTAACTGGTAATCGTCTTTAAGGATCATTTAAAATTGATGAAATTAATAGAATTCTTTCGTATAAAAGAACGACCGGCATTTATACAAATTTACCATACTTTTTCGAGTCATAAAATCCTCAATTTATTTAATCCACTATGATTTCTAAACCGTGAAATCGAGAGTACCAGTTCGATCGTCGCCTGAGTGAATTCTGAACGAGATTATTCCTCGTCAAACAGTGACGTCATGGTGGATACTTGGGTATACGGTAACGTCTTCGAACGGGGCGGTTAATTGGCCGACCGTTATTGCTTCGCTTGATGAACGGACCGCCTTTCCGCTGGTAACTTTCTTTGCGCTCTGATTACGAATGGACGGAGGATTTGCTGATGGAATCGTTTGGACGAGATTGAAAGGTTGATGAGCGAGCTTCAGTTCGTGTTTTCAAGCTTTTTTCGTGTTTTTAGATTTGTTTGCTTTTTATTAGGTGGGCCAGGGAATTTTCGCGTGTTGAAGAAGGATTTTATCGACAGTGGCAAAAAAACTGAGATTTGTACAGTGACGTAAGAGGTTCGCGGTATTTTTTCGATTTGAAAATTGGGACGGAGAAATTGGGTCAGATTGTTTTATTAGAATCAGATGAATCTGCTCACACACGCACTCTCGTTCTTATTCTCTCTCTCTCTCTCTCTCTCTCTCCCTCTCTCCCTCTCTCTCTCTCTCTCTCTTTCTCATCAAACCAACCATCGGATATATCACAAGAATTTTTGAAACGTGCAATAGCTGACTATTTAATCAACTGCACTGATCTCTTTTCCTTTAGATTATGAAATAAAGACAACAACGATCGTTCGATATGAATATCCTGCTTTGAAGCAAATACGATACATTTGTTAGCGTGCTGCGGTATTTTAGTAACTACTTTACGTGTGCCGTGAAATGAAAAAGATTAGAAATCGCTGATGTAAACTGTCAACAACACTCCTAAACACTCCCCCGAACACTCTTCCAGGAAGAAAACCGATCAATTTTTTAAATCCAACAAAGTTTCTCTAAATCCTGAACAAAACCACTGCATCCGTTTAGAAAAAAAATGTCACTGAGGAAAAATGAGCGTATCGATCGTAACGCCAAATTTCACCCTAATCAGTGACAGTCGTTTACACGAAAGACCCTCCCAGATATTCGTTGGAGGGCGATAGCGTTACTGGATAACGCAAACGAGGTGGAACGCTGACTGGTGTCGAATGGCATTAATGATATTCAACGATGCGGGGAAAATGCGTCGATGGGAAAACGTATTTATTTGTGAAACGCTACATAGAATGCTCTTTGGCTGGTACCGCGGCGCCGCGAGATTTCGTTTGTCGCATTTCATTTGGCAGTGGGGGGTGGCTCGCGAATTCGACAGAGGGAAAAGAGGACGAGTAGATTTTGTTGTAAACGCGATACCAGACTACGCTGATAACGCTTTGATATCTGTCCACCTACGCTCGAATTCATCGTGGTAAATGCTGATAAAATTTCGTCGCGTGTATCGAGCTTCGGTTTTATTTCCATTCTTTAACCCACCTTTTTTTACGACACGTTTTTCTCTTCCCTGTTTTTCTTTTTTTTTTTTTTTTTGCAAGCAACTTCATATGGATGTTCAGATTACAGGCAATGTTCACGATTGATAATGGTGTACTCGCCGATGAAGTTGACTTTTATAAAATATTGACTTTTATGTCGTGTAACGATCATCGGTGAGGCTTCCAGTGTTATTTGTTTCGAGTTGTTGAATTCTGTGCATGGACAGCGATTGCACAAATCTGTTCGTTCCGTCTTACGATCATGACCTCGACACGAACATCAGGGCGGAACGAAAAAATTAGAATTATATGATTGAGTTGAATAGGAGGGAAAATTTTCCTTCTATATTTCGTGCCACCCTAGTGAACATTTCTGTAAAATAGCAACAATTTTTAGTTTCATCTAATACATTTAAGGATAGTATAAATATGTGTGGTACAAGCTGTTGAATTTAAATTAGTATTTTTTCCCCTCTTTTCTTTTTTTTTTTTTTAAAGGACAAAGTAAAAATTTTGCCACTATTTCGTTAAAGCGATTTAGGTTATTTCGTTGCTTTGGGGATGTTTATTCGAAAAACTGATAGCGAGAGTTTGTAAAACGAGGTTGAGGAATTTTTGAAGGGCTTTGCGTGAGTCAGTCAAAGTAGAATTATATTTCACGATGACCCTTTTGCCATGTGAATATCGAGTTTTCAGTTAGTTCCAGACAGTGGAGTTAAATTAGACAGATAGTTTGCGTTTTATTAAACTATATTTCGAATATACAGGCCTGTGGATATACTTCGTGTGTAACTTATGCTCGAGTTCTCTTTGATAATTACTTCTGTACGTTGTAGCTAAATTATGAAACCAGCAACTTACGATTAAATTTCTGTCGCGTAAAATTTATTAAATCTTTTTTCAGGTAAAAGATTTATACAAAAAGGCTCTCCTTTCGTGTTCGTGTTTGTTCGAATTATTTACCAATGAAAATACCGAAATGCTGCGGTTTCTAAAATTCTTGGGAAAATTCGTAGAGCCACGAAGTAATTTTGATACATCGGCGCCAAAACTTCTTTTTTCTCCCTTATCTTGTTTTTCTGTTTCTTCTTCTTCCTCTGCCGTTTCCTCTCAAACGAGGGTCAGTTTCCCTTATAATATTACGGAATTGTATATCCCTGTCTTTGTCGATCGTTCTGAGCTTTCGAGTGCGGACTCTCGACATTATACCGGAAATCGACTGTAAGCGGCAGGGAATCGATGGCTTTTCCAACGGACAGAGAAATGGTGACCTCGGTGTGTATCTACTGTCAGAGAGGAACGCGGCTCGCGAGGAAATTGTATTCTCTGCGAATTCCTTTGACGTATCGACTGTGGGAACGAGATGCTCCTCTCTTGAACTGGTTTCACGGTTGCAGCGTGATGGTACGTTTAGTTATAGGGTTCCATCTGTATATGCTGGAACGAATATTTCGTTTTAATCTTGACGAACCCTTCACAGCCAGGTTTAATGACAAATTAAATTACTAAAAATCGTGGCTTCATATTTTATTCATTTTATCATCTTTACTTCTTCCTTTGTTTGTAGAGAGATATTATAATTGTTACATTTTACGCGAGAAGAACAACAGCTGTAACGAACGACAATTAATTCTACGATAGGAGAGAATTCATATTACTTTTAATTAAAAAACTACACAGACATGGTAACTTTGATTAAAAGCTCGATCGCTTCATCATAAACTCGCTACTAATAGAAAGCTTGATATAAATCCAAAACCATAAATAATCGTGGATACTGAAATAATGTCGAGTTATTTCCCGCTTTTAAACAATCGGCAAACATTTTCCAATAACTCGTAAATCAGAGCAGCAGCCATTAAGACCATTCGGCCAACACACCGCGCTCATCTCCCGATGAAACACGCGCGGCAAAAGTTGCCCAATTCTATGAGAAACTTGCTACGAACAGCTGTTCCTGCAACTTACCGATGCATTCGACTCTTTAAAGGAATTCTCTACCGAGTTTCAAAACGATCTTCACACGATTCGACCTATTTGTATCGTTGCCAACCGAGAAATCGAACTTGCGCCATCGTTCCAAAAACTTTTCGCCCATTATGCGTCATTCCAACAGCTACGAGAAGTGCTTGGTAGGAATTTATGGCTAGTCACGATTAATCCGTGGAATAACTCAAGAGGGTTGGTGTGTCCCTTTTCTCTGCCCCGGATCGCAATTTCGTGCACTTATCAGTCCATATCGAAGGAAATCTCTTCGAATATCTCTATTCCAAGCTTTTCGATTCGTTACGATCCCTATGTCGATGTCTATCTGCTCGTAAAATCGTCCAAAGTCGATTGTTCGAGGCGTAAAGGGGCACACACACGATCAATAATATTTTGGTACTTGTATAATATCATTTTATTCTTTATTGCTTTATTCTTATCGCTTGCATCGTATTCGATATAATAATTCATTTTTCAATTAATAACTTAACAAGATCGTAGATTCTTATCGTAGTACCGAGATGATTTTCTTAGAAGGAAATTTATTACAGATGTGTCGTACAATTTTTTATTTTTTTCTCTGCATTAATTATTATATATACGACTATTATATATACATATACATAAAATGAGTGTTGTTTCCGAGCAATGAAATCTACAGCTACGATAAATATTTGAATAATTTTCGTCTTTCGATTTAACATTATGAATATTGATTTAATTTACTAACCTAACAACGATGAGATTCGTTAAAAAAGCAGGATATCTATAAATAGAGAATCGTTACATTGGAAATGTTAGAACTTTAATCGATGATAGAAATATTAGTCGTTGACTGGAAACAGTCAATATCATTGTCAATATTCTCGTCAGCGTTAACGCAGCTTGTAACGCAAACCACCTAAATTTTGTACGTGATCGACATTAAAGGATCGGAGTGGAGAAAAGATTGAAGCGGATTGACAATATCATTGTCAAACTGATTCGACAATATCACTGTCGATATCGTTGCTCATGTGCGCGCCTCTTAACGGATCGACATGCTCGATTTTCCAGTTATTTCCTCGAGGACGAAACGTGGAAATACGCGACGTGACGCGTCTATATTTTTCCCTGAGCGAGGATCGGGCTCGATTCATCAAGATTTGCCGTGGAATCGGGCCCGATCATCCCTCGTCCGTAACATCGACTGCTCGATTTTTCATATTTCGCGCGGGACCACCCTCCTGACGCTCGACGAACCAGGCTCGACCCTTCTCGTTTAATACGGATCGACGTCAACAGCCTATTTCGAACTATCGTGCTGGACGTAGGGACGAATCGACTCCGTTGCACGCTTCTGCGATAAATTTCAGTTGCAGCATATGCCGGGGGTGTGGTACAGTCGTGAGTTACCCCTGACATATAAGGGGAGACATAGTTGATACGATGTTCGGTTGAAGAGACGTGCGAGTGACGAGTTCATCGAGACGGAATGGTCAACGCTGTGTTTCGACCCTGCTGACTTGATTTCAGCGTCTTTGGATTATATAGATGATGGGCTGCTTTCATAGGCTTTGATATTGATTCGTTGTGCTTCGTGATTGAGTCATTATTTCATGTATAGATCTTGGGCCGATATGGGATACAATTGAACGAATCTAAAGTTTTTACGATTAATGAAATTTGTCTTTAACGATATTAATGAAACGATTGAAGCGGTTGATGTTATTTAATAATATTGTTCGAGGAAACGATGGATAAGATAGAAAAGATACTATTACAAATTTGTAATTTCTGATTTTATTGTGTAGGCATATCGTAATTATCAAAATATGGAGATGGAACGATCATGGAAAATAATTAAAGATTTGGTGTTGGTATGATCGAAGATGTGAAGATTTGAACTTTAGCGATTTTAATTGAAGACTTTATCTTAAACAATACCAAGTGAAATAATATAGTGCAATTGTTGATTCAGTACTACGTACTTGTAACATCGGTTTCTTTGAAAACAGTCAACCCCAAAATACGAAGTTACTTCCAATGAACACATACACAAGTATAACGAGCACTTAAAATTAAGGATATTATCATATGCGTACGAATAATTTTGCACACATAATTTTACAATTTTAGAAAGCGGAGAAAAATGACATATATGAACTTGGTGCGAAACTCCGAAAATAAAATTCTTCTCAAAATCCTTCCATTTATTTTAGATCAAGCTAAAAAAAATGGTTCTTTCCACGTGGATGGGTCGTTTCAAGTGGTTCTTCGCCCACACACGCACCAATTACCTGTCGTTAGCCGTAGATGAGAAAAAAAAAAGAAGAAGGAAAAGAAAAGAAAAGAAATGACACCGTCATTAGGGTCTTGTGAGCCATTAGTTATCGTATTTGCCCGGCCATTCTCAGCTGGGAGTCCTCGGCGATGGTCTAAGGATGGAGGTTTGTCTCAATTATCGGCCGGTGCAACGATCCCGCGCAGCCACCGCCTACGTGCTCATCTGCGAGATGCACTTATCCGCTTCCTCGTGGCCCCAGATGCAAATAGCACCATTGTCATTAACTCGATACATCCTTTAAAGGCAGCACCACGGTTCCCTTCCTCTACGGTCGTTTCTTCTTCATTGTTCGTTCAACTTTGATTGCTATTTCGTTTCACTACGTCACTCTTCACAGCCGATCAAGTATTCCCAGAATGAATGACGCACATGGATATTTCATAGGATTTGTCATTATGCGGGTCAAGTTGGTGGAAAGTATCGGATGAATGGTTGTTTGGTAAATTTTAATCGTCCATCTATTGGAAAATGTTTATGATGTTGTTGTCGTGTTGATACATTAATATGTATCAAGATGTAGAAATGTATCAAGATGTAGAAATGTATCAGGATGTAGAAAATGTATCAAGACGTAGAAAATGTATCAAGATGTAGAAATGTATCAAGATGTAGAAATGTATCAGGGTGTAGAAAATGTATCAGGGTGTAGAAAATGTATCAGGATGTAGAAAATGTATCAGGATGTAGAAAATGTATAAAACGTACAAAAGTATATATGTACAAGATGCAAAAACGTTGCAGAAATAAAATAGTTACTTTTTAGGTTTAGATTATATTCTATTTAATTGGAATTACATTGTCAAAATTATATTAAAACGTTTCACTATGCAAATGTGTTGACGTATTGCAAGTCGCAAGTTATTTGGATATTGTAACAAGAAGTTGCGAATGGTAAACTTAGCTTAGGATACTCTGTTCCAGAGTTTGAAAAATACCTGTTTTATATTAGATACATACTTTCGTTCCGTTTTCACCATAAAAATACTACTAGATTTTTTATGTTACATTTTATGTAACAAGGAATAGATTTACTGCGTCAGTAAACGCAATGTTTCTATTCGTGTAAAAAGAAGGACAATGATAGAAGATATGAACTAATCTTAAATTTCGAAGAAATGTAAATGTATTATAATCTCCGCATAAAATCTGCGGAAGTATTTCAAGTTTCTACATAAATATCGAGAATATTTGTCGGTAAATTATACATATTTTTCTTGATAGTAGAAACTTTTAAATTTTTTATCAAAAATCCAAATATCAAAGTGGTCGATTTAAACGTCAGTTCAATAAAAAAAAAAAAAAAATTCGAAGGTCCGTGATTTTGAAAATACACGTGATTTTATCTGGAAGCTGTCGATAAGTTCAACAGAGAGGAAACCGCAGGGTCTGGCTGTTGACGTTGTCATGTTTTCGCTCGTCGTTTAAATAAAAACTTAAAAAAGCCGCAGGGCGAACGTTTCCCGTGGTCAGAGTTTCATTAAAGCGTGTTCAGGTTTCAAGGAATTCCTCTTTTTTTTTTTTTTTTGTCAAGTTAATTTAACTACGGAAAGATCGTTTAAAATACCGCTTCAGTTGCAGTCGTATTGTCTTTTACAGAGGACGAGCATTTTTAATATTTTAACAACGAAGTCTGGAATTAACTTAATCCCTTTCGTAATTCTTTTGCTTTTTGTAAACGTGAAACGGAATTTTACTTCACGTGGAAATGTTACTGGAACTGTTTAAACATGCAAATTACAAGTGAGAGTTACATTTAATGCAGTCATATACTTAAATAAAAGATCAGCATACAGCATGACATACGAATAATGATCTTAATCCTACTGCGTTTTTCCAGTTATAAAATGTCTCAGGTTTGAAAGAAATACGAAAGGATTGATATGCATAAATATTTATTTCAATTTTATACTGAAGTTCTTTCTTTTAAATATCATAAATCTTTCTGTTAGTGGAAAGAAGAATGAGATAGATATAAAAATGGTTTCGTTCCAATAGTGTGGCTTATTATGCTTAAATATTTTCTCTTATTGTAAATTCATAAATCTTCACTTCCATATATCACTGTAGCTGGATGTGTCTATTTATATTTGTAGTCACCTAAATTATACACAACTTTCTATCGAATTCAATCTAAATACAGTACCTTTCATTAAATTTCACATTTGGTCAAGTTGATCGATAAGTTATTCAATTAAAGCTTACGACATCGTTTGTGCTATATTTATAACACCAACTTTACTCCAAATATAAAGTAACAATGTCATTTACAATGGAATATAATGTCAGTTCCAATCTCCAGATTTATTAAAAAAAAAAAGAAAAGAAAAAGAACGAAGTTTATCCAGTATTATTCAAATAATTGGAAGTTACAAATAATTTTTTTACCCGTGGTGTCCAGTCATTGACCTAACTCTCCGATACGAACGTGTACCAAACAAGAATCAGAGTCAGTGCAACGAAACAATTTTATTAATCCATGGCAGTCATGCTTGAACCATTAAAACAAGCCTTTCAGCTCCGAAACAAACTCTCAAAATCCCAATTCCGTCAATCATCCGTACGGGCAAACTATCCAAATAAATCGTGTCACCGATTCGAGGCACGCCTGACTGCATGTCAAGCAACGCATATATATATATAGCTCGTAATTCGTGGGACGGATAGGGTGGCGGGAGACGCAATGATTCAAAACAGGTCGAAATGATTGAATAACTTTGCAGCATGCGAGGCTTCGTTTTCCAGAAAAGTGACTTTGCGAATCAATCGATGACGTATTTATTCGTCTGAACGCTAAATTTTATAGAACTGTAGAACAATAGAAGTCGTTGTAGTAAGGAGAATGTTAGAATGTCTATTGTTATCAGAATGATCGTGAGTAAAATAGATAGGCATTAGCTATTAATTTCTATCGACTCGATTCTACTCTATTTTCTAACGACGAAGTATTGCGGTATTTAGCCTATCGTAAATGCATTCAGTCCATTGACGTTTAAAGAGGCTATTGGTGCTATTGGTATAAAAAGAATCGGAGCTAACGATGACCCAAAACCGATGACAATTAGAATTGGACGACTCGGCATTAATGACGACTCAACTTGAATATTTGAGCAACGAACAATTCAGTTTTCGTGATGCGTCTTTAAATGCACATCTGACGATTGCCAACCCCCCTCTTCAATAAACGATTAATCCCAACGCTATCATTTCCACTTATTCCGAGTCCCAAAACGTTCACACCCTATCTACATGAAAAATCACAACGGTGTCTCTACCCTATGCACAACGTTTAACCTACCCTGCAATAAAAAACATAACTGGAGGAAGAATAGCAAGAAGAAAATTCACGAAATCATCCCCATTTGGACGAGGCGTGTCCCCGTGCGATGACCCCGATATAATCCCGGCGGGGCCGATTTTTTCGATTAAATGAAGCCTGACGGGAAAAGGAGGCGTGTGACGTCAGGCTGACGTTCCTGGCAGACACCAGGCAGCCGCCCTGCTTTCTAATTGACACCCGCGAAACGGGGATGGGGCTGCTGGGCGCGTACGATATCTCGCGACCGTTGTGGGACCAGCCGTGTCAAAGGGGTCCCTCACTCTCCTCGCGGCGTGGGGCGGCCACGGAATTGAGATTGACAGTTAATTTCGTGGTAGTCCGGGGCCGGGTCGAAATTTCCAGGCGTCGAGATTGACCTTTCGCTTGAATGGAAAGCTAGAGACGACCAGGGGAGATCTCGAAGTCGTGAGCGCTACATGGACTTTCGCGAGGTATTCGATCGGATTTCCGATCACGCGGACACGAAATCGTTGTTTCCGCGACGGCGAGGATTTCGATCTGCAAAATATTTCGAGGGATGTTTCTAAGAGTTTGAAATTGGATTTTATAGAAGTGGAAGATTACAGTGGAGATTGTTGGGTTGTGTGTCATTTGGGATGCGGGTCAAGTTCGTGACAGATGTGATTTATTTTCTTTCATGGTGCTTTTATTGTTTTCATTGTCACAGCGTGTCTTACTTTTTTATTAAATGGCTTCTTACGACATCCTTACGATACGAGGCTAATTGCTAGTAGAGTTCTTTGTCAGTTAGTCCTTCCATTAAACTAATAGGCTTTCGCTCTTGAAATTTCTATTTATGTGACTTTTTACGATTATAAATTCTATGAATAATATATCTGTAATAGGAAACAAGAATGCAAACAATAGAGGGATAAAATAGCTGAATATTGCGGTGGAATATGTATTGTGCAGTGCAGATATTAACAATATCTATCAATATTAACAATAGCATGTAAATCGTCGTACAATAGCCGTATGTTTTAGAGCAATAAAATTGTTAAATACGAATCGATTATATGCGGATACAGATGGACGAGTTTGAATAATTGGGATTGAGCGGCAGCAATTTGGAAAATTTGAAGCCGTTTAGTGGGAATAGAATACGTCGCGTCGCGCGGAAAATTTACCGAAATCCACTATGTCCTCCGGATATTGCATCGTCCAATTGCTGATCAAACAATTTAATTCTCAATTAGATATATTCTATGATAAGAGAAACATCGATACCTACATTTACAATGCTAATTAAAATCAATATCAAACTATGGTCTAACGAAGGAAGATGAAATAACCATCTTTCCAAATTAATTTAATAAAACGAAAAGAAGAAGATAGTAGAATATACAACAATTTGTATGAAAATAAAAATTGTTAAATCATATAATAATCAGTAACTTCATTTCATCGCATAAAATAATTAATAAATAAATAGATTTCCATTCTTTTCTCTTATTATGCAAACCACACATACAAAAATTTTCAAAAATTATTTAAATACGACTTAAATTCACGTATCACACTGAATCGACTGTATCGCATAAATCGATTCACAACATATCCTTCGTACTATCACAATTAGTGTAATAGTACTTACACGTGGTAACAAACATTTGATACTACGAAACTGAAACGTAAAACTTGATGAGAAATACTTTCTTAGAAAATAATCCTATACGCAAAAACTTTCATTAATCAGTGAAAGCTACACATATTCGCCATATATAATTTTCTAAATCGCATAAAACAATAAGATAAGACTTCCTCGATTAAATACAAGAATCTTCCGCTCTTCATTTCCTAGTTACAGCATGCACATAATAGAACAAAAAGTCGTAAGAAATAATTATCAACGACCGATAAATAGCAAGTAACCAGCATCCGTCATCGAACAATGACTTTTCGAGGAATGGCCTGTGGCCTTCTAGCAGAGGTTCGACTTTAAGGTCAGTTCACCGGTTGCTCGGCAAATTATTAATCTTCCGATGCCCGTAGCATGGTTGGTGGCCAGCGGTGGAAATTATTCGCGCGTCACGGGACCCTTTAATCCCAGCCACGGCGACTGAAGTTTCAACGGCGCGTAAGTCCGGCAGTTGTGAAGCACCCTTTAAAACCGGAAGCCCGGATTACCGGGAGAAATCGAGTTTGCTGCGGCGCTCAATTTGCGTCGTTTCCTATATGCCTTCTTACCCCATTTTCGCGCCCGTTAATGGTACCATGCCACTCTCGCGTGCACGCGCTAAACGTGCAAGGACTATCGTATTCTCGTTCACGACAGACACGATATATTGTGATCGGTGGAACGTACAGTAGCTGACGAAAGTATTTCAACACTTACCATTAAGCTGAGGACTTTTCTGCAATTTTATATCTCTATAAAAGCAATTGAAAAAATGCGATCTAAGCAGAGATTTGTTTCGCTTGGTAAAATATTGTAACAAGTAGGTGCTGTATTTGGGATATTGCATATGGCTTTTTCCATATTATGTGTATTCAGACACATTTGTTGCGTCCTTCAATTTTCTTAGAAATCAGCGATCTACTAATCGTTATTTATTATGCGTAAAGATTTTGAAAATTCATCAGAACCAAATTAATGAGTAGATAGGGATTTTTGTGCATTCACGAGGAACTTAAATGTGGGAAATTGCACTGAGTGCACGTAACGTGTAAAAACATGTAACATTTTCAAAGTAAACTTCTCATTATAATATTAGTGTGTTGAACAAGCCCTGAACTTACGATCGGTTTTCGTAGTTGCTCTCCTAAAGAAACGAATTTGCATAATAATCTGACGAGACACGACTGTAACAATTATATCGATAAAGTTTGAAAGCGACCCGAAAGTATACATAGAAATGCATAATATGTATCGTGTGGTGTAGAAAATATGAAAATATTTTATTACAACTTGCATCCAGTTGTCCACTGTCTGATAAACTGCTATTAAAGTTACGGTTAAAGTTAAACTTTATAACAAATATTGGCTGCTTTCGTTCAACATCCAACGTAATCTACCCGACGAGTATGAAACTGGATATTATAAATCAAAGAGTTAAAGTGTTTATGAACTTGTTTACGGTAATATGTTTATGATCTACGATAAAATTGCTTGTTTGAAATAAAGTGTTTTTGCGAAACACGATGGTAGCTATCGTCCCTTATTTGAAGAGTAAATTACCGTATATGATTTATGTACCCTAAGTGGAACGCAGATAAATCACCTTGTAAATTATCGCCAACAAATCTGTTTCCGTGGATTTGTGACACGACCTGTTTTATTATCGGGATTATCATAGACAATTCTCGTCATTCTTCGATATACAGCCTCGTATTAAAAAAATAATGATAAAATTGTAATATATCAATTCCTGAGTTTCGATTTGAATTTTTAAATTTTCTATTGTTGTATTTATCGTAGATAAATTTTCAGAAGTGACCGAAGGTTTGAAAAAAGAAAAAATTGAAGGAACTAAAGAATCATGCGAGCACGTTTGCTGAGAGATCCACGAGCATGTTGCAGTGAATCAAGATGAGTATCTATTTCTCATGGTGATACAATCTGCAGTCGATAAATTCTGTCACAGTAAAGTTCGTAACCCTCGCTAAAAAACAGCAAGATCTCGTCATCTTGTAGCAAACTGATATCTGTACAACGCAGTCTATGTGGAAATATGCTGCACAAGTTTCCACATTTTTTTAGAAAATCGTTTCTGTCTCTCGCTTTGCGCAGAAATTTGTATATTACGTATATTGTATATTGAATTTTCAACTTCCATTCTTTTTTCACAACTAACTGACACTGATAAATCAACGAATTGAAGATTAAATGTATTAACACAGCATTTTAAAAAAGCAAAATATCTTACGCAGAATATTTTGTGAATCTTCAGAAACAATTAATCGATCACAAGTAAAAGAAATAAATAAATTGTACCACGAATTGAACTAAAATAAAGTGAAATCCTTTCATCAGAACAAAACGACAGATTGCTTCCCAACACCCTATCATCTAGCAACCCTCGCGAATTATCATTGACACGTTACACAGTGCAACCGCAAGGGTTGCAGAAATTTCGCTAGACGTAATTTTCGTATGGTAACAGGCTTCGCCTCCCTCTCTTTCCCTCCCTCCCTCCCTCCCTCTCTCTCTGTCTCTCTCTTTGTCCATCACAATTGCAGTACATCATTCCCATGGAGTCTAAAACCGTAGTCTATCGAGCTGACAATGGCGGCTCTTGATCATTGAATGAGGTCTATTGGATCGTTTGTGAGCAGCGAGACGGGTGTTCAGCGTTCTATATGAATCCAAACAAGACCCGATTCGTACTTCGTTTGTAAAAATAAAAAGTGCATATAAATAATTTATTGATTTTATCTCGATGCGACTGGAAGAGAATAAAGTTTACTATTACGATGAAACGAGACAATTTACCGCTGATGATATTATCTAAAATGGCGATATATTGCTCGATATATTTAGCTATGCTAAAAATGTCTTTATATATTATAGAAGATTTGATATATCGACGACATTTTATAAATATCGACAGCGCGACGACTCTATAGATTTCAAATTGCTTTCGTATACTGACAACGATTCAACGCGTGATATTTAGGACAACTTGATACGTACACGGATAACCACTCTGCATAAATCTTATTGATGACTCGTTATCCTCAAGAAAATCATACTAAGAATTCGATACTCGCGAACAACGAGATGAACAAATAAAGCGTTTTATATATTAATTTAAATAAGATGTAGAATGTCCCAACCCTCGTTCCTGAAAATCTCGGATCTCGATTACGTAAGTTGTATTTCGACTATGATATACCCGCATGCAGGTATATAACATGCGAGGAGAATTGTTCGCGCGTATGTTGTTCCGAGTATTTGAAAATTCTTGACGAAACTATTGGAGGCGAAAATCGGTGCTCGAATGATGAGAAAGTTGATGGCGTTCCAATTTAAATCGTCGATCGATCGAACGATAAAGCGAAGTAGTTAATACGAGAGGGTTGGGGTAGGCAAGAATCGCGGATAGGATTAAGATTGGAATTGCAATGTAGAATTTAGAAGGAGGTGTATGAATTGGAGTTTGTAATTGATTGGGTGGTTATCGGTGTAGAAACTGGAAACAGATTTCGAGCATTAGAACGCATGAGAGAATTGGTTAAATTGTTCGTAGAGTATACGTATCATCAGATTTTGTAATAGTGGATATTAAATTTTGCATCATACTTTACGGAGTATGTATATTTATAAAGGATGGGTAAACAAATTTTAATTGATAACAAATTTTACGAAGGATTTCCTTTTAGACTTACCTCGAATTATTTATTCAATTCGTTTTAATATACCGAAGTGTTTTAGTGGAAATTATAATTAATAATTATTATTCACGTTTATTATTGAAATCTATTCTACAAATTTGCTAATAGAAACATCTAACCTGATTGATCTGATATCAATCTATCATCGTGTAATTATGATACACTTTTTGAGAAAAACCCATTGAATCCATCGTTGTTTTTAAATCCTAAATCGTATTATATGAATTTATTTATATATTTTCCTCCATTTATAGAAATCGGAATTATAGTCAGTTTTTGGCCATTCACTTTCAATGCACTCGCACTTAGACTCGCGAATTTCCGGGTTTTCCAGTGCATTTGTAAATCGTTTCGCTCCGATACAACGCTATATAACGCTACAACGAGTTACCTGTCCCGCGCGTAAATGTCGATTAAATTAGGAAGAAAAGTAAAGTGTCGCGTTTGCGTGACAGCGGGCGTCAATGTGTTAAGGGGCTTGAAAAAGCGCGCAAAATTATCAAACTTTCTTTATTCCTCGTAATCCTCCTCGAGCCAATTCATACACATCTAAAGAAGCGTCAGTCAATTAACTAACACTTCACGAAGACTCGGCACAGTCCAAGGTGGCAGGTTCGGCGATGAAATGAAATTTCCTTCGTTTCTAGGGGTTTGAAGAGGAAGAAGAGGTCGACGAAAACCGGGCCGCGACTTAAATAATTCAGTCGCGAGGCCTCCGACAACTTCCTCCGCCCCCGGGAGAGTTCCGCTTTCGCCTTTTCGCGCTCCCTGCTTCTTCTTTCCTGCCCCCGCGGGGACGTTGACTCGCGGAACTGGAATTCAGATAAGAAATCCTTCGTTTTCCATCCTGAGGATATTTCTCGTGCGCTCGACCGAGCACGTGCTGTCAATGGGAGAGCGGAAATATCAAATTCGATTTTCACGAAGACGAGTGCAAGAACCGAACCCTCGTCACCCTATTCTCTCTCTGCCTTCACCTACAACCCCTTGGGTTATACGACTCTGTTCTTCTCCTTGTCGAGCTTTAGATTCTCTCTCTCTCGCTCTCTGATTTTCTCTTTATCTGCCTTTCATCGGCGGCGTTGTCATTAATGCGATCTGTGTAGACCGACGAGCGTGATGGGAATTTCAGCGTGTCGGAGTAGTCGATTCTGGGACGGTGGCGACTGGGGTCGATGAAACGGAGAACATCATTTTCCCCGTGAATACAAATAATACCCGGAGTATTTCAGTACGTGAGATGTTCGTTTCGTTGCGAGACGAGATTGTGAGGTTGGCAGGAAGGACTGGAGTGAGAGATTCTTGAAACGAATGGGATTGGTGAATGAATCAGTTAATATTATTTAGAATTTTGCGAGTGTGTTATTTAGAGTTGAACTGATATTCGTTAGATTTATTAGAATTCATGTCATTTATATTTATTGAGCTTATATTAAGTAGAAGATATAAGTAGGGTTGCTTGCTATTTTATTTTTCTTTTTTTCGGATGATAATATTTTTAGAAATAAAGTAGAAATAGTTATTAATTTATTTGTGTATTAATTATTTGAAACATATGATACGAGGCAAAGGATTAACGTTGGAGAAGCTGATCATTTTTTAAAACAATAAAATAATCAATTAGAAGGTAATACATAATAAAGAAATATCTTTTATAATATTTCAAGATATATATAGAATGATATATTAGTAGACATTTTATTTAACGATGATTTCAATATAAAAACTCAAATGAAAAATAAGGAGGATGAATCTGTAGATCGGACACAAGTGAAACTAAAAGTACGTAAACAAATTACTCGTCGTCGATCGAACGGTTCAATCAATTCGATACTGAGAAACATTTAACCAACAATTAATGAAACGTACAACGGAATGGTCTTTGTAATTAACAATTAGAAACAGTGGCCTCTGTGCGATGTAGCTGAGAATGGGAAATAGGTAGCGAGCTCTCTTCCTATTGTCGTTCTCGTCGTCGAAACGAAATCGCAGCCGAATCGATGGCAATCGAAGGCGAACAAAAACGAGAACGGAACTTCGGCGACGATTGGAAAAAAGCTCGCTCGCCGATTGCTTTCGGTACGTGCATAAAGCCTCGAAACGGTTGATAATTGCCTGGGAAGAAAAATTGCGACTGACGATCAAAATCAAAGAAGCAGAAAGAAACAAAGGAAACAGAAGGAAAGAAAATGTGAAAAGCGAAAAGGAAGGCAAGCAGAATAGAAAGGAGAAAGAAGCTAAAAATTTGACAGTTCAGGCTGGTTTCTGCGTCTCACGAAAATCATTGCGCGAATGCTTCGGGACGAAAGCTGCTTGTAAAAAGCTACTTGTGAATTTGTGAAAATAGGATTTGAACGAAACTTGAAAATCTGAAAAACTGAAACAGAGTTTCACCGATAAAAGAGGAACACCTGGGTAGTCGAGCGTATTTATTTAATAATTCATTTAATATCCGCCTAATTAAGTTTACTTTATTTGGTATTCTGCGGAGGTTGGGCTATGGAGAAACGCCGATAATGGGAAACCGGTAAACAGGCTGCAGGTGTATCTCGTAGACTTGTTAATAGTTTATCGGGTAGTTTTTTGTCAACGTCGGAGCTTTCAAAGCGTATAAATATTGAAAGAGGTTTGGTCGCTTTATTTGCAACCTTTTTTCGGCAGTTGGTTTCTTTGATGACGTCCGTATTTACTGTAAAGCGGCTTCTGTTTTATGCACGTGCTTTTAATCAATTTGCTAACGATAATGCAAAGAGTAACGCAACAAGAGTTCCCATTTCGTGATTAAAAATTTCCCATGCGGTAAATCATTATACCGATGTTTACGGTAGTAACAAATATAACGAACACATAATTAAGATAATGTAACGAATAGGAGGGTTAAAAAGTGTTATTATAACAAAAGCGAAAGATATTCTGTTGAATAAAAATTACGAATAAGCTGTTTAAAATCTATTTCGCGTCTCGATATCGTTATCGAAATCCTTAAAGCTAACAAAAAAGTTTTTCATAATTTTGCAAAAATCTCGTTAAAGTCGAACAAACGTAATAAATTTTCAGAATAATTTCTTCCTTTTAATTTGTTCATAAGTTTACAAAACTTTCATTAAAGCCAAACTACGCAATTCTTTGGCAAATGTTAAACTGGACATCAAAAAACGTTCAGTACTGTAAAATATTCGTCCCATACCATCACCATTCATACAATAACGCGAGTCCACAGAGGATCGGTCAAAATAATCCATTTATTCGGCAATCAATTTAATGCGTTCCCGACACTTGGCGATTAACAATTATCGGTCGATGCGCGCAAACACTGTCACAGAATCAGTCACTGCGAGACCGAGCGTATATTGTACCAGCATCGACACAATTGTCGTGGCTCGAATTCGCTCGTAGCTCATTCCATTAACCGATTTCCCGTTCTGGAACCAGCATTGGTCACATAAATTCTGTGTCTATCTGTATTGGCAAACGAGAAAGAATCGTACAAGAAGACAAATACTGTGGTCGAACAAAACTGTAGTGGATATGGAATTTTTTTCTCGCGAATAAAATTTATTAAACTCGTGTGTAACTACGACTAGACGAATGATTTTATTTATTTATATAATAATAATTTTTTTTTACTTTTAGAAACAGACAATGCAGCCATCAGAATTCTTCAATTTATAATTAGAATCGATTGTCTGTCCACGGATAACGAAGAACAGTGTTGTACAGTTCATTAAACCGTGTAAAGTTACATTAGGAGAATGTTCATTTTTAAAATAGAAGAACAGCACAAGCTTTTATAATTTCTTAATTTGATTCCTGTGTTAATTAAAAAAATGTTTGCAAAGAGGAAGAAACACGTACTCAGGAAAAAATATTTTAGAAGTATTCGCATTAATAAGTCCAGGAAATATCGAAAACTACGTGATTTACATAATTCTATAATGAAAAATGAAAAAACCTGCTAAATTCTCCTCTGCTCTTAAATTGTATAGTAAAAAAGTTGAAAATTCTATCAAAATAACCAGTCCAAACCACAAAGAATCGATTTTAGAATAATTTCACGTAGTTCATTCATTGAAAAAAACTCGACGTGTCTCCGACTCAACGATCTCTCATCGACCCGACAAACATAGGGAAAAAACAGTGCTGCAGGCATCGTGGAGCAGACTCCCCGGTCAACCTTTGGTTCTATCGAATCCCTCTCGGGGGCAGTTCGCGTTTTACTTTTACGTCCGTTCGACATCATTGAAACGAACCTTTGACAACCGCCCTCTGCTATCTTCGCCAACGTATCGACGCGGCTAATGGGTTTCGCTTGGAATTAATGAGATCACAAAAAATTTCGAAACGAAATCACGGACAGGATACAAGGGATTTTGTTACGTAAAACAAAGCGATTATAAGTTGAAAGTATGGACATTTATGGAAATTTATATCGTTATGACTGTCGTATGTTTATAATTAATCGCAGATAAACTGTCTAGCTGTTGCAACGAGTATCGCATTCGTAGATATTTCCGGCTTTTATATTAGTTTATTGAATTATGCACGAACATAATAATAGAAATAGAACGAAATGGACCACACCTGATTCAATAAAATAATATAAAATAGAAATTGTTGTTCATCTATTATCTAGTATCTTATGAAACGAAAGAAACTTTTCGGACAACCTAATAGATGGAAAGAGGAATATTAATAAATTTTTGTAACATTTTGTCTCGTGACGTAGAAATTAAAATAGATACATTTGTTTCAAACTTGTTAATTAAGAAAGACGAGTCATCCGGATAATTAGATTCTGAAAGTTTTGAATAATTTCTTACTTATTTAAGATAACAATTTCTTTATTTATCGACTCTGTATTTTTTAATCCACTTACCCTTAGCCTTCTAGACAAGCAACGATACATTTATTATTACTTCGCTAGTGTTTTATCAAGAGTGGTATTAAGCGATTCGCGATAATTACCGTTCAAGCCTCTTTGAATTCATCGCTAACAATAGGCTACGAAATGGCCGGTTAGTTCGCTATTGTTCGTCGATTAGAGCTCGCAGTCTAATACTCCCCCTACAAGCAAGGAGTTAGGGAGTATCAGCTTTGTATTAATGTGTTTTAAACGAACGCCCCTTAACGGCCAAGCCATTCGGGTACTGTGCTTGCTTGAATTTTACTTTTCCCGAGAATGGGATTATGGTAGTACAGCTGTGATTAATTTCAAGGATTTAGGGAGAGTTATTGGGGATAACTTTGAGAATCGAGGCTGATGGAAAGGGACAAATGAAGGAGGTGAAAGGAATTAAGGAATTGAAATGTTTTTGACGGATGAATTATTAGAATTGAAGATATATTATATTTTCTAATTAAAAAATAAAATTTCCAATACAAAAAAATATACGATATACACATATTACACGGATATACCGAACTGGCACATTTTCTTTTCTCTCTCGCTCTTTTTCTACCTGTCAAAAGCCTGATATTCACTTCGAATCTTCAACTCTAATTCTCTCTCATGGTTGTTAGCTCACTGACTCGCGTATTTTTCCCAACCATTTACTCTCCGGAGCTTCTACGCTCTTCCTTTCTTTATTTTTCAGGTGACTATGCGCCCTTCAGTCGCACGATAATCTCAAGCACTCAGTCCAAACACTCTTCTTTTATACCTTTCACACCTTTCGGACCAAGTATCCACTCCAGACTAAGTTTTTCCAGAGCTCGAATAATCCAAAAAAGTTTTATCGTGATAAATGAGTAGATTTATCCCAGTCATAAATGAAGATCTCTTTAGCGTTTTTATATTCGATCTCGAACATTTTATTCGTTCGATCAATTTTTACGCTCGCAGGAAACCAAGAAAATCTCAGATTTCTGCGCTACCTTTTTATACATCCCTATTACAGATATGTAAATTTATTATAATAATTACAATCTAGCATATCGTCTTATGTATTATAATAAATATTCATTTACCTTTCAGTTTAATGATAAATTCAAATTAATCTTAAAACGTCACGTACGTATGTGCAATAGCGAGTAATAGCAAACATGTTAAGTAACTTGCAAAGTAGATACAATGTTGCATATAAGAATAATCGAACGTCAAAGAGCTGAAATAAAACTGAGAAATAAGCGGAGAAAAGTCAAATAAAACCGCAGCTGAATTCGTCAGTGCAATTAAACAAATGAAGCTTACACGAGTCCATTGAATTTCATTAAGAAAATCGTATTCGTCGACCGAGCAAAGAAAAATGGTCGACGAGAGTCGGGAAACTCTCATGAATGACAAGAGTGCCGAAGCCTCGAAACAATGCGATGCCTTCCAGCTTCCAACATTTTGCTGAACGTGTCCCACTTGAGGGAGACCGCGCGTCGCTCGTTTGCGATTCAGACTTTAATTAGGTCTATGCTTTTTGTCTCTTAATTTCGCTTTACCGCCCGCGTCGGAGCAGATAGCAAATTCGTTGGCGCTTGTTGCCAGTTCCGCATTAAACGAAGATTAAATTTCGCCGTAGAGAGATCATGATTCCCAATTTTTCGCCCACGTGACAAATCATTCGAGGTTACTGCAAATTCTGACTAATTAACGTTAAGAAGATACCTTTTAATTTCTTTTTCTTTTTTTTTTTAAGTCTCGAAATACGAAGAGTTTTAAACTCATATCGTGATAATCGGAATTACGATTAACGTGTTGCAAATTGATTTATTTGTATGAACAAAATAAAAAAGTTTGAAGAGTTCGAACTATTAATACCATTAATATAAATTCACTGGTTTACATTAACAAAAGTATTTCACTATCAAAAAAATCAATAATTGTAATTTCGTATGAAGAAGCAGATCGAAGAACTTCGTATTCGACATTTCGTGAGAATATAGCATTCGATTTTTTAAATTTATAATCAACCAACGATTTTTTAAATTATGTTCGAATGTACTAGCCTTGTTATTTAATGACAACAATACAAATATTAATCGAAGAATATAAGAATTTTGTAAAAAAATTTCGTCAACGAGATTAAAAAGATGAAAAAAAGAAAGATAGAGAAATTGAATTGAAGATTCTTCTATGAAAAATTTGACGTTCGTGTGAAAATTGGCCAGTTCGCTTGGGAAGAAGGCGATCAGTGAGAACGAGGAAGTCATTGCCGACCCTCGTTTTACGCCGCATCCGCACTAATAAAGTTCGCTAACCCTATTCGCTGTTCAAAGCGTTAATGAACACTTTTTGTATCGTGTACTAGCTATATCATTTAGAAATTAACGTGTTCCTAATGATAGAAATTACGTATTCCATGCAGCATATGAGATAACAAAGCGTAGCTTTAATTACGTGTATGTTGACCTTTTACGATTGCTATTCTGTTTGCACATTGCGCGTTCCATTTCAACTAGCTATTACACTGTTTTAAACGATGTATTAATAATCCTGAAAGGTTTAAAAGAGTCGAAACAATTCATGAAACAATGAACGATGCAATAGCATAATTTTATAGAAGTTTCGTAAGGCTTTTCAACGTTGATTAACAAATCTCTTTTATTTTTGTTTCAGGTATGTAACTGGCTTTAGAATTATTCTAGCGATTCGTGTTTTCTATTACACAGGTGAGACGCACATTAAAGACCTGACGTTTCTATTAATGATTTTTTCAAAATTTATAATACAACAGAGTTGAAGAATTCAAAGTTGCATAAAAGATTCTAAATAACCTCCGTCATCGTTATAGATTATTTCAAAGAAATCTGTTTCTGTCTATTGAAATTAGCTTCTACCTAATCCCCAACAGTATCAAACGGAAAGCTTAACGTCCATAGATCAACAGAAATTTCACATCTTCAATTCACCTTGCCTAATTCAAGATACTCGAACGTTTCTCTTTATCATTCCACCGAATTCTATCAACCTTCATAATTTCTTCAATAAAGAAATACTCACCAAAAAATCGTATACCTCTAGAGAATCTCCCGTGTGTTTGCCTAAACAACCTCCACCGATATTATAACAATCGCAAACAAAAAAGTTAATCGCCATAAATCAACAGAGGTTCCCTAGCTTCTATTCTCGCCAACTTGCACGCACGCCAAACCATCTCACACCACCTCAAACCGCTTCAAACGCAATAAGATCTCCCCTTATTGCTCTGCGAAATTCTGCCAACGGGCAGAACTTGCTTGGCAATTTAATATTCATCGAGAAACTGGGTGGTGGTCCTCCCTGTCGTAAACGCGCACCAGCTCTCCTGGGTCGTCCTCCTAGTTCCTCGCGCTCAGGATCGCCTGAGTTACGACTTATTGCCGCGAAACGGGACTGCCACGGACTCGGTCGCAGCAACGTTGCCCGGAAAATTGATGGAAACAGCCTGGTGGCGTGTACGATCGTCGCGTATCTCGACACTGGGGAGAGAGACGGCCCGGTGAATTACGGGAAAATAGCTTTTAGTCGAGGCACGCCAGCGTCACCAGGTGCGCGGTCCTTCTATATAACCGAACCCTTTTACCGAAATTGCCGGATATCGCCCTTGCCTCGAACCTCGTAACCGCTCGCTGTCCCTTTAGTAAAGCAGGTGTCGCAGATGGAACCCTCGAAATTTTTGCCTGCAAATCCCTTTATCCGTTCTATTGTCTTCTTCGCGGTTCTCCTACGGAGCATGTGCTTTTAGAGAAATTCCAAGGAATTTTTGGTGTCCCTTTGAGCATAACATCTGATTTAGATACCGTAAGTTCGAAACAAGTAAAGGTAAATGTAGTAAAAAGTGAATGAAGAACGATACGCAATAAAAGAGATTAATCGTTTGCTAGGGAAAACTGATTTTAAATATAAGTATGTAAGCTTCTTTATTTTATAGGTGCGCATGATTTAAATGAATGAAAACACAACTGTGTCATGGAATAAAAGAATACAAGAATACAACATCGTTTCAAAAAACAGATAATCGTCAGAGAATTAGAATCAGACATTAAGAGTCATTTATCAGAGACGTGTTCCATTATAGAGCTCGGTATTTCTAGTACTTCTATTATTTCTTTGCTTCATATAAATAACAAGTAAATGAGTCTCTTTTTAGATGCAAGTAATTCCACTTTATTACTTACAAATTCCAATGCACTATAAATCATAGCTACTGAAATTCTCCCATTTTAATCTCTCTCTCTCTCTCTCTCTCTCTCTCTCTCTCTCTCAAACCATCCAAAAGCCCAGAAAAAATTCCTTATACATATTTCTACACAATTTTACTTTCTTTTTATTTTATTAATTACTACACAATTTTTCAAACAGATGCATCACACATTCAAACCATGTGATGCTTGAGGTCTGCCCATCCATTCTAAGACTCTTTGCTAACACACCTGTTGCACGAATATCGACGTTCGTGCGGTGGAATCATTTTCATACCACGTCAAATTCCTCTCAATATCTCGAACAAACATTTCTAACCGCCATTTATCCCAGTCTATGACGTACAAAGTGTGTTCGTTGGCTCGAACATAAAGGAAGAAGATCGAGGCCAAAGAGATACGTACTTTTCGAATTCGTTTTGTCACAGAGCTATCGATTGTGGGCGAATGGTTCGTGGTTGTAACTGTTTGCGGTCGAATGAATCAAACGGTGGCTTTTGCAAGGTGATTCGATGACGTACGTTGCGGCGCTATAGATGAAATTAGCCATTAGCATGTAACCATTGAGATTTTGAGTACATCTCGTTTTGATCTTATCGAATTGAAATTGAAAAAGATCGACCAAAAACGAAGATTCTTTTACTGTGGAGTATCAAACGTATATAAAATATCCATTTACTTTTTTATTTTATTTTGTTGATTTATTTGATATAAAATAATTTTCCACCTAAGTTCCATTTTTTAAATTATGCGTATGAAATATTTATCACGTGTATATAAATTTATAATTAATAAGTTAATACAATTCAATATGAAATTCCTATCCTATCGCCAATAGGAAATCGGGTAGATCTCTGCTCCATCCTTCAATGGAACAACGAATTTCTTTTTCCTATAATAATATGCAACTAAAACTAATTTAGTTTTTCATCTAGTTTTAGTTTATTACTTATAACGTTATTGTTTAGCTACTTAAAAAATGTCTATTCACATTCATAATTAATAAACGAATAATTACATATCACTAGTATGTAGCATATAACGTAGTGTATAATTACTTTAATTATGCAAAAGAATCTTAAGACTTTCACTAATTCATAGAAGATTCACCCGCATATTTTACCTCTCAAATGTCGCGTATTTTTCTCTCACATTAATCTTCATCAACTCGATCTTCATAAAAATTGTCCAAGGTTCCTTGCAGTATGAGTAAAATATCTACATTCTTCCACTAATTACCGGCGACGCTGTAACTTCCCAACTGCATCGCGTTAAGCCGATATTTTCTCTGGGTACATGGGGTCCCCTCTATTAATCATCGAGTTACTGCAACCTCTCCGTGCAATTACGCGCGCAGCTACAATCGATGCGCGACACGTCCATCTTACCCTATGCGACACCTTTTGAATTTTTCATACGTTTCTAGGTCGTCCGTTTTCCTTTTCTTTCGCTGTAATTCGTGTTTATTTTGTGCTCTGTATTCTCGCGGCGTAATTTCCTTGGCTGGATCGCGGACGAACGACAGACAATTGTTTCTCGTTCATTGGAAAATTCCCTCAAAGCTTGATCTTTCGAAACAGGATTTCGAGACAGAGCGAATGAAACAGGGAAGAGGAACAGAAAACATTGAAGAAGTTTGTGTGTGTCAATTCTTTCTGGTTTTATAAATTTCATTAGTGAGATTTTCTCAGATAATTTTCGGCGATATCTTGTTAAAACATGGACTGTTATAAAATTTGCAAAGTCGGCATATTTCGGCGACAGACTTGTTTTATAAGAGTTAAGCGCGATATATTTCCCTCGTGAAGTTTGGAAAAAACTTAGGATCAGCTATCTGTAGTCACCTAAAATTTATATTCGTCGTTATCCTAAAAATTCTACCTATTTTCATTATCTCGACTCATGCAGACAAGCTAAGATAAAAATAAACAAGGAATATAACTTTAAGTAAAAAGCGGAGCACAGAAAAATATTTGATACGTAAAAGTCCAAAAAGTTCAAAAATAAATATTGTAGGATACGTGATTGACTTATTCTACTAATATACTTCGTCCTCTGCAAATTTCTTAATTTTAGTATCAAAATACAATGAGCAACGTTTAATTTCTCAAGTATCAATTAACCTCGATGGAATTCACCAGCTTGATCTTTCACTGGTTCGTATCAATTACGATATACGTGTGTCTAAAAATTAATACCATCAAGAATTAGTACGAAATGCATGCTTGTAATTTCCGCCCTATAAAAAATTATATGAGAGATAGTCAAACTAAAAATACAGCGCTGCATCTCTGCGATGAAAGAACAAACTGAAAAAGCAAGTTCCTTCATAAACGAAAAATAAACGGAATAAAAATCAGTTAATTTTCGCTGCAGATTCACCGTAAAAGGATCCGATTGAAATCAACGGAGCCTCTCTTTGCAACGTCTACCTTTAGAGTCACGGATGTGCTCCAACAACGTTTCCACAGATAACATTGAGAAACGTTGCAGCTGATATCGGGAGTCTGTACTTTCCGAAGGGTTATCTTTTTTTCATATTTTGTAGACGCGGACTGTGTGTATCCCAGAGCTGGTCTTCAAAGCTTTCCCTGAACACGTTATCCGGTGCGCAGGCACGCGCGTGCTCGAGGTGAAAAGCGAACGAGAGAAAGGCGAATGATTGATGCACGGATCAGGCTCGTTCCCCTTCCACGGCGAAAGGAACAGGAATTTTCAGTAAATTTGCAAGAAGCTTAGACACAGCGAGGAGAAATATGGATCGTCTGGCTGTTTTTTGATGGCACCACACGGTGGCTCGTAAATAAGTACGCGTTCATAGTTCGTAGAGACGCATTAGTGGTGAAGCTTGATATCTTTAAAATCCATTTGTTCTCAGAACGTTAACCCTTGGAATTTTGTCGAAGTTTGTTAAGTCAGTTAATTCTTGGAATTTTTAATTTTACTTGAAATCAGCCAACGAAACGATCGAACCAGGATCGACGAACAGAAAAGTTTGACGTCATTTGAAATATTTCCAAGCGACTTGACTTTCCTCTACATTTAAAATCTTATTTATTCTTCCAGCTTTCAAGAGTTTTTCATAAGTTATTCGTTGCACGGAATTTCAATTTCAATCGAGAACTTGGAAGGAATATACTTTAAAGTGTTTCATTTTTCTCAGTTCGATATACGTATTTCTGTGCCTTATATTCTCGGTCGTCTCAGCTTTCAATGATATTTATCTACAACCATGTGAATTTTAATTTCTTTTCTTGCTCAGTGGATGTTAAACTTTAATGTAAATTTAAAAGAGGAGGAGAATTGAAAGTGTTCCATCTTTTATTTAATTTTTACGATTTCTTCGTATCGTTACGACATTAATCCAACAAACAGGTGTAAACATACTAAGCATTTTAACAGTTTGCATCAGTGTGGTTATCTCGTTTTATTTGCAGTTTTTAATTCCTTCTTCGCATTAGCGCATCAGGATTTTTACGCGATACAATGGGATGAAAGAAACGCTGATAAGCGTTCTAGAGGAAAACAAGAATTTTTAAGCTCGCACAGCAATGTTCCTTGAAACGCTGATATCATCTTCAGCCTTGCCATTTTGTAAAAGTATTATGACGTTTTGTTAGCATTGCGGCTGGTTTCATCAGAGATGTGAAAACAGATAGTAAACATCTGTTCAACACGTTCTGCCTTGCACAAGATTGGAATTTTTTCAGTTGAAAAAGGAAAAAGGCAGATAAATAAATCATGCACATGGTCTTCTAGCGAGTAGCGATTTTTCTGAATTCCTTCTAACTTTACCATACTCATGACATACATTCTTGCACATTATTGCATTCTTTGCATTTTTGCATCCTTGGATTTCCCATAAATACAAAAATATCCACAGTCTACTTACATCCAACAATTAAACTGTGCACTTCTCTGCATTTATCGGATGAAAATACAAAACACAGAGAACTCTATACAAAAATATATAAAATGTTTACGATATTTAATGGATCAAAAAATGAGTTTGATTTTGCAAATTATATTTACAAAGATATGAATTTCTTCAAATATTCATAGTCTATTAATAATAGATATAATCTAATCGTGCCTACTAAAAAATAATAATAACATACAATTATACATAATAATAACATATAACATAACAATAATATATAATAATTTTCATATGTAGCCGCTGTTTAAAACTGTGCAAACCAAATAATCTCTGATCCACCAATAAAGAAACTAGCTAAAGTACACAACAAATATTATTCTTCTTATATCTCCAACCAGGGACAATGAGAAAGATTGAAACAAAATTGCATGGAGAATTTCTACAAGAATCCTGACAATATAATAAACGAGCGATTTTCAGCTCTTTCTATTTCCTTCCTCTGTGTGTCCACGACAGTTCGTTCGTCGGACGTCTGCCGGAAGAAAGAATTCCTTCAATCCAATGAATCCGCCACCTGGACGGCGAAATAAAGAGAAGAAAAGCGGTTTTAATTCGCAAAGCGATGTTACGTTCGGAAAATAGAATATAGAAACGCGTGCAGCTATTGGATGACGATGAAGGGCCGGAATACCCTGCATTCTTATCTCGATTCGCGTTTCGTGGAAAATATCGTAAATTCTCAGACGTTGAGCAACGTTTTCAACGCGCGGAACGTGCAGCCACGAGGAGAACACGAGAGATTGGATATATTGTACATAGTCCTCTATAATTTCCCTTTCGACAACAGGGAAATGCGCTACACAGAAGTGAAACGCCGCGCTATATTCGATCGGGCTTGTTAGTTATCGAATATCGCCCAGAAATTGAATGCAACGTCGTTTACGGTGCATAGTAAAAGCTTCGATTATAGATTACGTTTCTCTGGAATGTGATAAAGTATGGGTCTCATTCAAATTATTCCCTTGTTCTTTGGAAAATAGTTATTCCAGTTGAATTTTGTTTGGAGCAAAAAAAAAAAAAAAGAAGAAAGAAAGAAATGAAAATGGTAAATATATATCGTTATCGTTAAATAGTAAAATAATTAGAAATACTAAATAATACAATAATATTTGTATTATTTTATCGTTCTTTGTTGAAGATTATTATTCCGATGGAAATCGAATTTCGTTCGTGGTATGGAATGAGATTTACTTGGTATGTTTAAAAATATACAGTTTTACTAATATTTACGGAAATATGCTCGCAAAAGTATTAGTGAAATTATTCCTAAATCAAATATTTATATGTAAAATGCTACAATAATAAGAAACGAAAATATATTTAAAAATATTGTAAAATATATTTAAGATATACGGCGACCTTATGTTATCGAACATTTAAAACGATTTAGAATATTCCAACGCGTTTATTCCTTCCAAATTTTATTATTCCGACCTATATTCGTTGTCGCTGTAAAATTCAAACACTCAAAGTTCTTAAAATGTTACGTACATAACGCTGTGTGTATAGAAACGGAATATCCGCATGGAGAAAAATTCTAAAAATCGAAAAGGGGAAAAGTTTCCAATATCTCTGAGCAAAGAAACGAAATAAGGTACATATGTATCCAAGAAAGAGAATATTCCGGGAGCTGACTTCTAAATATTTACCCCTTCTATCCCTCTGAACGAGGAACAACTTTCGAAACTTAATGGCTTCGGCCAAATAGCGACGAAATCGCTATTCTTGTGTTTCCTCGGTTGTTCATCGCAAATGGTGGCAGATGGTGAAATGGAAAACTCGTCCAAGGCCCCGTAGCCTCGTTGGTCCGGATTCCAAATGTATTTGCAAGAGACTCTTTAAACGCCTGAATCTTCGATTGCATGAATTATGCACGTGCCCTGGAATACAATGCGTTTACTGACAACCCGATTCAAACGAAAGTAGAATTCATCGCTAGATTGCAAATTTTTATACATTTATAGAAAATTCGAAGATACAAAAATGCACGCAAGGTATAGTACGGTATAGGTATAGGTGTTTACGATACTCGCTAGATAAAGCCACTTCCTTTCCAAGATTCAGTTTTTTGATAATAAATAAAACACTCACAAAAGTATGATATTGTATTATATTAGGTTGTCCGAAAAGTTTCTTTCGTTTCATAAGGTGATAACAGATGAACGACAATTTCTGTTTTACATTATTGTAGTATCGTAACTACTATAGTTAGTTTATTAATGATAAGTAGATTGAAAAGGTGTTAATTGTACAGAGAATAATGTTCGTTAAACATGAATTAATCGCAGCAAACGTATAATAATCAGCACAACTAAGTAATTAATCAACGACTCGACTCTCATCAACGCAATCCGCACTCTTTGACATCTCAACTCGTACTCTTATTAATTCGTTCTTTGTCCCCTAGCAACCCCTTGTCTTTTGTCCTAGCCTCACTACATACATGCTCAGCAACCGCTCGCTTACAATTCACACGACACCCCCCAGGCCCCTCATCCATGATACTACATTATTTTATTGAATTAGATATGATCCATTTCGATCTATTTCTATTATTACGTTGGTGCATAATTCAATAAATTAATATAAAACAAAAAACATCGTGCGTCTATTATTTCCTTATAAAACGAAAGAAACATTTCGGACGACCTAATAAAATCCAAAAGACGCTCACCAATTTTAGAGAAACAGGTTTCCTTAAAATCTTCTTGAAATTTAGTTGCGAACTTTCTAAACGATCCGGCACAAGTTGTGTTACACAGTGATCGGTTTGTTCAGTGGCTTCGTAAAACATTCACGATCAAACATACGAACACACCCGTTTCGTGTATTTTCGACCACGAAGACGGAAGATTTATTTTCGCGTTCTCGTTGCCGAATGAAAAAGACTGGTTCTCTTTAGGGAGGAGTTTTAAATAATTGAATCGAAATGGAGAAGATCTTTTTAAATTTGTTGCCAACGGCAGAGAGGTGAGAGTTCTCATTTCTTTTCATCATTTGAATCGAGTTATACCGTCGACAAGTTTCTGCAGTTCATGATTTATTTGAAGCCTTTCCGCCTCTATCGTCGACGAATTATTCATCGTAAGGGTGTTATTGATCACACTTTGCCACGCGAAGGCATTCAAACTTCCTTTATCTTGTTTCCTGATTGAAGATATTCTTGCTTATGCGATAATTCGTTCGTAGCAAATTGGCCTGTAATTTATTTAGTATTGCTTGTAAGAGTTAGATATCTCTGGCAATTGAATTTTCCATACGATAAACGAGTCAGTCAGAATTTCTATTGCAGCGAATTAATTATACGTATTACGATAAAGAAGTTTGTAATCTTTCAAATCGTAATTTATTTAAAATTTAGATCTAAGTTTTAATTTTTCCTGTGACGAGTAGTCGAAATTGTTCGTTGAAACGAATTAGTGGACAATCTTTCCAAATTTTGTTTTTATGCACAACGTCGCTATTTAATATTTTAATTGTAATAAGCAAACTAAATAAATAAATAAATGTTCATTGATTTGGGAGAAATTTAAAAAACGTGTAGAATGTACTTTAATAGTCCAAAAACATGGATTGTAATTGTTTATATAGATTGTTCAATTCTTCTTCAATTCTTTTTCAATTCTTCAATTTTTGTACAACCTGGTTCTTACACGTTTTAATTATCCTCCAGCGAAAATGAAAGCTCATTCTCCGCGTGCCCACGTATGATCGTAAGAAATCGGCCATCAATTGCGGTCAAACCACCGACATGACCAGACTTCTAAACACTTCTAAACGATCATCCAAGTGGCAGAGTGGTTCAGTAGTTTCGAGTAAGATCAACTGAACTGGGCTGTCCAACAGAGAACTCTCCTTATCGCTACCTCTGGTACAGCTTTAGTTGAGTTGCAAAGCAAACGGATACCGCTATTCGCAATCTGCTGATTGAATGTTTCATTTACAACTGCTTCGACTCTATCGATGGTCCCATTCTGTTAATTGAAATGTCTTTGAAGTTGTATTCAATCGCGAGTCAACTTCCACTTCGTTTTGCGACAGCCTTTAAGAAATGTATTCGTCCAAAAGCTAATTGAATGATTTCCATTGAAATAAGACTTCTAAATTAAATAAATCTTCAAACGGAGAAGAAATTTTTTATTCTCGTCCTTCTCATAAATTTTCTACCAGTATATTTCACACCTTGATGAAGCTAAATCGAATAAGTTTTTTAATCAGAAAAATTTTTTTATTCTCATTCTGACCCTCTCCCTAGAAATTTTTCTTCGGTGTTTCACTTTAATAAAACTAAATGAAACTATTGAGAATTGTGAATCTTAATCGACGAAATAAATGTATAGTTACATTACACTTAGAATCGATATCAAAATAGTTTCAGATTTATTTAATATGTGATTTACGAGATATTCGTCGATACGCATTTGCACGCGTCTCAGCACTCTCTTTGTCTCACCATCTTCCATACCACACTACCAACGGAACAGTTGCATTCTTCTGTTTTACGAGACGCTGTGCACGCACATACTCCCACACACTCATACTTATATATGTGTGTCACTACTACGCGGCTAATCTAGTGTAGTGCACAAAATTACACATATCTCAATAGAAACAAATATTTAAATTACAACAAATTCTTTTCTCCTAAACTTCTAAACTTCCCCATAATATTTCACTTTAATAAAACTAAATTAAATAAATTCTTAAATCGAGGCAAATTTTTTGATCTCATCCTAGCTCTTCCCACGAGTCTTCTATGCATATTTCTCACCAATAAAAAAATCGATTAAAAAATTGCAATCGAGACGAATCATTGAAATCTAAATTTAGATAGTTTTCTAGATCTACAATAGATTACTTGCTTTGATAAGCTTTTTTCATAACTCTGTCGCCGCTATAGCACGAAGACGAACGCAAGGATCGTCGTTACGCTGCAGACGTTTACCAATCGTACAAGCATGTACCTACTAATAACATTAGAGAGATGATTCGAATGTCCATAATCTTGAAAAACTTTCCAACCGTTCGAAACTTGAGATTCGAACAATTCGCCCATCGCTATACCGTGACGTAATATCGAATCCCATTCAGGAGCGTCTCGACGAAGAAACGAAGTCGAATCTTTTCAAACAGAGCCCGACGATAAATTCTGATAACACGGCGATACGATCGAAGCCTGGCAAGAGACTGTCCCTGCTGAAACCGTGGCACGAAGCGATGGAAGAGAAAGAAGGACTAAGAAGTTGAGCATTATCGATGCGCTGGAAAATTGCGGCTAAGGCATCGTGATAAAGCGACGCGATAAAAAAGCTAAGAGGAGAAGAAGAGGCTGGGGTGCGCAGCGTGCACTTGCAAAACTTAGCCGCGTAATCGGCGGTGTTCACCGTCTCCTATGGGATTTCATTCGGAGACAAGCAGAGATAAGGCTTCCCCGGACGTGTCTTTATGGTATCCCATTGATTCAGATCCGATTTTGTGTGTACCTCGTTATGTACCGCAGAACGGAAGCTCTATCGAGTTTCCGGGGGAACAACTTCGCGTTTTGCTGAATTTCTGGTAGAAGATTTAGAGACTTGTCGTTGGCTTAAATTGCCAGATTATATTTTTCAGGCCTTTGTAGTTTTGCACAGTTGTATTTGGTTTGACGATGATGGTGAGACATAGGCCGTTCGAGTAATCCATGTCCTGTAGTGTTGAAATGTTGCAAGGGGGAAGTATTTTTTGAAAATCTTAACAGATGTCGAATTTTTAGTCTTGAAACTTAGATACCACTCGATGGTCTTGAACTTCAAGCTCTTAGATCTTGTGATAGTCTTGAGAAAGATAGAAGAAAGTGAGGTAAATGAACGTGTTTATGATAATTCGATCGTTTTAAATCTTCCTGATACTTCGTATGATTTTCTGTTATTTTCTTCGTGATGCTACCTTTCAGATATTTCGTGCTTCGGTGTACTGCTTGGACAAGACATATTGAAAATGTTCTAAAAAACGCTCGCAAAATCTATTGAAACACTCGATACTTTCAAACCAATGAAAATCATCTTAAAATCATGTTAGAAACGAATGTTCGTCACATGTACAGATTCGTAGTAATTTCAAGCATTCTGGATGCCTCGCTACGTCATCAGCGTCTCGCTCTACTTGAAAAGAACTGAGATGCTCTTGCATGTACATGCGTGTAAGAGTGTGCGACGTGTGGGGTACGTTTGACGATGGAGATGATGATTGGTCGCTTTGAGGTGGTTTTCTTGAACAAAGAAGACAAGAAAGTAGAAACTGATCGAAAATGTAAGGTATATAATGAATAATATTAGGAGATTGGATTTTCAATCTGATTTTAATTTAATACTTCAATTGCCGTTTTAATTCTATGAGAAATTATCGAAAGATGTGCAAGAAATTGGAAGGAATGATATTTTAAGAAACATTCCTTTCAGACTATTCCCATAACTATGTCGAGGGAAATTTCTTGCATGCAAGAGAAAAGAGGATAAAAGTGGATTGGAAATGGATGTATGTAATAAATTCAATATTTAAAGGATTGAGCCTATGTTATAGAGCCTCGAGTTTGATTTTTACCAATTTGGTAATTTAATCGCCGTGAAATTGTTTTCGATAAGCGAATATTCGCAGTTATGTATATGAGAAATTGGAAGTTGGAACGTTGTAAGAAATATTCCTTTGAGGCATTTACTAATCGATGTAAAGGGAATTTCTTATATAGAGTAGGGAATAAGATGCAGATCGATTAGGGCTATATACGTACGGAATATCTGACTTTAGGGGATCCAGATCGGATTTGATTTTTGCCAATTTGATAATTTAATAGGCGTGAAATTACTTTCGATAAGAAAACCTTCAGTATCTATGAATAATTGAATATCGAATTTTTATATGTATAGAGAATAAGAAAAAAGAGTGTATATTTGGATTCGCAATGATTTTAGATATTGAATAAAAATTTTCTTTGTTTCTTTTTTTAAAAAAAAAACTTTGACTTTGACTCTCTTCGAGTAGGAGAATTTCTCAAGTTTGATAATTTTTATGAAATTGCATCGAATAAACGTATATACAGTACATAGAGTGACGAGCACATAAATAGGTAGAAATACTTTTGAGAATTTAATTGAAATTTTTGTTCTAGAAATTTTACGCTACATAAATTATTTTTTTTATCTTTTATTCTATATAAATAATTTTAACGACGTGTTTTTTTTTTAGTGCTACTACAGGTTTGCGAATATTTTACTCCGTAGCGTAAAATAATACAAACAACACACAAATGACAAAATAATAAATTGATTTAGAAATAAATAATTAAGTGTTATGTAAACAAAATGTTCTTGTATTTACATATATGGTTGCGCGTGAGTTTTAAGATAGAGATAAAAGGAGACGTATCTTATCTAACTAGTGATAAGGATCAAGGTAGTCAGGTACGGGAGATAAAACGACTATTATAAAATTTGCAGCCCGATTGGAAACGGTCGACTTAGTTGTTCGAATTTACTATAGGCACGTGAATCAAATTTGCTTTACGATATGTTACGATATTTGACTTCTGTTTGATAAGATAAGAAGGATGAAATCACAGTTTGCATTCAGAAAACGTATATAACAAACTCAATATTTAGAGTGCAATTATTACGAGCAAAGAGTATGAAATCGAAATGAATAAAAACGTTCAAACGTTTTCAAAGAATTTGATTGAAATTTTTCCCGAGAAAATTGTTTCTTTGTTACATTTTAAATAGAATACATTTCTTGGTCCGATGAAATTGTTCTTTTCGACGCTTTTAAACTTTCCGCTTCCGTTAATAGTTCATTCGAGATAGAAAAATTCTACCGATGAAATAAATCGAAGAATCGAACACATCTTCTAAATTTACAAAATAGTCGAACGAGTCGTATTGAGAGGAAAAGTAAATTTTGTTATAAATAATAAATGATTATATTAATGTATATTATTCATGCAAAGTGACAATCATAAGGTTTAAAGATAATATAAGATAAGTTAAAATTAGAAATTTTCAGATTAATTCGTTTCCTATGCTGGCAACTTTTTATTCACACATATAAAAACTAGTTTTACGATATCTATTAATATTTTACCTGTCATGGTTGCGGTTTCACGTTATTACCAAGATTATACTCGTTGCTTATCTTTCACAATAGCAGTCTGTAATAATCGTTCTGCTTTTGGTCTGGGTTTGGTTTTTTTTTCAGAATCGTAACCGTTGCCAACGTTTCGTGACCGCAACCATTACTAATTCGATCGTAACCCGTTTATATTTTTGTTACTTCTGTTTCAGTTATTTTCTCTCCAGCAAAATTTTTTTCAAGAATCGTTTTATGCCCTAATTACCAATAAAGCAGAATCAATTACTTTCCCATAGACACGGTTATAAACTGCTGCAATATTCCAAATTTTTTTGTTTTTTTTTTTTTGTTTGGACAAGCAACTACGATGTTTTCCAAGAATTTTACTCCACCTATTTTTTGTCATGGTTGCAGAAATCCTAGAAAAGTCTTCAGTTAATAGTGTATTTTTTTTAAATCAAGTTCCTGTACATTCATAGTTTACTTACAAATTTGTATTACTTTCCCGTACTTAAACTAATAATCTAGAGGAATGATCCATTCCTTAAGTTACAAAATTATGTAACCCAGATTTCTAAAATTCTCCTGTTACAATTATATCCTAAAAATCTTAAGGACATCTTCAAAATCAAAATCAATTTTCTCTGATTTTAATTTTTTCAATTATATATACATATAATATTATAATATTGATGATATATCATTTTTTCGAAATACTCACGTCTACCGCAGTTGCACCCTAAGAGACTTCAATCAACTTTAACCTCCTTCATTACAAACAATAAAAATTTCCATTTAATCAGAACCCCCAATTTCCCCAAGACGCTCGCAAGTTTTCTCTAATGCATCCAATTTTCTTCGACAATAGCGACAATCTGATGCAACTTCCTCTACATCCGCGTCTTCCAGCAAACTACCCCATTATCACGGAATACCCAGTTCCCGGCAACCTATTAACCCCTCGCCAGAACCCCATAATTTCAGTATCGCGAGCCCTCTTTCTTTCCAATCATCCGCCCACCAACTCTTTCTTCCTCCTCCTTTCTTTCTTCTTTTTTTTCCTTTTTGCCCCCTTCCCCCTTATTTTCACCGACTTATGCTCACCGACACGGTCATGTGTAGCACGTGCACAACGCGTAACGAGAGTAGCGACAGAGCATGGCTGGAAAAAGGAAAAAAAAGCAGAGAAGAGATTCGCCTTTAACGAGTCTTACCGCTTTGAGGGCGCCGCCTTTTAGGGACGGTAGAGCGTGTGCTGTGTGTGCTCATTTCATCGATTCGTCATAAGGGGGAGGTCAGGGAGAGGAGGATGATCATACGGCAAAGGCGTTTTTCTTTTCAAGGATTTCTCGCTCTCCGCGTAATTGTGTGTAGTGCTTAAAAGTGGAGAGAAAAGGGGAGAGACATTATTGTGACTTCGTCTCAGATCGTCCTTTTTAGCTCGTACGTCCCGTACACGTATATAATGATATAAATGGAGAAATGGTAAAGCAAAATTTAAATGCGTAATTAGATTCTGAAAGGGCTGTTTCTACTTTCTTTCATCTATAATATGCGTGTACATTTATATTCTACGCATATGTACATTACCGGCCATTGCAATACTTGCTGATACGTAATACAAATCGATAATGCTTCTTACAGTCGTTATTTTCTATAAATTTTATTTTATTATTATTTTATTAGAAACATATTATTTTATTCGCGTCACATGTGCTTTACAGCATAATACACCAAAGTAAAATAAAATATTCGAGTTTTTCAATGAATGTAACTTATAGCTGTCTTGATACTTATGGCCATATATATAATATCTATCAATGATATATCCATCAATATATTATAGTATATTGTACCTATAATGTAGACATTATACGTATATACATATACAGCTAGCCGTAAGTATCCTTTGTTGATACGTATAATATAATATATATATATATATATATATATATATATACGTGTGTATAGGATACGAAAAAAACAGGTATTATAATATGTACTGTTGTAAAATATACTACAGAAAAGTTGCGTTTTCTTGCAAACTCTAGTTCCCAGGATATTTCAGAAACTACTCTGAACCCTGAGCTTTGAGTGCCGTTTTCATCGCCGTAACGATTGCCGATAAAATGCGTTTTCAATTTCCAATAAAACGTTCTCGTTCAATGGTTGAATAGACAGCGGTCCCGCATACTTTTAACGTACTTTTAATGCATTAACACAATAACCTTTCAACTTTCGCCACGTTTATATAAGAAAATTACCGGACTTGTAAAGTCAGAAGTCGATTCCTTCCCACGAGTTATCTTTTCAAAACTAAACAGATACTTGTCGCTATTCACTTTGTAATTTTGAACTTGCTATCGTTCCTTTAAACTTAACTTCGAACTCTGGAAACTCGAACTCGGATTTATGTGAGAAATTCTAGGCAGAATAGCGACGGTCGATCTTTTCCAACGACAATAACTACAATAGAAACTCAGAATTACTCTTGAACTTAGGAAATCACTTTGTACGTGTTTAATTTACAGTGTCGAGTAATAGGCGCTTGCTCGAGTAATAGTTCCTTTAAGACCGTATTGCTATACTAATAGTAACGATTTTGAAACATCGAAAGAAGAACAAAGTATCACGTTCATGGGAAGCTTAAAAATGTAAAAATGTACAGAATGCACGTAAGGTGCGAAGATATGCAAAATATTTAATGTATTGGAAAGTGAGTTGTTAAATAAGTTCGTTCGATTTTCGTTCATAAATACGACTTCAAGAAGGTTGCAAAGAGTTCAATAAAACCGTGAAGACACGTGTATTTGAATTTATCAAGAAATAAAATTAATTAATTAAATAAATTACTTCCTGGTTATATAGATTTTACATGATAGTTAAGTTATAGTGAGAAGAATAATTTAATCCTTGATCAGACAAATTCCATGTGAAAACGATACTACATATTATGAATACTTAGAATACTTGCTGTACGACAAATTTCTGCTTAGCTTTCTCGCTTCTTTAATTACATTTACGAACTTATTAACTTGCATAAACACAGTCTACTCGTTAACTTTCTGCAAATTACTACAAATACTTCTCTACTACTAACTGCTACTAATAAATATTACAAGTAATATTTCTTGACACACCTTGCATCATTTTCCTAATCCAATCTAAAATCCCAGTAAACCAACAATTGGCTCAAAATTCTGTATGAATGCCATTTCCCGCAACAACGTCAGATTGTCGAGAAATTTAATACATCTGAATAATATCCATAGTGAGCCACGAATAACTTTGTCGTGTACTCGCCAAAATTCATATTGCAAACACGAACAGAATGAACAGAGATCGTTGGCTGCGTTTGTTTTTTAACGCAGAGACTCGCTGGCCGAGGGAAAAACAGTGAGTTCACGGTCGCGGGGATCCATTTTCGGATTTGTTTTTGACGATGCGTCTCGCTGGACTGGGGGCGGTGGCATTATATTTAGCAAGCCGCGCTTTTTTTCACCGGTTTATAATGGATCTCTCCCGCGAGGCGTATCCGTGCTATGGAAGGGTGGGGAAAAACACGGTGGAGAACGAGCCCGGGGGATGATAAACGAAACGTGGGCCGGGAAAAATATGTTCGACGAAATTGGCAATCAGCTCGAGCCGTTTGAGTTCGCGGCTTTTTGGTGCCGTGGAAAACCAGCCTCGAACAGACGGAATAATGCAGAGGATACCGACTAAATACGTGTTGTACGCCTCGTTTGTTCGTGCTGTGCACGAATACTTCGCTGAATATCAAGCTTCATACGAATTTTCCCAACATTCATTTTTTTTTTATCATGCTTTATGGTGCAAACGGGTATCCTGCTTCGCGTGAGACGGGCTTATTTTAATTTCAACTTCCTTTTATTTCGCATCAGGTATGTATTTTAATGTGTCTAGAGTAGACCAAATAAGCGAACGGTCGCGCGTGCCCCGCTCTACTAAAATTTGATAAAATGAAAGTGTAAACGAGCATTCGTTCACCGTTTGGCGATTGCTCACCGAATCGCAAACCATACGAAGAATGCTCTGGAACGCTGGAAAAGTGCTTCTTCTATTCTTTTAGGTGTTTGATCTAATCTCTTGTCATGTTCGCTCGTGTTCATCGTGAAAGTATAAAGTCTTTTTAAAGCATTCGGACGTTCGATTTTCCTATGCAAATTTCACTGCACTTTTCTGATTCTAAATAAAAGGTTAAGAGGTTTGCGGATGTTTGGGTTGAAGTCATTGGGAACGAGGAGGGGAAAAGAAATAAAAGCAACAAAATTCGAAATTTTATCGATAGAATAAGGCTGTGTGTAGTATAAATACAAAGAAAAAGTACAAATCGCATTTCCTGGTTTTCACAAGCGTGCCGAAATTATAGAGAATGTTGAAGCACTTTCGTTTAAACCGGATGTTCTCCATAAACGGTCACAGGCCGCACAAAGACAGTCTTTGACAACTTCCGTGCACGTAATTCGAGCGTGGAGTTGCAAGACGTGTACATTGTACAATGAACGTAGATAGAACGCGAAATCGCTCGAAACAATCGCAGGCGCCTAAGCGTGTATCGGTGGGTAAAATTAGTCGAGAAACTATGGAAATGTAGCTTAATCGATATCCGGCGGTTTCGATGGAGCACAGAGGAGAGCACCGACGACAACGGATCATATTCAAACGGAAGTGTGGCTTACGGGAGACAGTTTGGAATTTCATCCGTGTTCAGCTCCGGAACTTACCGCGCGCGGGTGAAGCGCGGCTTAAATGTTCCCATTGTCCCAGCATTCAGACGTTGCAATTAGTTTCCCACGTATTTACGCTACAATTCCAACGAGGGCGCTTTCATTTTACAAAAAAAAAAAGAAAAAAAGGAAATAAATTGGCGAGAAAAAGGAAGAAAGTTGGGAGGTGAACAAAACCTGTCCTTTTATTTGGTTTTGTAGCTAAACACGTACCTTCCGGTTCTTTTTTAGTTTTTCAAGATATGGCGTGGCTTAGGCGAGATGGGCGAGAGTCGAAGGATTATTCGAAACGTGGATTTTCAGTGCACAGTGTTTTTTGAAAACTGTTACAGTAGCGATACAGGAGATTGAAGGTTTGGAAATTAAACATGCGTTAAATGAAACACGCGTTGAATGATATTCGAGCGATGTAGTAGGATATTGGATGTCTCGGAAAGAGGAAAAATTTATTGTGTAATAGCTTGGGTGATATCGACATTGAAGGTTTCGAAATTAAAAAACGCCAAATGATAGCTGTAATTCAACAGTCTGTTGATTAGTAATTCCAGGCGATGTGATTTGAACGTAAAGCTATTTAATTACTTTCAACATTGTAGAAGAAGACTGTAAAATTGACTATGAAATATATGATAATGAATTTTTTCGATAATTTACAATTTGATATTATAACAAGTATAGATTTTAATATTTTTGACGATCCTTATTAATGAAAATGAGGCAGTAATTACACTCTCGTGGTAATTAAAAAATAGTGGTAAAAAAGAAACGATCCTTCATAAATCACGTTTTTACATTAGATTGTTCGTTTAAAGCGTGTAAGAAATCTGATTCGATAATCGTTCTAAAAGAAAAAAAGTCTCTATCACTATGAGAAGAAATCATACACTCCATTACAACCTAAACAGGTTCCGTGAGTCATATAGCACGTGGTTAATCTCCTTAGGCTCATTATGAAGCCACAACAACTTTATGAAATCATCGATTTTTACAAACTTCCATGTAATTTTCGTTCTAATGAATCATTTAAACTGCTAGGTAATTATAAATTTGAACAAGAATCATAAGTCGATATAATAAATGAATTTATGGATGTACGAATATTAAATGGAAAATCTGAAGTAAATTCTCTATTATTGAACAACTATTTCCGCAGCTAGAGTATGTTATAAAAGCTGGGATAGTTATATACATTTCGCATATTTCCGCGAATAATTATATTCCCCTTTCAGCGAACTCTCGACACTCGCACTCCAAGTTCATAACGCTCGCGTTTTAATAACAATATCGAATCTCTTACTCTCTATCCCTCCGGATGTATCTTACGAATGTGCTTACCGTGTACATATATACCGTGTATTTTGATACGCTTGTTTGCATCGCCCCTGCTCAATGGAATTCTCAATTTAACCCAGCGGACACAGCCAGACGTTCATGAACACCCCGCTATCGCATTCCTCAAACGATGAACCACCGTCCCTTCGAGTGTACGATGAGTTCGCAGCCTCGTCGAAGAAACATTGCGTACAATTCGCTAGGCCGTCTTATTATTAAAATTTTTGATAGTCGAAACGCGACCTTGGTAGAATTAAGTAATACAGTAGACTCTTTAGGTATGTAGTTCGCGATTTAAGCAAGCAATTATGGAAATTAATTGGATTAACTATGGAAACTAATTTAAGATAATGGAATTAGTGTAAAATTTGGATATAAGCGTAGTTATGTAGATTTGGACATAGGCTTATTTATCTGAATTGCAATTACTGGAAATCTATCGATTAGAAGTCCTGGACGGAACTCCATTAATTCGAACTCCGTTTATTGGAACTTGATTAAATTCGAACTCCATTCATTGGAACTGTATTTGATTGGATACCCATTAATTGGAAGCCTATTAATTGGAAGCCTATTAATTGGAACTCTATTAATTGAAATTTCATTTATTGAAGTTTTATTTATTAAGATTTAATTAAATTGGAACTCTATTAATTGAAATTTCATTTATTGAGGTTTTATTTATTAAGATTTAATTAAATTGGAACTCTATTAATTGCAACTGTACTGATTGAAACCCGCAATTATTTGAATTTCATTAAATCAGAATGGAATTAATTGAAAGTCCGTTCATTAAAACTCTATTGAAACTTTAGCTTCAGCATCAGATTAAATTAATTTTTGATAGCACTCTCATCGATCGAATTCGCCTATGGTAACGTGAAATCCTATTGTTCAAATGAAAAATACAGCTGACATAAACTTCAGTTATGCCAAGTATTTACTCCACAGCGGTTTCAAATAAATGGAATGCTACTATACGAGATTGTAGCTATCATATTATCCATCAATCGGTTAAATTGATTATGTTATCTACGAATCGATAGCTTTAATTTATCTTTTCATCGTTTTCATCGAAGACATTCGTAACCAGCACATTGTAGATCATGAATGAATAACAAGTTCTAGCGAAAAGTTATATGTCTATTAATCTGTAATAATTATATTTATTATTCATCATCTTCTAAATTTAGAATTGTGAAAATTGTAGAAAATTAGTAATATCATCTGTCAACCTATATATATATATATATATATATATATATATATATATATATATATATATATATATATATATTCTATTTTATTCGTTCAACCAAAACGTTTTAAATCAATTTTGAATCGCAAGTGAATAAGTTATAGCAAAGAAACAATTGCAGACTATGTGCTTGTGCTATTACTGATACTATAATCCAACTTATGACACAGTTATTTTAGTTCTTAGAAAAATTCAACGAAATTATGTATTAGCCACTTGATATACATTTAATCCTGTTATAATCTTCGTAATATTTTGCAATCTATTTTCTAAAAAAATCTTCACGCTTCTTCATTAAAAAATTTGCCAATTTTGAGAGGAACGAAGCTTCAGCGTATTTTAATTATTTTAAAAAATACCTACGCGAGTATTAACCGAGGTCTGTCAAAATCTTTGCTGTACTGATTTTTCATTTTTAACGCAACACAATTTTTCCTTTATTCCAGATTTAAATATCATTTTTTTTTACCTTTATTTCGGTGAAAAGAAGTCTATTTTTTCGCAAGTATGTTTGATAATATGAGGAATGCTTCCAAAAATCGTGAAATAAAATCACCCTAAATTGATACCTTTCTCGAAGGATGGTAAGCGTTAGGAAATTTTGAACGAAAAAAAGAAGCATGCAATCCGGTAAAAAATATCCAAAATACTATTAAATACACATTTTCCTAATTCTAAAAATAATCGAAAGCTTTTCAGAGCAAGATTGTATACTACAATTTAATTTCTCCGATAATGAAGAAAGGTTGCGAGTGTAAAAACAAATTAAAGCAAGGTGCATGTGTATTTTATTTTGAAACAACGTTTCGAAATTCGATCTCGAAGACCCAGTTGTCAAGACAGACTCGTACGATCGGACGACGATTAAATTCTGCCGAAACGTAGAAACCTGTGCAGGGATCGTTCGAATGGAAACGTGTTCCCTCTATCAAAGCACACGCCTACAGAAAGGTAACAAGGCAGCCTTCTAAACTCCACTGCATGTCATGGCTGAAAGGCACACTGTGGAGAGACCTCGATAAAAACTTCTTTCTCTCTAGAACGTGCTAGTATGTTCTTGCTCGGAGAGATAAGCCGTTTCTAATTAAATGCTACACAGGAAAACTTTTACTGGTTCTTTCTCCGTCATCCTTTTCGTCCTTTCCGCACGCGTTTTCTCGCGGATCAAAGTTAAACGAGCGTGGAACAAGAACATCGTGAATTATCGAGAAAATCGATGGCGAAGAAAAACGTCAGCGTTGTAAGACAGATGCTTTGGTTGTTTTAGAACACGTTCGACTTTTTCTTAGTGTTCAGGTCTTTTTCCCCGTTTCCTTTCGACGTATGTTAGATAGGAATTTTAACGGCAACAGGTAGAAATTGTCTTTTTTTTCTTTGCAAATATTTATTTATAATTTGCAAACACAACGAAGAGATGAACTTTTCATTAAAATTTGCCTGGCTATTTCGTCAGAAAGTTGAAGCTCATTACTTCACGTGGTCGCTGTCGTGTAAACTTCGTTTCTACATAGAGATATCCTATTTTAGAGGCACTCGGAAAGCCCGTTTTAGACGGAAGCCTTGTAGTCAAATTGCTTGTTTCTGGTGGCTTCGTCGAGCCACGTGCCAAATGTTCATACGGAACTCACTTCCCATCATCCCTCACTTCACGGCTTCCTCACTTTTACCTAAAACTCGCGAACAAACTACGACTAACGCGGTTCGCATGGTAAAACGTCAACGATTTATAGTAGCTTTCTCTCAAACTTGATATTTCTGAATGTTTTGTACGTGCCGTACATATCTGTACAGAGTGTTGCTAACCTTTTCGAATTTCTACATGCTTCAAATTTGGGAAATTTTCTTTCCTTTCTTTTGTAAACTGTGCGGAAGCTTTAGTTTTTACTATCTATACTCTAAATTATTGGTTTCATGATGATAATTGAAGCATATTTTTAGCACCTTTATACATTATCACGTAGAATCTCTATCTAAATCGTACTTTGATTATAGTATTGATGACCTCTTTCACATTTTTACATTTTCCTAATTTTCTAACTGTCTTACCCCTTACGCTATACAAAAGTTGCATTTTGATGGGTTATTAACCCCTTAACCTACAATTACAGACATAGCCCGTAGTAGATTATCGGACCAATCGTAAATATTACGGGCATAGCCCGTAGTAGATGATCGGACCAATAGTAAATATTACGGGCATCGCTGGTGGTACGTATTACACAAGTCGTGCGAATGGCTCGAAAGCTGCGCGAGCTTTTTTTACGTTTTCGGGCCAAAATTCTTGAACGTAAATAGTAGGTTAAGGGGTTAATTTCGTAATGGTAATTAAACGTATTTGTTTCTAAAGAAACATTTCTACGTGTTATGGAATTTGTAATTCTTTCCTGTAATACTTTACTTTATTTGTAATTCTTTGCTGGTTCACGATTTTTAAAAGATACTACGATAAATAAAGATTCGATGCAAATGTCATGGAACAGTCACCGTAATGTCAGGAGACACGGAAATAAAATTTTTGAAATAGCGAAATATGAATAAAGCATAAAGCAAGTTTACTAAATAATTATTCAAGAGCTTTCTCGGAATCGCTTGCTGTCGACACAGCGAGTGGAAGTCGCACAAAATATTAAGCGCTTTAAAATAATTTTAATAATCTAAATATATTTAAATTACAATTATATAACATTTAAATACATTTAATTATTTTACATTATTATGGTATAATATAACGCAAATAAAATAATGTTATGGAAAACATAAATGAACTTAATGCAAATAATTAGTCGCTATTTAAGACTGTTTTAAATTGGAGTAATTAATTGAATTCTATGAAATTAACGGATATTAAAATTTACTTAAAATAATCCAGAGTATTTTATATTAATTAGTTGTCACGTTATCCCTCTTTATTATTCTTTCTAATTTTTCCCAAAACATAAACTTCGCCTTGTGGTATTCGATTAATACTCTTCGATTAAAACTCTTAGCACTTTCTCAAAAGGCAATCTCACCCTCGATAGCCCTCCTATAACAATGAAACAATTAATTCTCCTACATGACTCATTAAACCCGAAACAATCCAAACACCACCTTACATCCACTAAAACGATGGTACACGTTTCATCAACCGTTCACATACTCGTCTTACCCGGAATCGAAGCTCCATCTCGAAGTTACAGCTCTATCAACCACTTGTCATTCACATCTACATACATCTAACGAGAAATTCATGCACCCTCCGGCCACGGTTGCAACCCAATCTAATGAAATTCCAAGAGCCAGGCTCCATTTGCTTAATTGCTATTAATAACGGAACACCTTTCTCCGGTCAACGAAGCGTGCACAGGCGGATAATCCGCGTACACTCGCGCTGTTCGAAGTTTCGTCGGCTTGGAAAACCACTAGCCTATACTCCGTTCGCATTAGCGCGTGTAATTTCGGTTTATGGAACCGGCCACAGCCCTTCGACCACTTCATTATCCCGTCACGTTATATCGAGCTACTTAATTGCAAGAGTTTGTCGACCAGATTACAACGAAACGATCCCTGGCCGCGACGTAATCGACGAACTTTCGAGACACCACTTTTGATCAAGATCGACACATACCGATACACCGAATCTTATCTATTTGTTGTTCATAAACTATTATTACAAGCAATCTTGTCTAATTTTTTCGTTCGCAAACCATTGCCATAAGCTAAGCCAGTAATTATGGTATAATCAACAAGAGAGTAGTTGTAAGTGAAAGAATATATGGAAAATATGGAATATGATTCCCCGCTTCTTGAGAAAATTAATTAAGTAAGAATAACAGAACTGTTTGATAGACCATAGATTCTTATGCGATATCATATTTTTATGAATATAAGTAAATTTTGATAGCAGCTTGTTTCATTTATAAAATACGACAACGAATACTCTGCTTTGAATATTTTATATATCGCATGTTATCTTACGTGTCTTTAAATTTTCTATAAATGTATAAAAATCCGATTAGAATATAAATGTCATGAGTAAATGGAATGTTAAATATGACAAATTTTAGTGAAACATATTTATCTTAAATTGGCCCTAAAATTAACTTTCCCGTGCTTAATGTGCAACAGTATAAACAGATCTCACTATTAGAAGATAATCACCACCTAGTTTCTATCCCGCCATCCTAATGTAGTATCCTGGACTGGGAGCCTGGGGGGTGTCGGACGAATTATAAACAAGCGGTTGCGGAACATGTGTGTGGTAGGGCTAAGACAAAAGACATGAGGCTAAGACAAAAGACAAGGGGTTGCTAAGGGACAAAAACGAATTAACAGTTACTGTGAGTTGAGAAGTCGGAGAGTGTTGCTAGCGTTGTCGAGAGAGCGTTGGATCCGTGATGACGAAAGTTGCTAATTAACTATCTAGTTGTCTTAATTATAATACGTTATTGTGATTGGTCCACGTTAAACAACCATCGTTTTCTATTTAATCAACATCTGTTTAATCCATTTATTGTAAATAAACTAATTGTAGTAAAAATCCTACACTAATATGCGAGTATTAGACTTACAAGTCGACTGAATCAAAAATGACCCAGCCATCGACTTCGCGAGGGTTAATCGAGAAACTTTCGAAACTGGAAGATTGAAGGGGGTGCAAGCGTCCAGATCCCCAACCCCCTTCCGTATCTCTTCGACGTATCGGTTTCGAATCCAATCTTCCGTCTACGATTCCTTTGACCTCGCGAAAACGACGTAACATCACCCCTCCCCTCCTATCCCCGTCCTCTTTTGAGAAATCCTTTGTTCTCAGACGAAGACGATCGATTTAAGTACAGTAGGGAACTCGATTATGGGGATGCGCTCGAGTGCGCGATTCCAAGATACTCCAAATCGTGTGTGTCAGCAGATGGAGGAGATGGAAAGTTCTTTTAAGATATGATTCGTGGGAAATGACGTGTGAGATATATCGTTCGAGGGTATAGAATGGATTTCATTTGTAATTTGTTTATTTATGCGTGGTTAAGGGTTGTTTTACTTGTTTATAGACTTTTTACGATTATTGTGCTAAATTGATAATTTTGGGTAACTTAAGTATGAGTTGTCTATGTTTATGCAGTTATTTAATACATAATTTACTACAATTATAAATTGAGTTATGCATCGTTATACGTAGTAATTCATGGACGATTTTTTCCAAATTTTAACTTAAAAAAAGAAAATGTCGTATTTCGTATTTTACGCGTTTCACTACGGAACGAAAAAGATTTCGACTTTTTATAGAGATTAACCGTTGCCTGTAAAACACGTGTATTTTCAATATACAGAAAATGTACGATTCTATAAATTCTATGAATCTCGTAAAATCGTTCGACTAATTCTAATTAAAGAATTGGTGAAAATTATGCCGTACGAGATGAGCGATGGTGAAATTCTTTCAGTGAGAAGTTGTCAGCTCATATTACAATTAATTGATCGGCTTATTAGCGTGTATTAAGGGAAGGAAATTAGTCGATTACGGAAAGACAGGTTGTCGATATCTCAAATATTAATTTCGTTAAAAGTTAAACTGGAGGCATTTCGATATTTCCTGTGTATTCGTTACAACGTAACAATATAACTGGTGAACAACGCGATTTCCTTTGGTAAAAAATTCCATGTAGCGCGCCTGACTGTTCAATTAATTCCGGTAGTCGGTAGCATTGCACGTTCCGATATGCAAAAAGGAAATAACTGAACCGTATTTTATTTCACCGATTCCGGTACCAATTTGTTTCTCTCTCGTTCAGCGTCGGTCAAAATGAATTAAATCGAAACGAAATTCACGATCGGCACGCATTTTCATTTTAACATTAAGGGCGAAAATGCAAAACACGACGTTAACATTAAAGGATTGTCACGATCATTATAAACGAGATTATCCCGTTTTCACGTAATTTTCATGTACGTATTACCTTTTATTTAAACTACAGCTTTTTCAATTCCTTTTTCAATTTTCTGCCTCCGAGATGCATTCGATATTTAAATATATTGTGAAGCAATTTGATTTGATATTTTATGGCACTTGTCGAGGGAATTTACGAATAATATATTATATATTAAGAAAAAAGAAATACAAACCTATAAAAGGTACGCAAAATATTATCGAAACAGATGAACAATTTTTTCAAGAAAACACTCGTCCTGGTTAAATCTTTTCTGATTTTTCCTATGAATTTTCCAAATAATTTAATATGTATAGCGACATACAGGGAAACTTTAAGCGAATATACCTGACAAAAATGAGGTTCGTATAGAGTTACTTACAGACTTACCTACCTATGTCTTTTACTATTGTCGTAATTTGTATTCCCTTGCGTATATTTTTATCAATGTAATCAATTTTTAATGAGTTTTCAATTTACGTAACATATGTGTAAAAGATTTTGAATAAATTTCATTGAAATTCCTTGAAAATGTACGTTTAGATTCTCATGGTATGTACGTGTTAATTAAGTGGTTAACTCGACATTTTCCAAACCACTCTTCGTTTTTAAATAAAAATAGTCGCCGAGGAGTAAACAAAATAAATTGAAAACCAAATAAAAATTCAAAGAAGTATCGAGAGACATAGGGATTTGCCGATACAAAAGTGTACAAGGGTGTCCAATATCGATAAACAGGCAGCGGTATTCCACTGACAAATAAACTTTGTGAAGTTTGAAACTCGGACTCGTTGCAACGCGCCAATATGGAGACGAATTTCCAATCGCGCGACGAGTACAATTTTGGATTTCAAGGTTCTCGCGTTTCTCAAATCTCGAGTTTCCATCGCGCGTTTCTCCCTATCTCCCTTTTCCTCCATCAGAACTTTACACACAATACACGGTCCATTTCCATGCTCCATCCGGATCAAAACTAACAATCGCCAGTAGGACACGCAACTCCCGGGCAGAATCTTGGCAACTTGGTCTAACAAGTTTGCACGAAGTAGCTAGCTCCGAAAATTTCGTAAACCCTCGCGAGGATACTCCATCTTCCTCTCTCTCCCTCTCTGTCGTTTTTCACCCTTACCCGGCCAATTCGATATCAGAATTTGATCAAATCCTCCCTCCTCTTCCAATTCGGTCACCCTCTGTTTCCAGGCCCTCGGCAGATCGAATTCTTCCAGCTCGTGTGACATGTCGCCGAGTTTACTCGGTTCTAACTCCCGCTGCGTCACGCGTACAGGGTGCCGGCGTAAGTAACGAAGCTGGGTTAGCTGGGTTGTAAGGTAGTAGTTTCCTGGGCTACACGTCCATTCGGTTGATAGGTTGGTAGGAGACGCACAGAGGGTGTTTGACGCGTGGGTGAAGGTAACAGGCAGCTAGGACTAGATGGAGAGGAAATCTTGGAATATACGTACATGTACGTGGATGCATTTGGGAATAGAGAGGGTGGTGGGTTCATTGAATGGCCCCTCGGGTGACTATGCCAACAAACCCTAACTAACGTAAATAAGATGTCCTAGGAGGGTGGTGTCGTCTCTCTGTTTCTCTCTTCTTATGGTTCTCTCTATTTGACCTCGTTCCTTTATCCTTTTCTATCGTATCCCTTCTTGATTTGGGTTAGGTTTCACTTTTTTCCCTTTTCTGATCTTCCTTATCCCTCAGTTGTTCCCCTTCTTTCAATTTATTCTCTATGTTCTTTTAACATAACCTTTTTTGGCTTCACTCTCTGCGGCATAAACCTCCTTGGTTCATTTTTGTTCTCTTCCTTTCTATTCCTTGAGTTTGTCTCATCATCTTTCTCTGTTTCACCCTCCTTGTTTTCCTTTTATTTTTCATACGCATCTTTCGCCTCGAGTCACCTTCCTCTGGATATCAATTTTCATTCGAAGAAGAATGTCTTTCTCTGACACAGACCTTGATCTACTTTCCTTTCTCTTCTGAGCTTACTTCACCTTCTCTTCCTTTCTTTCTGATCCTTAAACATTCTCTCCTCCCTACTCCACTTTCCTCTTCCCTTAATCTCCCTCTTTCGCAAACCTTCTTACCTTATACTTCTCTCTCTTCCCTTCTCATCGCCAACCATATCCCTCTGTCGCGCTGCTTCCTGGTCCATTTTCGTATACCTTCTTTTCCGACCCCTGACTGATTCTCAGGATCGTTCTCTTACCCTCGAAGACGATTCTGATGAAGCCCCGGGCCAATTACCGGCTTTCTTCGCGAAAACTTCGAAGGGAATTGCACGGACCAAGGCGGATGGACGTCGTGCTTCGTCAGAGACAACGAATTCAGAGGCTCCGAGGGTCAGACAGCGACGTCTTATTGTAAATACACGCGGGGTAGATTTACGAATGATATTGGGATGAATCAGACGAATTTATAAAACGATCATAGGATGCATAGGAGTGGATCCTTTGGATAGCTTTGTGTACGATAGTCGTTGAATGGTCGTCGAATGAGTTTCGTATAACATCATAATGATCGAGGGCGCTACGATGAGTGGGCGGTTTCCCCAGCTATCTTCCGTTGGCCTGTTATATGACGTAATAGTCGACGTGTTTCGCAGAGTCATAAATTATAGCGCAGTTTTTGGGGCCGACGACGTCCATTGTGACCAACGAAATATTGCTGCTACGGCGAGATATTAATGGTGTGTGATACATCGACAGAAAACAAAGTGGGAGAATTAAAAATGGTTATGGAAGTGGTGGATCTGTGATTTTTTTCGTTATTCTATTTATGGCCTGGATATTAAAGTATCTTTAAGAGAAAGAAACAATCGTACAGTATCGATTATTTTTGCATATGTATATGGTAAGTCACATTTTCCGTTCTATATAAGGTGACAACTTTTAAATTCAATGTATGAATTATTCACATATTTTATTTTATTGCATGCATGCTCTATTTTATTTGCTTTTTCAATTAAATTTATGTCGTTGTCGCTGTCTGAAGTATATCAAATATATCGATCGTCATATCTAAACTGTAAATGTTTATGCAATTTTAGATCTTTACGAACATCACTAGAGAAACAAAATAATTGAACCTAGATAATGAATCGGCTGCATGTATTTCGGATGCTTTAATCACAAAATACAATTAACAAAAATAAATACGATCTCCCCTTCGTGTCTTGTGATTCCAAACACATAAATACAATTACATAAATACAATTTTCTGCTCCTGTACAACTCGTATTTATATTACTAAACTGCACCTATATAACGGGTTAGCTATGTCTGAACTCGAACAGAAAATCCTGATTCCTTATACAAACAATTAAGATTTAACGATAATTGATATCGTTTATAGCGAAGCTCATCAAGTCTCGCCATAGTTCCAACCGGAAATTTCGTTAAATCACGAGATAATGGAGCAACGATAATGGCCATTCGGAGGTAGGCAAGCATTTGGGGCGATCATTACCACGAGCATCTCATTTATATAATCGAACGTCTGCTCTTCCAGCATCTTATTAGTCATGCCTAAAGGCGTGTACCAACTATGTAAGAAGATGAGAACCTTTCCATTTTCTCTCCCTTTGTGTCACGCGTTTGACTACTCCTATTTTTGACTAAGCGATCCGGAAATGATGAATTTCAACCTTATCACAACCATGTGCCGCTGTTTCCCTAAACGACTTCAACAAATAAGCTGTCTCGAACCAGAGCATTTCCCTCTCACGGGGTTCGTAATCCTTGTTTCGAAGCCAAAATCTGTCTCTCCCTCTTCGTCGATCGCTGAACTTCTTATCGCGAAACGAGAAGACCATAAGACCGAAAATTGGACTTTCCGTTTGAATCATCCTTCTCCTAAGCCCGAGAACGTTCCCTGAATTATGTACCGTTTGGCTCACTCGTTAACTGCCTGACTTGCCTTGCGTGAACTTTCCCTATGATATTTTGAACCTGATGTTCCATTGAAAACGTGTAGCACTATATAATAATGAGAAATAGAAAACTGAATATTAAAAGATATATTTTTCGGCTTATTTATTTTATTACGGCAGCTTCCAACGTGATTCTCCCGATCCGATCTTCTTTGTTTTAAGAAATCGACAACAACGAAACAGAGACGCGTATACAGTAGATTTTAGAAAGACAGAAAGAAGAAAGAAGTTGTATACGAACTTTCTAAACTGCAACCTATGAAATCCGACAGACTTTTTGAGTGAGACGTGCTTCTTCTGAAATTGACTAACTTATAGAACAATATAATAGACACGGAAACTGAAAATCTCTATCTGCTATTAATAAAAATAACGCTATTTAAAATAATCTAATTTACAAGTAAGAGCGTCAGACATCAATCACAACCCATAAAAGTCTATCAAAACGTCGCCTAAAACGTCTTGTTCCTCTAACCTTGCTATCTTTCACGTTACATCAAACCAGTCGTCCAACATCAATCTACTACGCCGTAAAAAGTATCTCGAAAGCGTTCTTCCGCTACGTAACGCCCCCCAATTTTTGTCTTCCCTTAATCCACCCCCAAGCACTTTACGAAAACGCGTCGTGAAAGTTCGATACTTTGATAACGAGAGTCTGGGCCAAGTCTCGATTCGACGCATCTTCCACCTTAATTAAAGAAGTTTCTCTCTGAAGATCCCAATCCAGTGGCGTCCGACGTCGGTATTTCCGCGTCCTTGACCCTACCACAGACCGGAAATTATATACATGTGTAACTGGCTTGCTTCTCCTCATCTCGTCTCACGAAACATTTTCGCTTCCAGTTAGTCTCGCGAACGATGTTGTTGTTCCTCTTTCATCGAATTAATTGCCGTACCGTGGTATTCAATGTGCGAATATCTCGCCGTAAAATGGCTGTCCCACGAGCAAACAATGCTGTAAAGCGAGAACGACATCTTTTTTTTTAACAAGCCGTTTCATTTGACACAGTTTCAATTTTCGTAACGCGCGCCGGTTACGTCAGCCGCGAATTCGCATCACACGCAGCGAAATAGCCGGATGGCCATGGCTTTTTCGGCGAATTGTTATGCCAACGTTGTTGATTGTTATGAGAATCAATTGTTCGGAACAGCGGTTGTTCTTCTTTGTCAATTTCGTATGGATTACACGTTTCTGTATTTGCTTGTTATTTCATAGAGCTTCAAACCGTTGAACAATATTGTTTTAGACGGTTAGTTTTAATCGACGATTGAAATCAATTGCTGGGTTACAGGTGATGCAAGAGGGTTGATATTCAGCATTCTAACACGTTGAACTAAACATAATGTAAAAGTCTCGTATAAATCTTACATGCATTTTTCAAAGCAAATTCGAAGATTCATCTCGTTATTTTTCATCTAGCGCGCTCTTTCTATAGTTTCGATCGAAAACTTGTTAAATTAACAATCTATATAAATCTCGTATGAAGCTACAAACCTAACATATTTTTCCAAGCGTACTCGAAGATTCACCGATTCGCACTATCTATAATTTTAATTACAAGCCTATTAAACTAACACAGGCTAATCCAAAAGTCCCGTACGAGTGTTACATGAAAGTAAAAACCTAAGATTTATTCGTTGAAGCAACTTGGAAGATTTCTAGCGCAAGTTGCAAGATTCCTCTGGCAAGTTGTTGTCGATCCTTCCGTAGACACGCGTAAAGGTTTAGTCGGCTAGCGACAAGAGAACAACACATGCCTCTCGGAATGTTTCCTAGTTAGACCAATTCCGTACTTTCGCTCGTCACGATTAATTAGCTTAATTCTGGCTTCCTGTTGTGCGTACCGGCGGGGCACCCAAGGATGGTTGCCTGTTACGCCGGCATAACCAGCCGCATTCCGGCGTCATAGTTGACGCACGTATGTCGTCGTAAAAGCACTCGTGGCATTCGCCAAGCGTCGCGAGGATGGGCGCCGCCGAGACGTCGATCTGCATTTCCGTGCTGTGCTTGTACGTCCTCAGGGCCACACCACCACCACGTGCTTTCAATCGTTTGGGTAAGAAGGTTGGATCAACCGTTGCATTCATTCAGATCATCTGCAGTAATGGACTAACGAGGATGACCCAATTGGTCGGATTTAATGTTATTCCCCAGTGGTTTTATTTTATAGTTATTTTATTTGTAAATCTATAATTTTATTCGTGTTATACGCGTTTTCTAATGCAAGATATTTAAACGAAGTAAAATTTATTAGAATTTTACAATTGATGAAAGGAATAGACAATTCAATACTTTGCTGACTAACAAACTAACACAAGGAAAAGTATTTCAGAGGTATTAGTATAATCGCAATTTAGTTATAATTAATATGATCTCCTTATAACTTTTGCAGGTACTAAACACGTACAATTAACACTTAATTGTCTCTTTCATACTTTCTTTGAGCAGATCTTACAGAAGCATATATGTAACAACTTGACCTAAATATCGAGTCATCGTTTGCTTTACACATCGTCACTTTTAAAAACACTCGGAAGGGAATGCAAATTTCAATGAAGATATATCAACCAGTTAACTGCGTGTGACGAGTATACACGTCGAACAGAAACTTTATTTCGGTGCGTTTAACGCGTATAGTCGACTCGACGATCGGACATCATGAGAGATTTCTAAAACTAAATTCCATAGTTAACTGATTAAATAATACGCACGTCGATCTTCAGCGATCTGGATCTCACGAAAGTTCCGGGACATGTGTCGAGCTTTTTAACACATCGTCAGCCCTCCTACCAGACAGTTCACCAGTTTGTCAAATCCGTGGTCAGATCTTTCTAGAAAACGCTTATCGCTTTTCATATACCTCATAGGATATCGTGAGCTACCGAGTATTTCCGTGTAATCAGCTCCATGCACGCGATCCTCTACGGTGGACAACGACAATAGAATGTGTCTCTATTGTTAGAACCACGCTAATCCTGAAGAGTATCACCGCTCAAAACAGTCACATCGAGCTTAAACCTGATAACATTTCTGGTTGCGACTATCGGCAATACAATACTCTTGGAAATGGGTCGACGATGCGTCTACCTTGACGCGTGCATCTCCTCTATAAAGGAGTCGACTGTATCAGATATATTGGCGTCAGGACTCGTGGAAACCGATCATGAGCTTGTTTCTTTTTCTAAATTCCTAGAAATGTCTAATTTCTGAAGCCTAACTTAACCCTTTTTCTACGTGCGGCAAAACTTCACAGACACCCCGCACCCTCTGGGAGAAGGGCGGCGGATGATACAGGATTAATCTAACCCTAAGCTAGACCTAATCCTAACCTAAACCTAACCACGTAGATCCCATGTCTCGTTCGAGTAACTCGTGGACGTTGGTGCTCTGCCACGAATAACTCGAATCGTTGTAATTAGAGGTATACGACTTGAAAACAGTTATGACTCGCAATAATGCATTGTGGCAAGAGTGTGTATGTCGTGTAACTACGTCGTGAGTCAGAGACAATTTTCTACAACCCCTGTAGGTACACGTAATTCGCTTTCCCTCTTTGTATTATGTTACTTGTTCTACGATTGTTTCCCTTGAATTACTTCCGCGTATTTTTTCTACCTCTTGAAATAATAAATCTAGTAGAAGTACTGGAGAGCGAACTCTCGTTTCACTATAATAGTACAGAGTGGTGAACTTTAATCGAAAGAATGAAAATGTTCTGCTACCAAGTTCAACTGAACTTAGTTTACAATTCTCGGACTGTAGATTAGGAAAATTTCATATTTTTGTAAATATCACTAAAGAGTAGAAGTTCGTTCTATGTAGTAAATATTATAATAATAGTTCTACTCGGAATATTTTATCTATATCGATATCTTTACGTGGATTTTCTAAATTTTCACACTTCAAAATTAGTTTTAAGCTATATTTAACTATAAATGCATAAATATCCGTGGGGTAATAATTATTACTCAAGATAAAAATTAAAAATTTTTCAATTGTTTAAATCTACGTGTACAAGCCTTTCCCTGTTTAAACGATCGTTACTTCGTGTACGATATTATCGTCAGCCTGCGGTTGCGTGTATACACTTGTGGGAAATTAAAGCTTCATTCACACTAACGATGGCGGTACGGTCAGATCACGTTAAGTCATAGTTACCGATCAAAATCTCTTACATGTAATCCAATGAGAGCACACAATAGGCGATTCGGTTAAGTCAAATAGAAACCTGTTAGCCGTGGCTAGCGATCAAGACTGCGGTCAATAGTGGGGAAGGAATATGGAGGATGAGCGTTTAATCGAATCTGTACGAAATTACAGCGAACCATATATATGATTTCAGTCGCAAGAAATATTGTGATGTGTTTGACAAAACGAAATTGTGGATCGAAACAGAGACGATATAACACTATAAAATAAAAGATACTCCGACGAGATTTTATTCTTTCTGATCGTTTCGTGTGAATGCCTCGGTAAAATCTCAGATTTTGATCAACTTGAAAAAAACAAAATCCTAGATTCAATCGTTAATGTGAATCAGACTTTAAAATACTGTCGAGACAAACAATTTCTTCATGCTCCGTAGGCAAACTGGCTTATGTACATCCAAATTTAATATTTTTTATCATCATAAATTTCTAAAATATCGGAAGAAATTATGAGATACTCAAAAAATTTCATTATAAACTTTATTATTTTAATTTATTGAAAATCCATTTTTAAATATAAAATATATTTTTCCTTTTAATATTCTTATATGACATAGTTTGGTACTTTTTAAAAATCGGTATATACATGTTATGAAAATTATTTTTTAAACGTCCCTTCTTTTGTGAATGAAAATAATATTTCAAAAAGGAAATGCGTCGTGCGACATCAGATGGTTTTACAGAAAACAGACTTGATGGACGACATTTTTTCACCGTACAATGTGTGTACGGTATATTCTAGAAAAGAGTCGTAAACCACAGACAATTTTTTTTCCACCCCCGTGATTGCTCTTTGTTCCGTGTTCGCCGTTATTCTCTCTGTTTGCGCACATTTTTCTGTGTCAATTTGCACCACTTTTTACCCGTTCTCGCCCTCTGTTGCTCCCCGTGTTTACTTCAAGATATGGTAGAAGTTACCGCAATATGTTTCAACAAGCGTTTTGTATTCCTAAAGAGATGCAGACACGTGGTATCGTCATAGATTTTAAATTAAGTATGTTTTACGTTGCAACGTGTAGCAATGATATTCTTAACAATTCCTTAGAAGGTAACGTTGTTCTCCTTTTTTGTCAGCAGATGTTTTATTTTCTAAATAATATTTGAATTTAATATAATAATTATACAACGATTTGTAAGTTTGTCATCATGCAATTTTATTTTATCATATCGATAATTTTGTCATGATTCTATCACCGAGCAATTTATTTGTATCGGCCATAAGCTCGTGGTCTTCTTAAAATGAAAACTTGCGGTTGAATCGCACATAATAAACGAACAATCGCTAAAACTAATTCTACTAGTAAAAAACTAGTTAAAACCTATATTCAGATAGTTATTTATATCGCTTACACTATAAATAAACATCCTACTGCGCATATAAATACAAATAAACCTCGACATAAAATTTCACGTGCAAACAATTTCTCCCACTTGCAACCTATCCCTTTAAATTTCGTTATACCGAAGGAACTCAGTCTCGTTATCTCATCAAAATTAGCCAATTTCACACCAAGGCACGACACGATATCGAAAACGCGTCGTAAACACGCAGATCGCCACGAAAATAACACCACGTAATTATCAAGCGGATACAAGCGTGCGTTAGTCGAAGCGCGTTTAAAGGTGTCTGGAAAAATCGGTGCCGATTTCCCGGTACGAGATGTAATCGGGTTGTTATTATAGAATTACATGCAATTACCCGGCGCCGATTAATGCAGCGTATTCAGATCGCGTCAAGAAATTCCTGCTCCTTTTCTCCTTAAAATTATACAAGTTCCATGTTTTTCCCTTTGAATGAAACCTCGCGTTAACGATCTATTTTGTGTCAGTCTAACGAGCGGCCGCGTCTCGATTTTGCCTGCAGCTTACGCGAAAGAACCTTCCTTGGAGATTATGCCAAGCGGGGATACACAGACAAGGCCAATTGGTTCCAGTATCATCCTGACGTGCAAACCGAAAGTCGACGACACCAAGCTGATCAAGGACATGCAATGGATCGACCCCCAGGATCACGTGATCGAATCGCTCAAGTACGTACAATAAACGTTATAACTATAACCACATAGGATCTAATTAACTAAATGTCACGTTAGAACTAATTTTGTAATTTTTTTTTTTTTTTTTTTTTGGAACATACGTTAGTTCCTTGCCATTGTATATGCAATGCAGTATATTCTCGTCTGAAAAGGGTTGTAACAGCGATAATTTGTGTAATGGTGATTGCGACGATTGTAGAAAGTTTATGGGGAATTTAAGAGGGTTGATTTTACGAGAGTACATTTTGAGAACAAATTACGCGCTTTTAACATCTGTTGGAGATAGCTTCATTGTGCTTCAAATTGGGGATAGTTCTAAGTATCGCGAATAGATCGAGTTTTGCGACTGGTGAATCGATGTAGAATTTTGGTATTTCTAGATTTAGATTAGCTTCGAAACGTTTACTTCGTCTGAATGGATGGGACAGGAATAGAGAAACGGTAGAAAATTGTCTTTCAGATACAATTTAATCTCGTGAAGATCGTGGAATTTAATTGGAGTGAAACGAAATGAAAGAACGTCTTCTTTAAATTTTGCTTCTTGAGCTATCGTTCGTTTAATTATGCAAAATCAGCTGCTGGAGTATTAACGAGAACGAAAAATAATTCTACGGAGGGAATTTCAACCAATTTCGAGAAATTTTAATTCGATTTAAAAGTGTTTTTAAGTAAATTTAAAGTATCTTTTTAACATAGACTCAATTCTAGCTATTCGTTCGATTTAAACGAAAATATGACAGAAATATTTATTTAAAATGATATAATACCAACCAACTCGTTTCTCTGAAGTAACTGAAAAGGATTACCTGCGATTTCGTAGGTGTAATGAATATTAAGACCTTCTGCAAATATCGACGCTTGACGTGCAATCATAACTCAAACGGGATTCTGTGAGGCTGGAAAATAGAAAGAACAGTATAAAGCGTTGTTACATCGCAAACAAACGTTTGTCAAGTCAGACGAGAATATACGAGCAAGGGAAGTTCACGCTTCCGAGCTTTTTTCGACAATAACAGAGCCGCCTTTAGCAAATAATTGGAAGAAGAGTATAATGGATGTGGTGTAATTTATGCAGATTCAAATATTACGAGTGTTCATACAAATTTCTGTCGAATATATAAAACCGAATATTTTTCTCCTCCTATTTTTGTATGAGATTTTGTGAGAAAACTGATAAAAGTGAAAAATGTATTCTTTCTAAATTATAATCATATAAAAACATTAACATGATATCTTTATCTTTTTACGATTGAATACAATGCTGAAAATACTTTGTTGATAAAATTTTCTAATCTTTTTCAAAAATTTGTCTAATCTTTATTATATTGAAATTGCTACTATAAGAAAACATACGAATAAATATATAAAACATGTATGAATAGAGATGTAGATTTAAAAAAAATTATACCTCGTCCAATATACACGCTCAACTAATGTAACTCACATTTTTTTCCCATTTTTTTCTCTGTGAGAATAACACACGAATAGAGACACGATCGACACATCGCACTAATTTAACGAATTTCTGTCACTTATTTTGCACACAGACTCGTCGTCTTGCCGATGGAAAGGCGAGTATACAAAACTCCATTCAAAACTTTTACACGTAACCCCGTAGTGTCATTGCCAAGTCCCTCTCTGTTCTCCGATGATTGTCCCCCTTAAATAAATATTACACATACACACACACACACACACACATATATATACCATTATATAGATAGAATTTCCATTCACCGAAATTATCGTTAGAAAACGTCCATTTTCTTTGTACGAATACACAGCCTCACGAAAGTATTCCAACATTGAAAGGTTTCCAACTTGATTAATATTTATAATCACGAAGTCGTCTCTCATAACAGTGCCAATGTAAAGTGTTTCATATAACGCAAACAATAAGCGCGTAAAAGTTTCCTACGATAGGTATTCAAATACTTTCATGAGTCGATTCATGCAAATACCTGATAGATACCATCGAGCAACATGCACACATACCATGCAACCATCAACCCTGTACCTTCACTCCCCCCGTGACTGATTTACGTCTACTACAACCCCTCTATGGAGCTCTTAATTGCTGCAGGTCAGCCCGCGAGCTAAGCGTTGCTCATTAAGCCGTTCGAGAAAAGTTTCCGCCTTCCGTAGCCAAACTAACTTGTATTTGAATAGTTAAACAGAACCAAACCCACTGCCTCTGTGCCACGTGTACCGTATGCTATTCGTTGATATAAGAAAACCCATAGCCATGCTATTTAGAAGTTAAATAAGACGACGCTCGTCACACGTCATTCAATGATAACAACGGCCACCTGAGCAATTATATGCCTCTACCAGACTGCGATGTTTCTCGGAACGATCGGGATGGGTGCTGTTCGTGGAAGCAAAAGGGAAATTCGCCGAATAAATTAGAATTATCGAACCATTCGAAATGATATTCTACCGCATGTTTGAAATCAATTCGATACTCAAGGCCTTTTATTTTATGGATATAGTGAGGTATAGTCGGGGAAGAAAGGATAATAACAGAAAAGTTGACATGTTATTTCTTTACTACAGTATTATTTATTTATAGCGTAATCGTGTATATTTTAGATTAGGGTTAGGTAAAGTAATCGGAATTTTTTAAACTTATTTTTACTGTACGTTATTATGCCATAAAAATAAAATATCAACTTTTATAGCTTTCTCGTCACATTCTCCCACTACTCGATAATGTAGAAAGGGTGGTCTGGAAGAAGAGAGAAATGTCAAGTTGTGACATTTCTGAGAAAATGAAAACTTATTTCTCAATATATGTATAGTGTCACATAATGTCACATAAATGAAACATTATTCTATTCTGCATCGTTTTCAAATTTTACCTAATACTACAGGTAGTAGTACATTAAATTCTGAACAATGAAAAGTGTTAATGTTTTGATATACACCTCAGTTTCTTATAATTACTGTAAAAATCATAAAATTTAACTCGCAATGCCACAATTTTTCGATGCAGTGCCAAAAATTCCGATTATTTTATAAGCTACGATATATATATTATGTTCTTTCTTCTTCCACTAGTCCTCGCTATATATTAGGTCGTCCGAAAAGTTTCTTTCGTTTTATAAGGAAATAATGGATGCACAACATTTTTCGTTTTATATTATTTTACCCAATTATGTATGATCCATTTTCCTCTATCAAAATAAAGATCGCAACGTTCGACAGATTAGGTTTCACGTTTGTATAAAGATGCGTCGTTGTAAAAGACGTGTCTGTAAAAGAAAGACACTTTTCGGACAATCTAATATTATCCACGAAATAGAAAGGGAAAGCGGCCTTGGGCATCTAATTAATTTGAAACGTGTAATAACAGTAATACGTAATAATATCACAGGGGCTTGGAAAAGTACACTTCCCTGGTACTCAGCTCGCACAACACTGGATCAACGAAACCATTCATCGTGTATTATACGTTTGTGTACCCATTCGTTGATCGCGTGTAATCGCGTCTTCCGTGCGATCTTGCGCGTTTACTGACGAACGTCGAGGATCTATCCTTCCATGGCTAAATAATGTATCGCGGCGTGCGTCTTGCAAATATTGAACCCCGCGATCAAACAATCCAACGAGCGTTAACCTCGGTAACTGATTCGTCGGATCGCGTGTTTGCTCGATTACGCGGACCCCGAGCGATTTGCATAATTATGTCCGCTCGTCGCGGCGAGTAATGGCCGATAAATTCAGCGCGGGACGCGTGTACCCGCTCGAGAACCGTTTCATTAATCGTACTTACTGGCCGTGTTCACCGATTAGGCAAGAAGAAAGGGTATTATTGCATTATCGTTCGGCTAACGCTGCTATCTCCCCTGCATCGTCGCGTAATATACCGCAGCTCCAAAGTTCGTGGTCACTTGCTCTTTTTTCACGCAATTAGCGATTTAGTCAAGAAATTGTAGAAAGATGGTGGAAGAATTAGACGAATATTATGGAAATATTCAAGACAGCTTTATTGTAGATCGTTGATGTTGATGCGAATTCTTATTTTTCGCGAATGCAATTAAAGAAACGGAACTCGAGCAAAGGTTTGTGTAATGAGAAGTTTGGTTATTTTATATATTTTGTATGTCATATGTGCATTTTTATACCTTCAAATTTTTCATAAATTCTTAATTTACAGTAATAAACACTGTGGCCGCTAACTTAGAATTAGCGCTGTACATACGAAACACATTCTTCTCTGTTTTCACCCATTTCCTATCTTTCGTTTGTTTTCTCTCTCAGTTTCCCGATTCCACGTGCCACTTCTCAGTGTACCGTAATCGTCCGTAAAATGTTCTCTTTTTGGTTAACTCCGCTTAAGGTGATCTCATGGATGTTCGTAGAAATAGGGGCTGAGAAAAGGTTGAAGTTGAGTAATCGGGATACGTGGCTGGTTGTTACAGGCTGTTACTACTTGCGGTCGAAGGTGATGTTGCACTATTACGTGGGTGAAGGCTTAACGAATGTTTGTTTAGTAGAGAAATATATACTCTACTGACAAAAAATTTGCAAATAACGTAGCTCATATAGAATTGGCTATATCAAACATAAACCAATTATCTTTTATGCTACTGATAAATTGTAATTTAGAATTTATATTGCACGATGTAGGTGAGACTAGTCTTATTATTCTCAGTATTTATTAAGTGCTGTTAGCAAGAACCATTTTGTAAAAGAAACTAGATATTGTTACAAGCCTTTAGATTTATCCCAAAAATCTTTAAATACAATTTTCATTATTTTTATTACTAACGTGATCCGATTGTTCGAAACGATGTTTTAGAAATATCAATCATATTCGATATTCGACTTCGTGGAACCTTAATTTGATAGAAAATATGTCTACAGAGAACATTTTTTTTTAATATATAATAAATAGCTAAATATAATAAATAGCATTAATCAATTGAAATAAAATATCGAATTTCAAGAACTGAATCACGAAGGATCGATTGACATAAACGATTCTAACGAAGAAACGAAATAACGACCAACTTCAACGCAGTCCCAGCTAGTACCATAACCCTCTATCACACGTGAACCTAACAACCGATCGAACCAGAGATCAACATCATCGTTATTTGTATCTGTACGTTCCTCTCGCTGTGAGATCACCAATCTCTGAAACTCGCATTTCCTAATCGAAAGGATTCATTAAAGCGTGTATCTGTAGCAAGCTAACCATTCGAATTCGTATCGGAGCTATTCATTACGACACGATTCAACATCTCTCCCTTACCAGAACCTTATCTTCGAGCCAGTACTCTGTCATGCAGTGTTGTTAAATTGTGTGAATTCATGTGAATGCGTCTCGTTTGTACCAGTTTCCCAGGTCATGCACAACACGAAAGACGACGAAATTGCTGGTTGTCCGCGTTTACCAGTTTAGGATCCAGGTAGAACCAATCTTCCGTCTCTGAGAGAGGTCTTGGTTCGATCTGGCTCTTACGTCGAATTAAGGTCGATCGATTTGCGAACCGGCTGATCCTTCGAAACCAGCCCATCGATCCGAATTCGACGCGGTACTGTGCTCTCACCGCGTGTACAGCCCTGCCTCGTAACGATATTTCACCGATATCGGCTCGGTGTTTCGCGTTAGAATACGGATTAGATGTTTTGCCAACGATTTATGAGCTGCACGATGCGTCTCGGATATTTCGGACGATCTGATTCGGGAGATATTCGGCGGTACAAAGTGTTACATTGAGAGTTTCGTTTCTTTCCTTTGTCTTAACCCCTTAACGCTCGGATCTTGCATTTAAAATGTTGCTTTATAGATTTGTAACTTCGTAGCGATAAAGCGAAGATTAGGTGGAAAGAGCTTTTATTCCTAAACTAGTTAAAAAATTGGTAAGTTAAAATAAGTAAGATTAGCAATGAAATTAGTTAAAAAATAAGTAATAATAAGTGTGTATAGATTGCTAAAGTAATAAGTAATAAACGTGAAATTCAGAAACAAAAGTATCCACCTTTTCTAAAAGAATTATTCATGTTTCAACTATTTTTGCACGAAGAATCAACCCTTTCGTCTTATATCGCAATTTCTTACAATTTATATAACGTGAGCGTTAAATGGTTAATATTTATTCTTCTTTCGCTCTCATAGTGACTCTTTCTAATAATAAGTAGTGTTGTCGTATTAATGTTTAAATAATAAAACATAACTATTTTGTGGAAGAAAGTAACAATGTTAAAAAAGCACATGTGAAACGTGTGTCGTAATTAATAGAATATCGATCTCTGAATTTACTCGTGAAACACTGAGCCAATTTTTCTATTCATTCCGCAACATTCCACCTGAATATATCACTCATCGTCATTACCATTATAATTATCCCGTGTAGCACCCCGGGTCATTCGCAACCGCCGATGTACACGGAATTGCTCCAGGACAATAGCTTGTCTTTGTTCTTCAACTCTCTGCAAGAACAACAGGCTGGGAAATACACGTGCAAGGCCACTTACGCGAATTCGATTCAGCTGGAGAAGTCTGTGACGATCGATACCATAGGTGAGCTAAAGATTTAAATAAAATTCAATCTTAAAGGGAAAAATTTCAAATTCAAGTTCTTGCCATTTTAATTTCCTCGTTTGAAACATTTCATGGCGTTTCGAGAAAAAGCATTAATAAATCCACTCAAAGGAAGTTTCAACAGAACCGAATTAAAAGTTGTATTTTTATATCGCAAATATTTAAGCTTGCAGACTTGGAATTTGGAACATTAAAAGTTTCCATTTAACTTTAATTAAATTTTCGTTTAACTCGTAGTGTAGGAAACATTGAAATTTTTCTCGATTCAATTTCTCGAATTCTACAAGCGTTCCAGCTATAAAAATGCCAGAGGTTGTCAGATGTAAAAATCACATCCAGACAAAAATCTCGTTTGCAAACTTTATTTTTCTTTATCCGTGTTGTTATCCCCCGCAAAAAGTAGTACAACAATTTACACATTTCACAAATGCAAACAATGCTTTGTACAACATTTTCTGGGATCTGTTTAGAGACAAACGAAAAATGTTCGCCAGAAGTCTATGTAAACGTTTAAAAAAATTCTGTAGAACGAAATTTCCAAGCTTTAGTCTCGATAAATAAAGAAGCAGCGTACAGAAAAGTATCAAAGAGTAATTACTGTTTCGTAGTTGCGATCACTTGGGACAATGCACCGTCCAATCAATATCCTATTCTGGGAGAAGACTACGCTATTCAGTGTAAAGTGCGGGCAAGGCCTTCACCCTCGGTCGACTGGCTGTACAACGGCGAATTAATTAAGACGAACGACCACTACATTATAGACACGTATGCTCTGAAGATCAAGAACGTTCAAGAATCCGACGACGGCATCTACACTTGTCGTGCTTACGTATTGACCACTGGAGAGCTGAAGGAACGACCTATTCGCGTCGAGGTGGGTATTCGTTCATCAGTTTTATTCCTGAACTGCTGATATTTATGCAATTAAATAATAATAATAAAAATAATATTTTAAAATTAAATAAGACCTCCTATAGCGCGATAAGAATGTTTTATTTATAAATGTTTCTATGATATTATTTCTTCTAAAAGCATTTCGTTTGCACTGGTATTTTCCAAATCGATTTACACGAGAACAAATGACAATTTTTTAACGATATTACGCTACACACAGCAACGCGTTATATAAAGGTCTACTGTGTTGTTATTCGGCGTAAAGATTAATTTGATATCTTTTCGACAATGCCGTACAAACTAAATAAAAAATCAAAAATCCTCGTTTACACGTATCATATGCGTGAACATCGAAAACACGACAGAACCACGTCACAAGCACAAATTTAAAGAAAAAGTCATATCAGAAACCCACGCTCGATATCGAGCACCTCTAAAGAGCAAGCTAAGGTACCACCCAATTATGATAAGTAAACAATACGGCAAACAAAAGCTACTACACGTTCCAGGTAAAGTCAAATATCAGACAGAATTTCGTCCATCCATTCCCCTCTAGTTTGTATACCCACCGCGTTGCATATAGTTCCATCCCCCTTGGAAGGTTCGGCCGGAGTGGCTGCGCCAATTATTCCCGGTCCCAGCCATAATGCCGCCACAGCTATCACGGAACAGGTTTGCATTTCATTTAACAGGTCCACATACGGCCGACGGTGGAGGAGTTTCCCGCCCCGGTGGATGTAATCGAAGGGGAAGACGCAAGCATACGATGCAAAGCTCATGGCAAACCACCGCCAAAATTCACCTGGGTGAAATCGCTCACGCACCAGAATCTTTCGAACGCCAATCGCTTTGGGGTGGACTCTGATACTGGAATATTAACCATCACGAACGTGAATCGCGAAGATGCAGGGGAGTATCAATGCACGGCGATAAATTTAGCCGGTGAAGCGAATACGAACATCAGGGTGAACGTGATCGTGAAGCCAAAGATCATGGAGTTCTTGAACAGTACCGTGGTACAGGATAACGAGGCGAATCTTGTCTGCAAGGCCTTTGGCAAACCTCCACCCCAAGTCACTTTTAGGAAGCTGACCGACGAGAAACCGTACGTGAAAGGGACGCAATTAGACGACGATAGAATCATGCTGACGAACAGTGCCGATGACACGAACGGCGAAACGATCGGTACATTGACGATCAATAAATCGCTGAGATCAAACGATGGACTCTATGAATGTATCGCCGAGAACGCAGGAGGCGAAGCGCGTAGAAACGGTCATTTAACTGTCGAATTTCCGCCATCGTTCGCTTCCATGCAGAATACAAGCTTTTGGTCATGGGAGCAGAGACCTGTGAACATCAGTTGCATCGCCGAGAGCATACCGAACGCTACCATTCGCTGGACCATGTACGGCGATCAGAAAATCGACAATGACAACATGATCAAGCAGTTGGGCAATGGTCCTCTGTCTACCCTGATGATTGTCCCGCTGGACAAGCGGTATTACACCACTTACAAGTGCATCGCGTCTAACAAGCACGGCACACGGGAACGCAATATCGAATTGAGAGAGGCCACGAAGCCGGCAGAAGTGTTGCAGGCGAAGATGTCTGAAATTACCGCCACTACGATTAAATTCGATCTCGTGCTACCTAGCAGCAATCCTGAACTCCCTATGATGACAATTACCGTGCAGTATAAGGAGGATGGACAGACCTGGATGATGGCGAAAAACAAGACATGGTCTATTAGTGAGTAGAGTTAATTTTGGAGCTACCAAAATTTCTTTCTACCATCTAATGAATAGTTATGGTTATTTATTAACCATGATTGATCCTTATCCATCTGTTTGAATTCTTCATCCCTTTCTTTATTCATTGTAGCTTTTCTCTTGCCATTCATGGAGTAATCGTTCACCTATCAGGTGTACTATTAAACATACTTCCACCGCAACAACTCCTATGTGAAGTCCATCCAAACTAATTATGTATACCTTCTTTTTATTTATCTAGCAAATAAGTCTCCAGTTTCATAGATATGTACACTGTCACGGTACCAATCCGTGGACTAATTATTCCTTTTCTTATTTATTTATCAAGTCAAAGATATTTCCACAATTGCAACTTTTATATACTTAAATCATTATACAAAAAGCCTACATCTAAACTAATTATCCTTTTTATATTTGTTATTTAAATTTCCTATTATCACACAATAATCTTCCTAATCATACATCAAATACACTGCCAAAAACATTTCCACGATGACGTCTCTTGCACTTACTGTTAGCTAACTCTCTCTAAACTAGTTATCCCTTTCGTTGTTTGCAGATTCATCCTACGTCCTGGAAGATCTGAAACCACAGACTTCGTACGAGTTCCGATTCGCAGCTAGAAATGTGGTCGGCCTTGGTAACTGGGGAGCGTACCATCGCGAAATCACGCCCGGAAGGACGTTCCCGAACGAACCAAAGATAATGATGCCTAGCGCAGAGTACGATGTGTCCAGGTTCAACAATCAATACGAGCTAACTTGGTTGGCGCCAGCCGATAACGGCGAGCCGATTGACATGTACCAGATCAAATACTGTCAAATAAAACGCGTTTCTGGCGAGTGGGAGGTGTTAGAGAATACCTGTCGAACAGAAGACATCAAGACACAAGGAAGGCTGAAACACTGGATCAAGAACTTATACTCCGACACGTTCTACAAAGTGGAACTGAAGGCGCACAACATAATGGGTTTCAGTAAGCCAGGCTCTGGGAAGTTTAAGACCGCCAGAGGTAAGTTTCTATCTTTTAATTCTCCCTTCTTTTTTTCTATCTTCTCTTTACACCTTTTTTCTTACACAGTTTTTAACCATACAGTAGCTCGCCAAAGTATTCGAATACTTGTAAGAACTTTCCGTGAACGAACGTTTAACCTTTCAGAGGCTAAACCGATCAACGTCACTTTTCGTCTACTGTTTGATTTTATTGCATAAGAACGCGATTAATATTTTGATTTTCCAGAAATTTAATTCGTTCGTTCGTTGAGGGTTGATGATTTAAATAATGGTAAATTCCAAGGTAAATTTAAAAAAATCGTCTGGTATATCATTATTTCTTTGTAATTATACCGGAACAGTTTGAAACAAATGTGAAAATTTATGTAGAAACTAGAGGATGCTCAGTGGAAGAACAGATGTATCACGTTTTGCAGAAACGACAGTCAATTATCCATTAATTTTGTACTCTACAAATGTTCTATATATACCATATATGTTTGCAATTCTCAGATTATTTTCAAATTTGATCAACATAATCACAACTATCGTGCCTTATTATAACGTTAATGAAATCCTTTTAATGTTTCATGTTTTACGGTAAATATTGGAATATTTTCGCGAGCCACTGTGTCCTCGAAACGTGTTCGTTTCATTCGCCATTTTCTTCATCTTCAGATATATATTTACATCGGTATTTCATTAGCGCCCTTTTTATATACATCAAGTCGTAATTTCTCTTTAAAATTATTACATTATATATATATGTGCACGAGGCTATTGCACCGATTGATATGTCGTCCTTTTTTTTTTTCATTTTTTTACTTTCAACCCGACGAGAGAGACCGTTTACAAATCACTTCGCCTCTGTTTTTATTTTATTCACTCAAGGAGGAGGGAAAAGGGTCATTGAGGTATTTCGATACATCGTCATTGCATTCCTTTTTTCTTTTTTTTTTATAATATTTGTAATTAGAGAAATATTTTTTTATACGTAAACTTATCCTTTTTAATTGGTTGAACATGAACGAAGTGTCCTCAGTCCCCTTGACCCTTGTAGAAAAGCGACTTTAGATGAACTATTCGGTAGCCATTCGATAATTGGGCACCTTAGGCATATTAGATATTCTGCCCCTTCCTTTAAGGAAAAGAAAACATAATCAAGACACAACGAAAAAAAAAACGATCCTTCTACAAGTCACTTTTTATCATTCAGAATCTACGGACCACTATGGGAACGGCAGTATAGTTACTTCCGCTGGAGGTACTCGCAAGCTCACCGTGACCGCCATTGCCACAGCAATAACGATCCTATTTCTAGCTATTTAAAAGAAACAAAAAAAAAAAGAAAGCAAAAGTAAACGAAACAAACATAAAATAAAAATGCAGAAAATATTAAAAGAGATCAACGTCATGAACGGTCGCTGTTCACGCTCTAATCTTTCCAATTTATAGTGTACACGTTTTACAAAAAGTGGTATACGAATACGAACGTACGAATGTTGCTATATAATATCACAGAGAGAGAGAGAGAGAGAGAGAGAGGGAGAGAGAGAGAGAGAGAGAGTACAACCAGAGACACAAAACACAATGGATAGAAAAGAAATGAGATAAGAAATTCTCGTGTAATACGTTCCGTGTTCGTCAAATTTTCACTTTTTACCCTATAAACGTGTTTTTGCCGCGTGTTTCATTTGTCGAACGCGCGTGAAGTTCGCAAAGATGTATCGCAACTAGCACACAAACCAAACACGAACTACACACACACACACGTACACGATTAACGATTATTGTAAAGTGAGTCACTTATTGTTAGACCGGTGCACAACATTCCAACGTAGAAACGTTAGCGAATAAGTGGGATTCGATGATGTTCGCTGTGTTGAAAAACAGTGGAGGGAACGAGAAATGAAAATGATCGTAATCCATTGTAAATTAGTAGCGCGTCTTAACGGTAATACTTGTTCGTATGCTCGCGTCGTTACCTTTTTTTTTCTTTTTCTAACGAATGTACGGTTTCGTGTTTTTGTATTATTTCAAGGCAAAATTTTATTGTTTCGAGGATTCGCACGTGATTGAAGGTTTAGTATAATGTAGATTGGTGATCGGATCGGGACAGCATTCGGGTGGAATATTATAAATTGTGAATATTGGCGAATTATTCAGAGTAAATTGCAAAATAGCGTTGTATGTCCAGCCCGAAAATCAATTTATTCAAACGATAATATCACGATCATCGATGCATTAGATGTATCATTGCGTGCATTGTGAATCCATTTTAACGTAACATTAAATTAAGGGGCTGAGACACGTATTGCCTTAAATTGCCAAATGCTTAGTGTTAAAACGCGCAAAATATTACATTGAAGACAAAAATGTTCACCACATTGTGTAGGAGTGTTCATAGAATTGAATTTTCAACTTTTCGATCGTCGAAATGGAATAAGAACGAATATATATGTGTTAGATTGCTTCGTAAATTCTGGCTCGTGAGAATCAATTTTCTACAAATTTACACGATATATTTATGTGCGTTATGCCTCTTTTATAAAAATCTTGGAATCTGTCATTTAAGAAAGGACTCGTTATATATCTTATGGCCAGGAAATTATTTAATTCCTTCCGTCCAAACTATTCTCTGCTGGAAAAAAAGAAGTGAGAATCCGTTGGTGAAGATGTGGCATAAAATGCACATAAAATGTAAAACTACATAAAACACCTAAAGTATAATAGTCATGATTATATTTAATAAGCGAATCATACTCTTTTAATTATTTTCATATAAATACAAATTTGCATAAATATTCACAGTCTAGTCATTATAAAAAAATCCTTTTAAATGCCTGATTAAAATATCAATGAAAACATCTTATTCGTTTGTTCTGTAAACTCTAGAAACACTATTTATATCATATCAACTTATATAGCAATGTTATACGTGTTTATTACAACACTGATAGTCTACTTACATGTGTGAACGAAGAGGCGGACAGAAATTATGCAGCAATCTAATACAATTTGCTCAATATTTCGAAAGGAATAAGAAACGTTATTCGAAAAACTAGCTAAAATTGTATTTAATATCGGGTCTGCCAAGGGTATTTTCTTGTTTCTCGCCACTTAGTAGAGTACAAATATTTTTGGAATGGAATTTTTCGCGATTCTCGCGGTTCGATTTGCAACGAACGATTCAACGTGACAAAGGAAAGGAACAACGAGTAGAGCTACAGGGGTGAAGCAATTTCTTCGTGGTGTACACGTAGAAACACGAACGCAACTCGTTACCATTTCTCTACAGACGCAACACGTCCGTCGAGGAAAAGAAAATTCCAAAAAAAAAAAAAAAGAAAAAACCGGGATAAATCGTCCGCGAAAAATCCGTTTTCGTCCGAGCTGAACTAGCGCTCTTTGCATATAGCCTGACCTGCCTGTGGCTAACTACTTTTCTCTTTTTCTGTTTGTGGGTTTTTTTTACCAATTTTCTCGAGGAGGAACATCCGAGGAGTTTTTACACGTTTAGAGCCAAAGAAAAAGATACACTTGCAAATACTTAGACTTACTTAAACCACGCTTCGCGTGTTTTTACGCTGAACTGAACCCCTCAACTCCTTAAAAGAACTCACATAGGACATGTGAACACGACGACGCGATATGATCGTCGATAAATATGATCGTGACCGAATACACGAACTATTCGCGAATTATAAAAAAAAAAGAATAAAAAGCTAAATAACGCACGAAACGGGAGAAAGCACCTTTTTTCTTAACCATTTATACTTTTAGATTGCGCCTAAAAATTAGTTTTCTTAACTGGGTTCATTTTTCAGCCGATTGCATATACGATTTTTTCTCTCCTCTTGTGTATGGTTAATACATTTTTTTTCTTTTTATTTTTAATTGTTATTCATTGTTTCTCTCTTGGGAAATTTTCATTAACTTTTTTACCAAGTGATCGGACTTAGTCCTGCTTGATTAGCTCTTGGACCATACGTGTTTAGTGCGCATGATGTGTGTTATGATTATCGATTATTACTATTATTATTATTAATTCTACCATTGCTATTAGCGTTATTTACTATTATTATTTTATTACTATTATTATTATTATTATTATATTCACGACGTACGCTACTGCTACGGTTTACTATAATTATTATTATCATTATTATTGTTATTATTACCATCGTCGCTATATATTGTCAATATCGTCGTCGATTAGTTTACTTGACCGCACTTATTTTGTATATCGTGTGTATCGTCATTACCATTAGTATTATCGTCAGAACCACCGTCACGATTATCGATTACGAACGTCGCCACGATCATCCACGCTGATTTCTACGTATCTTTTCTTTTTTTTTTCTTTTCGTTGGAGTGAGAAGCAAAAGAACGAGGACGAAAAAAAAAAGAAGCAAAGAGGAGGAAAGGTGCTTCATAAGAGGCAAATAAATCGAATATCGAGCATCGAGTCTCGAGGTACACGGTACACTGAATACTCTGTCGCGTCTGAAATACAAATGGCCCCTTGTCCACGAGTCCACGAGTATCGATCGCGAGTCATCGTTCAACGAATGCGACAGGGTCGTCGCAACCTCGATCTCTTAAATGTTCGCTCTTGCCTTGGGTTCTCTTATTGTTAGATGTTAGATTACGATCGCATGGCATGCGCTTCTATTGTTTCATATATATATATTTTATTGTATTTTATTCCCTTTTTTTAAATGCCTCTTTAGTTTTGTTGATTCTTCTATTATTATATTCATTATTTCTTTTTTCGTACCGTTCGTTTCATTTAATTTAGCGCCGTTCGCCTGTCTTTTTTGTTGGCGACACTCTCATTCCATCGAACACACCACGTACCTTTGTAAGTACTCGAGGGATTCCACGTGATCAGCGATTGTATGTTAACACATTTGAGTGTGCTTAGGTGTAAGAAGAATTGTAAGAACGAAACTGGATGGACGTTCTAATAGCGACAGTTGTTTAGTAACATTGTTGATAACAGCTTTCAGCTACATACATACATACGTATATGTACAATATGTATATCGGTCGTAGCATAAACGCAACGAGTTTCTGGTGCACGATTTTGTATATATCAATGGTTTCTTATTCATTGTACGATAATGTGTTCCATCGGATGTGGTCGATCAAACTACGCACAGTAATTATTGCTATTCAACAATATTTTTATACAGAATATCCTCTTTTTTCGTATGAGAATATTTATTAGTAATACACGAAACGAATGATTTATATCTTTGAGCGCAATAATTAAAATCTGTAAGAGAAGGCAGGGAAAGGAAAGTCGAACTGGTTCGTTACCTACTTTATTCTGCGACGGCCGTCTACAAACTGACTTCACCGTCGTTGTCCTCGTCGATATGTTCACGTGCGCTGCGACGGAAATGCACTTGGTAGCGCGGTTCCAAGAGTAGTTCCATCCATCCAAAGTTCCATCGGAGTAGTTTTAACGAATTAACCATGCTAAAAATGATGAAAAAAGACGCGTTGTTAACGTTAACATACGTAGTTTTATATTTCAATTTTATTTTGTCTAAAAATAGTAAATGCAATATATCGTTAACTTTTTACTACAAGCACTAAATCAAGAAACTACAAATATTAGAAAATACATGCAAGGAAACTCGGTTTATATTTTCTCTGCAGTTTCTATCGTTGCACATAATCGAGCAGGATTAAATAAACTTTGTGTAGCAACATCTTTCAAATTATCAATGCACAAGCTTCTTACGAATCTTACTCATTATACAAATAAGATTTAAAACACACATCTGAAAGATTTCCATATGTCGCTAAGTAAATGCAACGAAAAAGTAATTTTCATTCCACAAATTGGTAGAAAATGAGCGTTTCGAACGAGTTACGCGGCTGACTTTTTTGTGGATTTCCGATCCCATTGAAAATGATAACAAGCACCTGCACCAGAATATCGTTGTCCGTGCGATCTATCATGTTCCTATGAATAAAAAAGATATCGCTAGTATGGGAATATCTCTGGTGGCAGCACCAGGGAATGAATGATCGTACACGATTCAACTGTCGCGTGTCGAGCGTTCGCCCAGAATGTCGCGTTTTAGATTCATGTAAACGAGTCGTACGAGGTTATATTTCACGTGAACCGGCTCGGCCGTGAAGATAAAGGCGCAAGTGGGTTGTGTATGTTTGATCGCTTTCCTTTTTTCTTTTTCTTTTCTTTTTTTTCTTTGTGATCGATCGAATCCTGAGCTGGCCTAAGATTCTCGAGTGCCGAGAAGAACGAATGTATATTAGATGTATTATACGAGTGAATGGATGAAAAATCTCGCGATTTCTATGAAATGGAATCGAACGATGCAAGAAGAAACACTGTGGTTCCGAGAAGAAGCGGGCGGAATATTTTGCTCTAAAAATTTGTGACTTTTTTTTTGTTTGGACGAAATATGACGAAAACTTGCGCTGGAAATTGGTAAATAAAAGTCGTACAAGTATACAGGTGAATGTTAATGTACATTGATGGTTTATTTAAATTGATATACATCTATGTTATTAGGCTGACTATTCTGAGATAAATAAGAAACTGCATTTCAAATTTTTATAGCATTCAACAGATCTCGACTACATCTAAAAATATTCTAACTTTAATCTTATGGTAACGATATAAAATACCGGTATTTTACCAAATATTTTGACGGTTTAGGTGAAAACATTATTTGGCGCCTTGTGTTCCTTTAATCGAAATTAATGAAAAAGTAGAGATGTAAATGTAAGTTTAGTTTGTCCAAATCCATCACAGAGACATCCAAAAGAGGTCTGACGGGCAACATGTTACTTAATCTACTCCAATCATCGTCATTTTAAGTCATAATTTATGAAAGTCTTATTTATGCTAAAAATAAAACATTCGTGAATTATCCTTATAGATATCAACGCACATACTCGCACTGTATAACCATGCATCAACATCTACTTTATTATCAATCACATCTTTCTACTCAAGGCCATTCCATCCATTTAATCAAAAGAAAAAAATATTTCTCAAAAGCATATCAACGAGTCACCAAAAACCTCATCTTCGCGCAACTCGTCGCGTCTGCAAGGGAAACTCGTTCAACAGAACAGACTATGCATTCCAAAACGCGAGAACTCGACGAAGAAACAGTAGTTAACGAGGCACCGATCCCACTTCCGGCTAGTTCTCGAGGAACCTCTTCTTCCCCGGAACCACGGGATCGCATCGCGACTAGTTTTCGCGAATCTGCGCGTGTTCCCCGAATCCTCGCGTCTCGAACACTGAATTCTCGACTTTCGACCGTCTTCAACTTCGCCCTCTTGTAAAGAGCGCGCAAAAGTACGCGAGTCGCTTCCGGTAGCGCGCGCCCGAGAAACAGAGAGAGAAAGAGAGACGCGAATAGACACAGTGCACGGCATATAAAACTCGTCTCTCGGTCGAAGACGAAGAGAAGCGTTTTCATCTTCGAGGCTGCTTTTGAGCAAGGTTCGCGGCACGAGGAGCGTGCTCGTCGGCGCGTGAAGCGTTTTCGCGCTGGCGAAGACAATAGGTCGCCTCAGAATCAGGCGGAAACGAGCGAGAAAATCGTTTCTGGTGTTCGAGTCTCGCGAAAACCTATCCTTGTCCTTTTCCCATCGATCCGCTAGGCTCGTTGAACGATTGCCAAACGTAGAGAAAAGAGGCAGAAGAAAGTGAAAGAGAGAGACAGATGAGGAGGAGGAGGATTTCTCGTAATTTGTAGCACCGTCGAACACCCACGAGGCTCCATTAGAATGAGATCTGATTCAACCATGTCCTAACGTAATTTTGTCCAAGTGAAATCGCTTTTGAAGAAATGGACAATACAAGAGAGAGGGAAAGAGAGCGAATCGTCGAGATTGCGTGGATCTCCCTTTTTCACGACGCGTTCGCGAACGTTTCGGCAGAATTACCAATCCAGTTTCGAGAAAAAGAGTGAAATAATGGGTTTTAACTCTCTTCGTCGGCCGACGGATATACTGCGTTACGAGACGAATTGGTAGAACGTATTTTCGTCAGGCTACGTATTTTCCACGTCCTGGCCACGCTGGAAATCGATAAAAATCGGGCTGTGCAAGTCTCATCCGGAGTATTCGTGGCTGGGTAAACCGCACCGTGAAAGATAATTCACGAACGCGTTAATGGCGAAGCCGCTCTGGTTTGGACGATACCAGCTCCGGAAATAAAAGACCACGTGAAATTGCTCGGTGACCTGATTCGATTCCACTATTTTTTTCGTTTAAACGATTTAATCGTCTGTCTGATTGATTCATCTGCACGTTTGTGCAAAGATGTCTGTGAGGTTTCCGCGATGAAAAGATTTCTGACGTCTACTGTTATCAGATTTTGCTTATCAAATATTATTTTATGCGCTGGAATGGTCATTTCAAAACTACAGGAGATTTCTATTTATCTAATTTGATTAATTGAAAACGATATAATAATTCATATAATAGAAGATTATTTAATTTCTCATTCAGACAAATTTGTGTTCGAATAAATGGACTCTGTGTGCAGTTCATTTAACACTAATTAAAATTTCATTTGAATAAATAGGATTCTATCACAGTTCTTCCTGGCTCGTCGTTTTTTCGTTCTTTTCCTGTTCCTGAATGTTCCTTTTATAGCCTTTTAGGATCGACCTTCTTCTATTTATTCATAATCAGCATTTTCTTCTATTTCTCTGCTCATGCATAAATAACGTTGTTTTCTTAAGCTCTTCCCTTCGAAAACAAGGAAGTAGCTTACAATCCACATATTTTTTATCAAACTTCTTGTTATACTATATTTCTTCTATTATCTCTTATCATAAAAAATTTGAAATTTCCAAAAATATCTGCCTTCTTACTTCCTCCTCCATTTACGAAATATCAAAATATATTTAACAAACCAAGTATTTCTTGATCAACCGTTGCATTATATGGGACGAATCTTCTAAAAGAGAGTATCGTTTGATTAACTTCTCTTGATCTGGCGTGAGTTTTCTCGACCAAACCGGAAAGCCCAGGATGGTAGCGCGAAAACGCGCGGATAGAAGGCAGATTTCGAGATTAATCGGTGAAACTCGGGATAATGGCTCGCTTGTAACGCAATTAAAACTCCAGAGGCTGGCCTCGCGGCCAGTAACTTATAATAGAGAGCGCAAGAACCTTGGTAAACTGCATCCTGTCCTCTTGTTCGATCTTCTCTCTTTCCTTCTCTTCTTGCGTAGCTTACCGCGTTTCGCGGAGATGCAATTTTGTAACTTAAACCGCCGCAGAGTCTGCCGCGAAACTGCTTCGGTCGGAAAGATCAGAAACCGGCGTCGGTGAGATAATTTCGAGGAGGATGCAAATGGGCCCCGGCGAAGAGAGACGCCTTCTGTTTCCCAGCTCTCAGCTTCCGAGTGGAAAAAACGCGCGAGATCGTCGATGAAAGTGTTGGCACAAAGAGCTGTTGTAGCTGTGAAATTGTTTATGAACTCGCGTAGAACAGTCTGACGCGGAATGGTAGAAGCTCCTTTCTTAACTTCAATTGCTAATTGCAAACTAAATACAATGTTTTTCGACAATAATAGGAAGATAAAGTCTGTAAGTTTCAGTTCAAACGTGTCGTTAGTGTTAGAATATATAAATATGAAGGCTACAGATGAGCAAACGTAAGGAAAGCAATTTTTCAATCCAGTAAACGTTAAATAAATTTTATGTAATCGAAACTGTGGTTTAGGATAATGTGTTGCTTAATGATTAGGCTGTGGATGTATATACATTTATAGGAAATTTAAATCTTCAAAAATGTATAGGACGTATGGTTTGGAATATATTTCGTTTAATGTTGAACAAAATTTTCATTTTTACGTAACTCTTCTATGAATAGTTGTTCTTTGAGTTATAGCTTTTCTCATAATATTTAATGCATTGCACTTTTTTTAGTGTAAAATTCATACCTTTCTAAAACTTCCATGAATAACATATATCTATATTTCAACATGGCAACGTTCATGTAAATATCTTCCATTTGCATAAATTTTACTATCTTATGCAACTTCTACCTCTGTTCCAGTTCTACAACTAACACTTTTCATTTTTTTTCTCATTATGCTACACATAATTCCTGTCAGAGTAGAAAATCATATTCCCTTACCAAAAAAAAAAAAAAAAAATATTCTTTCCTATGTTACAAGTACCAAATGTCCAGAAATCGTATCTTGTTTCCATGAAATTCTTATAATTCCTCTAAATTGATGCTTTTCTTTACCACAAATACCAAATATCCAAAAATTACAATATCTTCATTCTATAATTCTCTAAATTCCTGCAAGCTACAGTAAAATAAAGAATCAATTTCTTTCTTATATCAAGCGCCATATATCCCAACATACAAATTCCTAAGAAACAACTTGCATAATTCCATAAAATTCCTACGACTCCCCTAAATTCTAGCAAAATAAAAGAAAAGAAAAAGGACTCGTAGAACCCATACCGGGTAAATCCAAAACGAAGTGACATCTCTACTTTATTATAATCTCTGAGTGCCAATACTTTTGCGTGCAGCGAGCGCAAGCTCGTTCGAGGAACTCGGTTCGCCCCGAAACAGAGGGCCCGTTATAAATAGGCGACGCGTTTCCAAACGAGGACGGACATATGAACGTGACTTAACGCAGGAAAGAGAAGGGCTAAGGAGGCAACAACATGAAGCTAGCTCGCGATATGAAGCGCATCGTGCAATGTCGAGAGCCGCGAATCTATTTTCGAGACACATGGCATTCCTGCTGTGTGCATCGCGAAATTGCGATAACGCAATCGTGACTTAAGTGCTGGACAAGTACGGTACCTTCCTGGAAAGATATTCCTGCTTTTCATAGGCATCTTCTCCGTCTCTTGCACGCGGTTGTTAAAGAACTTCGAATTACCGACTTCCTCCAACTTCTTCCAACGATCAGCACCTCGTCGAAGTACGAAAATTCAAAGTAAGCTCAAAGTTATTTCAGGAGTTCGGTTAATGGACGCATGAAGTTATTACATTGTTCCATGGAAATTACAGTCGTCGTATATATTGCAATCCCTCTCTTTATCCCGATATATAGCGAATCGGACAGCAGAATGGAGAACGACTTGTAAAAACGAGCAAATTTTCACAAGCGAGCATTAAAATGAACAAAGCCAGTACGAGGAACGCAATTTTGCTGTCGTTAATTTCTGCCGCATAGAATCGTTCCTCGAAAATGAAATTCGTCACCATTCGCCAGCCACCTCCATTTCCATGTAGACATTTTTTTTCTATCCCTCTTATTCGATCCTATCGTCGACCATTACAATTTTCAATCCTCCCGTCTATTTCGCATCGGATATTTTCCTCTGGCGAGGAAATGGAGTAGAGCTGGTCCTTCGAGCAACAACGTATAATGGTAATAACCGAGCCACGATCCTGTCGATTGCAGCACTCGAGGAAACATTTCTTTTTTCTTTCTTTTTCTGTTCTTATAATAAATTTCTTTCTTTGGTTGACATGTCGAATTGATCATCGATGGCGTTTATTGAAATAGCTGTTATTTGCATGGTGAAATACGTGTGCGAGTCGAGTCAGTGGTCGTGAGAAAATTACAAGATGTAGGATACAAGTTAAATTTTGTTTTGGGGCGTAGGAAATTTTTGAATTTATACAAGTATTTTCTGATAATACTTAGGAAATGAGTAGAGGCCGGAAATGTTAGATTTGAATTTAGGGAACTTTCGAAATTTAACCTTAACCTAATCCAAACTTAACCCAGATCTAATCGAGCTGAAACCTAATCCTAACTCAAAGTACAAACTCGACGCTGTGATTCATGATTTTGTGACTGCATCGGCCTGCATCGAATATTGCAATTTTTGCAACAAAAGTAACTTTCAATTTGAAAGTTTCTTAAACTTAAAAGCTACGTTTTTCGACTCTATTCGCCGAGTGTAGTATCTGAAAATACATACAGGGATCAGTTAAAAGCTTTTGGTGTCTTGAAACGAACGTTAACTCGAGGACAAAATACAACGTTTTGAATTATAACAGAATACTTCATTCAACATACCATGGAATTATCCATTATATTATATTAATATTAATTTTCCAATATCTTCTTTATAGAAATCGATACGTTCTCATTTAAAAACTGACGATGTATGTACATCGATAGCTTCATCCTTGAAATGTGTAGCTCAAACGAAACTACAAATGCTACGATGTACTGTCAGCAATTGCAAAAGTTTGGAGAAAGATATCGTCCATGTTTCAAGGGAATAAAATTAAAAAAGCATAAGTAGAAATTTCTTCGAAGATTTTAGTATAATACTAGTTTGTTTTACGCATCAGTTAATTAGAGTTTGTCGATCAAATTGCTATTTATCAAGTGTTTCACGTTTCTATATTTTATTTATCTCCACTGACTCGACTCGTTGACCGCCGTATAAAACTAAAGAGGATGAAACGCAGACCGACGAGAAAACGAAAAACCATGGACTGAAATGCGTGCACTGTTTTTCGAGCGCCATTTCGTTTCTCTTTGTTCGATCAAATAAAAGGAGGAAGATTGGAAAGGAACGCGTTTCGCGATCAGATCCAGCGTTTTTAAAAGGATTCGCGGTATTCACGTGTAATTGCCGACGAATATATATATATTAAATTGCGATCTGTATACAACATACACATGTATATGTACAAACGTATATATATATATAAATATATATATACATATAAATATTATATGTATATGAAAGATGTTTAGAAAAGAGATAAACATTCTTACGTGCAAGGATTATGTGCTAGCCTAGTGCCTAATATACTATATAATATATATATATATATACATTCGTATTTATAACGAGGGCGAACGTTTTATCGTTTCACCTGTGGATAACACTTATTGTAAATATGAGTATGGAAATATATATGTGAGTGTTCAAGGAATACAATACCAAATGAATCAGCCAGCAAAGAAGCCACCATCAAATTGTTTCCGCTTCGCTGTGGAGATTGTTGAGTACACCGTAACCGAAGACAAAATAAGAGATAAAAGACAAATAGAAAATATTAATGATAGGATGAAAAGAAGAAATTAGGAATATCGTTGGTTCTACGAGATTTAACCCCTTGATGCGACGATTGAATTTTATGTTAAAAATCATCGGCCTTTATTTTACAAAATTAGATTCCAAGATAATTGCGACCAAGTTTTTGTATTCTACGGAGTAAAGAGGATTACAAACAGTATAATAATCAACAACAAACAGTATCTTACCAGTGTAACAAATTATGAAATCATGTATTATGAAATTTGGTTCAAGGGATGATTGCAATGAACTGGTTGTATCGTAAAAAGGATTACAAATGAAGGTTCCTGTCGGCACGAGAGTAAGAAAGGAGAACGACAACGAAAATAAACGTAACGAAGTAACGCACTGGAACAGAATAAAAACGTCTAATCGCTAAAGTTCTTATCTGCTGGAAGCGAAAACGTGCTCCTTTAATGAGCTATACCTAAGTACGTGAACTCGTAAATCATGGAATCCTTATAATTAATTGGGATTTAAATATCTGGATATCGTATTTTATTCAAAATAATACACTGTTTATTAAACAAATTCCAAAGCGTCTGATTATTCACAAAGAATAAAAAAGCACGTGACATCATAGAGGGCTAGATAAAAATTGAAAGAGTACGTTTTCCTATTGATCTTCTACAATACAAATAATGATATTACTCGACGACCAACCATCCAACAGGAATAAATGTCAGTCCAGTAAGCAGTCGTGAAGAAAATTCGAATTTACACTCGCATGCATAAAGAACAGAACTGGCAAAGAAGATGACAGTGAACACAGCCTGTTCGGAGAACCGATCGATGGATCGGAACCGTTCATACGAACAGTCTATTCATTCATCAATGTCTATCAGAAAACATTAGCAGCATCAAACGAACAGTCTAAAAGACGACGCACCATAAATTGAATCATCCGCTTCGGTGATCAGACCGCGACGACACATAAGCATTAAGGGGTTAAGACCCAGCGATGAGAAAGATAAAGAGAACTCGAGCGAAACGGGCTGATCAATTTGAGATGGTTTCTTTCTCGGCCGTCTCGTTCATTTTCCGCCCACCTGTTTCACCGAAAACTGAGAAACGAAGGGCGAAAGAAAAATTAAGATTTTTGGGAGAAATACGAGCGAAAATGTACACGATGGGATGCGACATACTCCGAAAGTGAACGGTAAATATATTGAAGCACATCAGAAGAGTCGAACGACGGGCGTAATATGTATCATACATCTGCTAAGTATACATATATATCGTAGTAGTCCCTCTCTGTTGACTTTTTGAAGCCAAAAAAGCGAGCGTGTGTGTGTGTGTGAGAAAGAGAAAGAGAGAGAGAGAGAGAGAGGGAGGGAGGGAGAGAGAGAGAGAGAGAGAGAGCGAGCAAGAGGCACTCAGTGGAAAAAAATATTAAAAGAGCTTTATGTGTGTGGAGGTAGCACATTTAGACTAGTGACGCGTAGAAACTAACATCGGGAGAGAAAGGTAGCGAATGAAGCTTTCTTCCCCCTTCCTTGAGCTTTCTCAGCACCCATATCTCTACGTCCGGTCCGACAGAAGGGACTACCGCACCCTTTTGTCGCTCTTCCGTTCCGCTATATTTTCGCGCTTGGTATCACACATGTACTTTGTGCACCAGCTATTTCATTTAATTATCTGGTTCATTTTTCTTCTTGATTTTCATATTTATTCCTCTAACTTTTATACATATTTGTTTGTTTCCTTTTTAAAAAATTGTTTCTTAATCACGCTTCTTTTTATCGCTTATTCGACAACCGATATCATTCTTTCATTGGAACACACATATACGTATGTACATACGTTGGTTCGCTTTGGTTTGATTTGGTGTGCGTGTGTTTAGTTCTCTTGGTTCCTTACGTGTCTACGCTTTGATGAAAACGGATTTTTGGCACTTCCTCAAGACCCCCCGCCGATCTTCTTTCTTTTCAGGAGACTAAAATTAATCGTTCGCGTAACGTGTTTGGTGATGTGCCTAGGTCTCGAGACGGAAACCCGATCGCGATATCAATTTCGCGGTAGACTCATTCGCTTCTATTGCTTCCAGAAACATGTACTCTCTTCGCGCGGGACGTGAAAGTGCTTAAGTGAAATGTAGGGGAGTTTTTGTTTAGATGGAAGCGAAGTTTAGAAGGTTTCTTGTCATGTAGAATGTAAGATTTCTCAGACATATGGAGTTCGGTGTGGAGCGAGTGATACATTTATCGCGTATAGTTCAATATTTACTAAAATGTTGTCTCCATATTTGGAAACTTTCTTTGTGAGAAAATAGGAAAGATGTTAGAATATTTATATGAATATTTTATAACACGCAATTCTAAGGTAGGATCACTATATTCTAATTTTTCATATGTAACCAATATTATTTAAGAATAAAATAAAAGAAAGTAAACCAGCTAATAGGAAGATATAAGAATAATAATGAAAAGGCAGATATATTTGTTAAAAGGACTATTTAAGAAAGAAAGAATTACTATAAGCATATATTTTACATTATATCTTAAAACATACGTTGGATTAAAATTTCACATTCAGAAAAACTGAAAACTAAACTACAATTTTGAATTAATTTTTAACTAAGTTCGTAATATCTTTTATGTGACAAGAAACTTTTCAAACTTTATTTTTGAATGCGTAAACTTATAATCAATAGTAAAACAATATACTTCAGACTGGAAACGATTTTCTCTTTATATCATCACCAAACATCGTTGTGAGTAATGCTTCTGCACTAACGGATTGCAAACAAACAAATGTACGTTTTCTGTCATGATATTTAACTGATATGTGATTCTTATCCTTCAAGGTATAGACACAACTGTGGTTCATCATCAAGGACCTCTGATATCAAGCGCAGCCATAATTGGTATCGTCCTCGCGGTACTATTCATTATTATTATCGTGATCGACGTGATCTGCTGTTGCGCGCATAAGACAGGTGAGAATATTTTTTGTCGCATATACTTCACAAACTTATCACGAGTTGCAATATGAATTTCTTCTAAAATTTAGAAATATTAGATTGCATAAGATTGTAACACGAGCCGAAATAAAATTATAGCGGAATGTTGCAACGTAATAGTCATAACAGTTGCATTTGAAACGGTAATATTGAGCTTCGCAATTTATATTTAAGAAAATTACAGTATATGCAATATGAAGTAAAAGTGTAAATGTATTTATTAACAATCGTATCACACGTGCGCCTAATTTCCCAACATAAACCTATTCACAATTTCAACATAAATTCTAAAATCACGTCATAGCATTACATGCATGCGCAGCGCAAATTTATTAGCACTCGCGACCTCCGGAACGTATCTAAAATTGCAAACTGGATTTATATGAAATTACAACGTTAATTTGCTTGATATAGCAGCGCGAATTTATTTGGAATTACCCGCGGCATAAACTTGTTCCAAATTGCAACGCAGATTTATCTGAAAGTGCAACTGTGATTCTACGTGAAATTGCAACGTTAGCTCGCGTTAAGTGATCATATAGAATTATTCGGTTTTGACAAGTAGATTTTACCAAGTTAGAAAAAGTTTAGTATAAAATATAATTGGGAGACTCGTAACAAAAACGGTCCTCGACAAATTGTTGGATTTTTCAAATGTATTAGAATGTATTTTCGTAGCCAGAAGCTAGGCTTATAACTATACAAAAGTATTTAAAAATTTTTTATCATAAAAAGTTTCATGTACAAACTATGTTTTTTATATAAAACATTTTGAAATTTCATTAACGCTATAACGAGATACGATCGTCTAGTTATACGTATTCATCAAATTTGAAACTAATTTTGAAACATGGACATCATTTTTGTTACGAGCTCTTTAATTTCAAGAAAAATCTTTTTCACGATCGACATTGATATTTTTCTTTCTTGTCTTTTCTTAATGATTCTATGAAATTTTTATTACAGGAATCATATATTACGTGTGTGAACGTTCCCGCCGAAAGCCAGTAGACGAAGAGGACGCGAAACTTGGCAGGTGAGGCTCATTCCAATCGAATTCTTTCGATACGCGTTACACATACCTACATACTCACGATATTTAGATCGATTTACTTGACTTTCTTATATACATTATATATATATTTTACATTGTGCTTTGGCAAGTCTTTGGCGCTATATTTACCGTGTCATCGAACTTTCCACCCACTATCGAACTTACAAAACCTCCGTGAAACTCTTTCTTTCGCATCACAGAGGTCAAACGAATTTTTACGACTCGAATGGAGATTCCTGTTGGAGCCGTGACTAACGTGCAAATTAGTTTACGGAACGTGTACGAGTTTCAAGAACGATTTACCTGAATATTCGTAGAAATAGTACCGGTTCGTTATAAGGTTACCGAAGTTTTCAACAATAAAAATTTGGATAGCTCTTATTTGAAAAATTTCATTAAAATAGGTCCGAATATCGGAAAGAAGATTTTTTTATATAATTGTGATATCATTTGGTTATAGATGTTTTATCCTGCTACGATCCTCGAATTTTGATATCTCAATCTTGCTTTGGTTTTTTTCATTTTTCATTAATGGATTCATTTCGTGTATAGTCTCCGTTACTAAAATATATAGTACATATTAAAGTAAAATATTGTAAAATTAAGTAATTTAATTCGAACAACTGCAAATCATCAACAACTCGTTGAGGATTAAATTAGATTTTCATCTAAATTCGATGAGACAAAAATGCTTATTATATTTCTTTTATATCAGATATACATTCCTTATACTAGAATATTTTAAATTTATCTTGCATATAATTTTTTGAACCTAAATAATTACTTAATTTTGCTGTGAGTTTGTTAAATTGAGTTTTATTCTATATTCGTTCGTGTGCATTCTAAGTAATGCGGTGTCCTTACTGGGATCCATGAGTTCGAATTGTTGAGACTTTCTACGATCTCAGTCTTCATTCTTAATAGTATAGCGAGGGTACGGAATAACGGAATAAAAATCTGAACGACCACGAAGAGGAGCCCTTATATTCCGAACTTAATGGATACTCGACAAATCGAAACCGGGCATCCTTTATAGCGTTCTTATAGAACGTTTGTAGTTGCAACTATATTTAAAAAGGTAGTAGTGTGTTCCGTGGTTAAATCGTCCGGTTAACTCGTTAAAACCTAGCCCGCCATTAGGAGACACTTTGACCCTCTCGCATCTGTCTCTTTTTTTTTTCTTTACCGGTAGTCTTTACGGTTGGCGGTTTCCATTGCCGTATTGCGACCAAAAAATGGCCAATGTCGCCGGGGTCACGGCCATCCAAGACTCGGGTAGTGGAAAAAATACCATTAAATTGGTCAAACATACTGCCATGTAAGAGAGATACATAAGTGAAAATCAGTAAGAAGCATGGCCTCTCACGAAGGGGCTCCGACACGGCTTTCTACTTCGCATGATGTTTTTTCTTTTTTTTTTTTCCTTGTTTAACCCTCTTCCCGTTTTTATTTTTTATTTTTTTTTCTTTTTTTCTTTTTATTCCTCGGCTCCACGATGCTAGTGAACATCTTGGAACGTCAAATACGTAATTCAAGAATGACATCAATGGAAACGAAACTAACGGTCCATCGATAAAAGAAATTGAATTTCTAGAATTGCAGCATGAAAGGATCTTATGTCTGTTTCCTTTCCTCGTCTCATCCTTCTTTTACATGTAATTTATTTTGCCGCCAACCACTTTCCGAACGAAATAACACTGTACATTATTCACCATGTTCAGTTCATTTAACGCTTACCTATTTTCTCTATCTCTGTCACTCTTTATGCGCGCTGCATAAACTATCGCCATTATTCGCCCGTGCTTTGGCTATGCTGCATGAGATATCAACACTCTGAAGTGATATTAATTGCCCGTTAACTACGTAGCATACTCACCACTATTCACTCTAATTTACCCTGTTCTATTCAACCGTGGATTTGAGAAAGTAGGTAATTCAATTTCATTGCCTCGTGGAAAACGTTACCGTGGAGACAGGAATATTTTTCAGTCGTAAATATCGCACACTGTTATGTACTACGAAATGTACGAATAATTTAATGACATTTCAATTCACTTACCTTTTTCGTGAATGTTCTCCATCATGCAAACTTTAGTTATATTTATTCTTGATGTTGTACGTTGTTATTTCATCGTATATCATATAACACGCGACGAAGAACAAAGATACGATACTTCAAATGCAAATACACAATACTAACGAGTGATGGCATGCATTATGCGTATTATTCGATGTTGCACCACGCGCCGCATCTCGACATGCTCTCTTTTATGCCCAGTACTAGAAATTAACCGTATAACAACCAGCTGATCAATAGTCTTCCATTAATAACCCCACTTTTTCTATTGAAACATTTTAGAGACGAGAAGGAACCACTGAAGGAAGAGAAGAAGATCACACCGATCATCGACTCGGGTCTTCGCCGGGAGACATCTATCACGTTTGACGGGAAAAGATCCGTCTCAAAAACTGGTTTCGTCGGCAAGGATTCAGCGGTCTAGATATTCTTCCGGCGTACTAGATTGTAAATCAACCATAGAAACACCATTTCTGGCCGAAGTGTTCTCGAACGATACGAAAAACAACAGATAAGCCCGTACATCCCGAAACGTACACGCAGGAAACAGAGTTTCGCGGTTGCTAAGAATCTTCTCCTTTGACGAATTCGAATTTCAAAACGATTCGCGACTCTACTCGGGATTTGCGCGGGAACGTGGAGCAGAAAGACGTGTTCAGAGTGACACCTCGGTTTCCGTTTCTTAGATGAGACACGACGCGCCATCTCACCGCGATCAAATAATACAAAATCGTATTCGTCTGCTTCATTCGCGGAATTTTCAAAGATCGATGCGATAAATTCGCTCCTATATTCTCGTCCGTCCTTCCTTCTGGAAGGTAGGGCAAAAAGATTGTAGCATTTATTCGTAAGTCTGCACATTACCGATTTTTCTCGATACAAAATTCATCTACATGATTTCACATCCCTTTCTTCCCTTCCTCGCCAATGTAGTCACCAAAGCGTATGAAAAATAATTGTAATCTATGATCTATGGTAAAGTACGAAACGTATTGTAATTCAAGATCATATCGGGGAAAAGAGGAAACTATCGATATAATGTAACTTAGCGAATATTGCAAGAAGGAGGAGGTAGATAGATCGCTTAAACGAGAAGAAAGCATGTACAAAATTAATCGCGAAATTGGTAGAAGTTGGTCGATAATTAGTGATCATTGCTTCGAGGCACACTCTAGATACTCGCAGTCTAGTACGCTGGGTAGTACTGTGTTATCGTGTGCACAGCACGAAACTAAAAAAGAAGGAACGGTTTACCTATTCTATATCGTTTCTTCTACGTTAATAGAAGGAACATGGCGTAACAATTATTATAGAAATAAGAAACTGAAGTTTTAAGAAGTTTTACGAGCGAAGTAGAAACGGACGGAATAGGTTACGTCTCTCTCTCTCTCAGTCTCAACGAGGTTCAGTATTCTATAAGAACCTCCGATCTGTGTATATATACTTTTAAAATTTATCATATTTCCTCGACATGTTCCATTCATGTATGTTTTTCGACTAGAAGTCGTATTATATGTTCCAGATTCACAAACACAGATATGCTGCATCTTATTATATTCGGCACGATTCTAAACGACGAATTATCAATTTCGTGGTTATATGACTTGATTTCAAAGACTGATTCCTTTAAGCGCGTAACCTTATGAAAACGAATCGTACCGATTATTAGTGACGATCAAATAATTCAGGCTAATAAACGGTTTTAAATTTTGTTTCGTCGTTTACGTATCTTTTGACAAGATTTACCGCCACATGTTTCCTCTAGCCATGAACAAACTTTTACAAAAATATTTCTGCCGCTCGACTTTTGAGTATGGTTATATATATTCTTGCCGTGTCAACCAACATGACTGATGCATTGGTTACGTTTATTCAGTTAGTTAATACGTAGTGTTTTTTACTTCAAAGTGAACATCATTTGCGTGAAATATTATTTCTTTTATTCGCGTCCTAATTTATCGTGATAGTTTTTGTCATTTATATCTCACAATGTAAAGATTACATCGTCGAGGCATCACGTGCAAGAGCAGCTCTAGTGTCTCTGTCATTTTTACATCCTTTTTTTTTGTTATTAATATTTTATGTATCCTATGTAGTTACCCTGTATGTAAGAAAGTAATCTAACCGAGAACTGGTTAGCTTCCGCGATGAAATTGTAATCGATAAGATTATGTATCATCACGATCGGATTATTGATACAGTTAGAGAACAGTATACTTAAAAAGCTGTAAAATACGAAAATTAAAAGAAGTGTTACCGAAAGAAGTTGTATTCGATATGTCGACCGCGATGGCGTTTTAATAAGTCTCAAATGTATCTTTCGACAATTAAGTCTCTCTACTGTATATGTATAGTGTAATCGAAGCAGCGATATCTTCGATTCGGCTAAGTAAACTTTTCTCCCTTTGAGCATTAAATTAACACTTGACATTTGTAACAGGAATTCGAATCTTTTTGTTTCAGAAAAAAGAACAATCGAAAGCTGCCATATACATTATATATTATTATATTCGATAATATTAAAATAATGCCGATTTTGTCCTAATGTGTAAGATGGCTTTTCAAGAAAACGCAGTTAAAATGTGATAAGTTTTTGTAAATGCTTGTAAACGTTTTTCCTAATCTTTAAGAAAATATTGGAAATAAGTTTAGGAGGGTTCGCTAAGTTTAGAATGTTGTATGTGAAGTTGGAAGGTGTGTTCGCAAAAAAAAAAGAAGAAAAAGTAAACTGAAAAAAATAATCGATGTGTGTATATTTATTTAAGATAATTGTACCTCTACCTAAAGAAAAAGAAATTAAAAAGAGTCATCGTTCTCTTGCCTGCGAACACACTTTCTGCAGGGTAGCTTTTTTACGTACCGTAAACAGAGTTTTGCCAAATATATAGTACTTATTAGCTTATAAGTCAACGAGTACACATTATAGGTACACAAGGAATATATATTACTCCGGAAAAAAAGGAGAAAAAAATAGTGGATTGTTCATTGTAATTGTCACGCAGTATTTTCGAGCCTTTATCGAGTCAAGAATCGATGATTCGATGAGGAAAAGACACGTTTATCTAGCTATTTTATATTCGTTGCCAAAATCCGTAACCCAAGTAGCTTCCCACGAAAAGTATTACTGCGCATCTTCCATTTCAAAGAATATTATTACGAAACATTATTAAAATTCGTAGATTAAGGCATATTTTTTATGTATGCTTTTTCTGTACGCGTCAAGGAAACGTACTCGACTAATAAAGGATAAAGAACATTTTCAAGGTCGAATGATTCACATCTACATTATCATTTCATTTTTTTTATCCGAAAAATTTTATTCATCTATATACCATTTCTTCAACAATATAAAACATGATCGATTCCTAAAATAAAGCGATGCTTAATAATAGTATGTAACCCAGGCCCCATTATGTTATCATACATACTATCGATAAGCATATTCTATGTAGAATGTAAGATATATAGAATGCAATAGTTTCATATGTACATTCTACATCCTTACTGAATATGCAGCTATAAGCGGCTACCCGTTATATGGCACTGCATTGTTCATCAATTTAAAAAGTACATGGTCAAATGCGAATGATAAAAAGCGTATATAAAATTAATTTTTTCCCCGAGATTCAAAAACTTAATATCATGATAGGAATATCTTTTACTATCAAACTTAATATCACTATATCAAAATATAGCAAACTGCAGTCTAATTTTCTTATCACACTTCAATACCTATATTCGAACGTTTACCTTTCTTTATCAATAGTTGTTCCACGTTTAACTGTGGTGGCTCTGTTCGTGTGTGCCATACGTACACCTGTAGACATAAATAATTATTTGATTTATACCATGAAATAGAAACAATAGAAGAAAACAATCAATAAATACCTTTGTGCAACAATCTGCTAACGGTTCTAGTTCATCTCTACTGACAATTTGTGACAATATCTCACTCTCCTGATAACCACCCTGAACGTCGTACGAAAAAGCGGCATTTTTATTTTCCAATAAAAGTCGCAAATTGATGGCAAAACCTGCCATATCTAATGGAAACGGTCGCTCTGGCTTCCACGCAGCATTAAAACCGATTACTTTATTAGTAGCGTTATCACATATTGGTTTCTCCACCATTAAACCACCGACTAGACCAACAGGCCACACACCGACCTTCTGTATCTTTTCCATCTGGAACACACATAAGTTATGTAACGATTTCGTGACTGGACCGATTGCTATCGTTAATGTTCTTACCTCGTGAAATAATTTAATCGAATACGTATTGTCGTCGTCAGCAAAAAATACTATGCCTTTGTCGGTCGGCCTGCGATTTTCCCGAAGCCACTGTAACGCTGCATTTCGTTGTTCGACGCCACGTGGCTTCTTCCAATTCGGGTCATTTCGCCCTAACTTATAATTTGGCGGGGTTGCCGCAGCCAAATGAGTATAAAGTAAACCACTATCTTCTAAAAGTCGCGCAACGAGTTTGGTCTTTTTTCCCGCGTCTTCGACGATAATCCAGTGGAAGTTGGGTATATGAAGAAACGTTTGTAACAGCCGGGTCAGCTCTGCCTTTTGTACAGGCCTGGCAAACGTAGGAGTAATGGCATAAATCATAGGCTTCTCGGCAGGTTCCTGTTTCCTTACACTGAACACGCCATGCCCCTCCAGCCTCTTAATTACGCTATACGTTAACCCATACAGGTCTCGTTGCTCGGTCATTAGTGATTCCAACTTATTCCTTAACTCTCGCCATTTATAGCTCTCTTGATAATCTTTTGACAAAAATATTGATACACATCATTACAAGAAAATAACTTATAATTAGAATGCAAATTAATAAAGATTAATCGCAGTTTTTAATATTTAGACGAGATCTGTTTATTTAATGATGACAAATAATTAGAGAAAAGAAAAATGACTAATATATTACATCCTATAATATATACATTCTTGTATATTATCGATAAAATGCAAATATGTGACATATAATAATAATGAAATATAAGTCATGGAGTTTACTTGAATATCGCGGGCAGCATGCGTAGAAACTATGATAACATATCAAATTTATGTGTCATGCGTTTTTACATTCGTGACAGTTCAACTGTTGTAGAAGATGGAGGTGTATGCACAAGTCTACGTACAATAGTAAAGGAATACTTACATATAAAACATTGAAACGCAATCACATTAATCAGGAACAGTATTAGCAAGCCTTTATAACGGAAGCGGCCCCACATATTAAATTTAGTACCGAATTCGTCGGTGAGGAACACACTTTCCGTCATTGTTGCCGCGCCATGACACTATTCTGTATGCTGACCGTATTTATTCGCGGTGGTTACGATCTTTTGAAAAAAAGGCAGTAGTGAGATCTAACCTTGAACGCAGAATCGCGTCGTGAAGGACACATCGTGTAGTCATCCTACAACATTGAGCAGTAATCAAAAAATAGTCACAGTTTTCAACTGCATTATCAACAGAGTTTAATTGAAGCCATCGTAAGATTCATAGAGCAACAATATTTCCGATTTATTCATACAAAATTCACTTATGATTTTAATAGATACAACACGGGCACACAATGTTGAAACTTTTATGACCATCGCAAACTTCAAGCAAAGACGAATTTTGGGAATAAAAAGTGAAACAAATGCATTTACACGTTATTCACAGGTTAGTATCATACACTGAATAAAAATCCCTAGGGCGTATGCAAACTGACTTTTCATAGGATTCTTGACATCAAATTTAGGAGAAATATCATACATATTTGTATGCGTATATTATACGTTCTATAAATGTCAATAATAGAAGGAAAATATGAGGAAACAGGGTCTTTTTGCACAATTGAACTAATATAAATAGTGAAATTTTACAAGTCACGAATTACAAATTACGAATGCTAACCTATAACTTACAACATGTCAATTCACTAATATTATTAGTTGGTAAATCATTGTATAAGAGAACCACGATAACCAGTAGATAGTAAAATATATATAGTATATATATAAAATATAAATAGTAAAATATATTAACTAATTACATAATGTATTCCATAATAAAATAAGTAATGAAACGAAAACATTTCAGTAGCAAATTTTTCATTATCGTTCTTTCCTCCATACAATTAATTACCTTCAACCGCTAATTTTTCTCTCTTGAATTTTGAAATCGAAAAATATCTACAGCGCCAACGACGGAGTATCTCCGCTTCCTTGGATAGACCTTTTCAAACATAAACTCCCTAGAAGTCATGGGGATAGCAGCGACACCGGTTGCAGTCGAACGAATTCGGGTGAATTCGGGCGCGTGCCATACGAGGCGCGCGTAGAGGAGCGCATGCTGGGACGTGTCACGGACACGCGTGTGTCAGGAACGCGCATACATTTCTGTCGTGACTGGCCAGAAGGCGGCGCAGAGGGGACGTGAAGGGGTAGAGGTTTGGGAGAGCAAACAGCCGCGTAGATAGGCCAGCTCACACGGTGGAGTTTCCGCAGCGAGCTACGGAATCATCCTATGCTCGTAGGTTGCCGCGCGTGACTCGTGTTCAGAGGGTTCCTCGTCAATGGTCACGCGTCGTGTCAACGCGAATAGTGACTAACGATATTTGACAACGGCACGATCGCACCGCGTTTAAAAAGGGTAGTTCGATGAATACTCACGAAAATTAATCGCGGATAACTCTGAACAGCAAAAGAGGGTAAATGCCGTGTAACTGGTTTGCGAACTGATCGTCAGTATCAAGGCGGTACGACGAGCTGCTGTGCCTGTGCTACTCGTGGTGGCGAGTGGCAGTGGTAGTCGTGGTCGTGGCGGTGGTGGTGGCTTTCTATCGTTGTGGTGCCCGTTGGTAGTCGAGACTCATATCGTGGTGGTGGTGGTAGTAGTGGTGGTGCTGTCAGAATAGTGCTGCGCCTCGTTCGGTGACGGTGGCAAGGGAGAGAAGGAAAAGTGGCCCTCGAGGTTACGAGGCCAGAGGAGAAAGTGGGTGTTGCCGGGAGTGACAACGGGAGGATCATCCAGGTCCTCGACGCCAGGACTCGTGGAACAGGGGAATCGGAGTATAGGATGCTCGTCGGTCGACGATCCAGGAGTCGACGTCTCCTAACCGAGAGCCTGATCCTCGTTGATCGTGTGCCTCGTGAGTATCAACAATCTCCTTTCCAGGACATATATTTCAGTTCTGCATATATGTAATTTCTTCCTTCGATCATTATTTCGTCTGTTACTCTCTTTTTCTATCTCTCCCTTTTTCTCTGTACAACGTTAACTGTACGTTGATACTCTAGAACGTTAAGTAAATTCTAGTTCTAACAATTTCGTCATCATCCCCCACGTTACCGCAGGCGTGCAAGATTACCGAGTGTCCGGATCCTTAGTTTCCCTCGGCGATTTCGGAAGAGGCATTTAGTTTGACGGCTATGAAGGAAATAGAGGTCGGATGCAAATTACGAACGTGGACGAGGTGGTGCGAGCGATGGGCACGGTAATTGGGGCGAGGGGACGCTGGCTCTGGTGGGCGCGGGGGTGCGAGAGGATGCGTTGGATACTTCCCCTTTTGCATCCTCTTCCTCGTTTACACCCTCGCCCATATTCCCTTGCAATTTTCCTTGTTTCTCTTCGCTCGCGTTTTCGCGTTCTTCATTTCCCGCCCACCCCTTCAGTCGGTTCTGTAAACAGGAATCACTGACGCGTGAAGTACATGGGCGTAGGTAAAACTCGACTTCACACACCGGTTCTCTTCGTCGAGATTTTTTCGACGTAACGAGGGACCGGTGGCGTTATCGTGTACAACGATGACTCTGTGGTGCCCTTTCCGCTTCACTTTCCGCGTGCCACCTCCGTGGTCCTCGTCTCGTCGGATAACAGCGGTATACACGAATACAAGAAATAATACTCGAGACTCGTCGACCAGCCGAGAGAGTCGAGAACACCCCCCTCTCGTTTCGTTCTCCCCTGGTAGTGTGCACTGGCCTCGATTAGTTCTCGCTTAGAGAGAGAGAGAGTTGTGACCGGATTATTCCTTTTTTCCTTTTTTTTTTTAGGGGTAGTGTAAAGGGTGAGAACGGAAGGGGTGCGCTAACGACGTCACCGTGTCGAGTGAGTCACGGCTTCTAAATTGATCCCCCACCAGGGTTACTCTTCCTCCTGTTCCTCTTGCTTTACTCCATCTATTCCAGCTCTTTCTTTCTTTCTCTATCATCGTCCAGTCGCTCGTTCTATCCTTCTCCTACCATCCATCTCGTTTTGCTTCATCTCCATCAACGAAGCGAAGCACGTTGATTTAATTCCCAATGCAACGTGCCCCTCTGATTTACGCGACGAGAAAATATGCCAGGCCAAGAGGGAATGATCGTGCCTGAGGTCGTTCTCCACGTAACGTGCCTTCAACTTATGACGACACTCGTTCAATAATTTCGCAAGGTTACGGGAACTGTCGATACCATTCCGACCATGTTTCGCAAGAGTAATCGATCTCGTGATTCCGGCATGCGGTCAGCTCGGTCATAAGACAACGTTCCGTCCACGATATTTCCGGGTTCTTCAGCTCGTTCATAGTAAGTCATTTAACATATTCTTGCGCGACGGCTTTAACCGAGACGAGATAAGATTAAATCATCGATGATATTGCGTGACGGCATATACCGTGATCGTTGTCTCGTTATCAGGTGATGCGATAATTGAGAATAGGCTACAGGTTGGATGAGATTCTTGCACATGTTACGTACTAATCTCTATATACTTACTTGTTAGTGTTCCTGACACGAGATAACTTAGGCTTTTGTTTCCGATTCGATGAAGGATGATTGTTAAGTTATAAACTACATTTGCAATGCAAATGCCTCGCTAGTGCATACGAAATAAGGTTTATTTGATCGAAATCTTTAGTTGCAAGACTCACGAAAAGCCAAGGTGGTGCTTAACATGTTGAGAATGATTTAAGGGGTTTGCTATCGTTGAATTTATAACTGGATCACAAGTTGAATCGAATCGAGATGTAGCCTAAAGTATATGACTTGATAGGTGGACATTGCACGAAAGCTGCTAATTTAAAGCAACTGTCGAATATATTCCAACGACCGTTCTTTTAATCCCTTATGACTTCTTTAATACTGGGTACTATTGTACAGGTATATATATATAAGCGTATGTACAGGTATATATATTTAATCATTCATTGCTGAAAGGTCGTGTGGAATAATGAAATGTTAAGTTGTTACTAATTTTCAATTCGAAGAATTAAATTAAATGTTTGAGTTTAATACAAATGACGTGTGAATACACGTGGCAATTTTCATGAGGAGCTTTTATCATAAGGAGAATAATATAATTGATCGAATAAAAGAGACCTATATTTCCATCCACAAGATCAACGTTATATTTTTACCAACTCTATATTTTCTCTTATCAGTACTTGAAACTTTCCATCAATTTTCATCCCCAATGCTCATCTCGCGGCTTATTCAGAAGACGAGATATTTTACAAAATTCGCATTAAATTGAGAACATTTCATAGGCTCTCGAGGAAGTAAAATTTCCCATTAGCCCGGTTTTTTTGGAATCTAGTGAAAGAAGAACGAGTGGAGCGTGCGTGTACAAGACATTTCCTCTTTCTCGTTTGTCTGGAACACAATTCATGGATCCCGACTATTCTCCACGCTTCTTCTTCCACGGTTAAGTTACCGTTTCAATGTAACTCTTGTGTTTTCTTTTGACCCATCCGCGCGTCGGCTGTTTCCTCATTAAGAAATGGAAAGTTCTTACGAGAGGCCGGAATGAAACGAACGAGCGTCACAGCGGCGAACGAACCAAGCACACGACCACTCGTAACAATATGGCGAAATGAATATCACGGAAATATCGGGGAACGGTTGGACGACCAGAGGAATCCATTATCGAGCCTTGATATCTTCCTCTTCTTCCATCTGTCCGACCAAGTTCTTTATTTCTTTTCCCGATGATGCTTTATTAGCGTCTCGTTTCCACCGAGATGAATAGCTTTTCCTGTGGTTGGTTGCGCGACGCTGCGTCGAGGGGATGAAAATCGTCGCCAGCTCGCGAATTCAATGGCCGGGAGTTACCTCTCCCCGGTAATTCCTTCTGTTCGCGGATTAAGCGATCGTCGATCGTCGAAATTGCATTTTTGCGATAGAAAGATTCCGCGGTCCCAAGTTCGTAAACGACCACTCTGACATTTTCTATCGACGTCCCTGCAAAAGGTCACCGAATGTGGAGCAACTTTTGAGCGGACCGATCGAGCGTCCTCGTGGGAGCCGCGAGAGCTTGCCTCTATTATACACGGTGACATGAAAATAAATAAACAATATTTACTATGGTATTCTATTTTCCTTAAGAATGGAGATATTGGTTTATTCCAAACACCGAGCGCAGTAGCATCGTCTCAAGCAGATACTGTTGGTGGAAAAGATGTAGTGAGATCATAAAACTGACCAAGCGTTCAAGTTTACGTGTTTCGAGAGACGAAGTAGTAGTTTGAAATATGCATAGAAAGATAAGGAGCTCAAGATCTCACTGAAAACTAAATAGATTCAATTTAAAATTATCTTTTTCTTCGCGGTATATTTTTAAAAATTGTGTGTTGTATAGCTTGGAAAGCGAGTTTTAAAAAAATCATATATAGTATGATCTTGATATTTTTTCTACGATATACAGATTTAACGTTATAAAGTTATAGTACCAATTGATATCGCCGATTAATCGTTTAATTTACGAGTAAGTATTCGACTACTTTCGTGAGCCATTATATATCAAAGCTTACTTATTTCGATGTCACCCTGTACATCACGTGTCGTATGCACACATTTTTGCACGGCGTGGAGCTTGACAGGCGCGAAATCGACGGTCTGGAACGAAAAACTCGCTTCATTGAATTAGCAGCGACGGAAGCGTCGTGCTCGTTGGTGCTGTAAAATTAATTAGGCAGTCATCGGCCCGGAACGTTTTTCGATTGATCTTTTGCTACGAGGATCGAACCGTTTTTGAGGATAAAATGGTTTTTGGAACGAGTAGATTGGATCGAGGCCAGGTCATTTTCCGATTTCTTCGTCGGGATTACGTTGGAATTGAATTTCATATCTTACGTAGCGTTTCAAGGTCTCTTCCAAATGCCATACGATAATATAGCTTAGGCTACGTTATTTTATTGATAATATGTGGCCATTCAAAGAGTTATATAAGTCAAGAAATATCCTTCGATCGCTTTTGTTTTTTCAAGTTGAAGCCGTGGCGCATTGATATCTGATCGGTGACGGTCTCGTTCTGCCGTATCTTCCTTATAAATATATGTTATATTGATGCATGTAAAGTGTCATTTCTTTAAAATATTATGTATTTAATGTACACTTTTCTAATGACTAATTGTTTTCTTTATCACAGATTTATAAAAAATTTTTTAAACGAAATCCCCATAGTGGCTTCGTTACAGTTTCTTCTAAAATAATTTACGGATTAAAAAATTGCTAGCAATTTTTATAACACGTTTTCTACGCTCAAAGTTGTATAACAAAGTCATAGGAATATTCTAATTATTCTTGACGGCTGGTCAATAAGATTTTGATTTTTCTATTATAAATCTTTCTAATTTGGGGTATATAGCGAATTTCTTTTCTTTTTCTTTTTAATATGATGCTCGATGTAGATTTAATGATTTGTCAAATGCAAATGCCATTATATGAATTTATCATACATATTGTACTTCAGACATTTTATTATTAACCATGCCTAGTAGCCAACTATGTTTCTACATGAATTATATTTTTCAAAATTACTTGTGTGATGTGAAATATTTAATGTGAAAAATATTTTTAAATTAGACGTACCTTTGACTTGTTCGCCTTTTACTCAGTTTTTTTAGTTATTTATCGTTGTCGACCAATTATCGTTATCACAACAAATTCATTTGAAACTGATATTTTACAACTTTCTTTGTACACACGCGGTGTATCGTTATGACTGTCTCTCCCTAGTTGAAAAATTGTCCGAAACCGTCCTTCATCTTTTTATTTTATGAATTTTCGAAATTATAATATTCATATTTTAATCTTCCTATCAAATCATCCAAAAATTTCGAACTGTTGCGTCCAATCATAAAATATGAAGTATTTCTACAGTGAGATATTGTATTTGTTACTTAATTTTGTTTTAACTATTTCTGAAAGTTTTCTAATAATCTTTTGACATGCAAATGCCAGATTTATCTGTTAGCAAGTGCCAATTTATTTAAAACGTCTGTTATATTAATAAAATTATATTTCTCCGTCATTTAAACTCTGCTTTTATTTATTTTCATAGTTGGGTCATGCACTTCCTCGGTATAATGTTAAAGGGTTATATATAAGTTTACTATTGCAGAGTTAATTTATTCCACGCTATTTTTTAATTTCCTATTTATAAATTATTTATTTATAAATTAAAGATCTTCACATTCTAACACATAGTTAATCTAAACTACTTTCGGTTCAAAATTTTTAATAACGATTGTCATAGCATTGATTTAGAAGAGTATCGAATATTACAAGAGTATTTGTCGTAGCAGATTGAATATTGTTGAAGAAGCAATTATCTAAGAAAGATTGTAAGAGGGACAAGTATTTCGTCCGAACTCACAATTGTTTCACATCGAGGCTCTAGAACTTGAAATTCAGCGAAATTCGCGATCTCGATAAATTATTCTATGCATACTTTTAACAATTCACTTAGCCTCTCGTGCAAGAAAAGAACGTAATATCACGATTACACTACAAAACAAAGTTACAAATCTACTCGTTCGTTCAACGTGAAAAAATACTCTACAGAAAGTAATCAAATAATCGTGAATTCATTATATATATCTTAACTATTACCTACACACGAATTCACACCAGTACGGGCCACAAATTCCTGGCTACTTTGCATAATTCTATTTTATATCTCACGATTGTTCTACTTAGATAACGTTTTTCGTACGCGATGGAGAATCATACAAATCTAACGAAAACATCGGTTAGAAGCATATCGTTTCAAAGCCTAGAATTTACTGCATGAATTTTCATAGTATAAATAAATCTGCCAGAGAACAACTTACTATGTAATCCTGTAACAAATCTTCCATTCGGGACTTTGACAGTCCTTCAATCTCTGAATCCGCCAAAAGTCGATTCAAACATGGACGAGTCAAACGAAACAGCCACCGATCGACTGTCCGACATGGTACTATCCTATTCTACTGTGTTCGCAGTGACTCGCGTAGAAATTGTCGCTCGCTCGATCTTTCCACACGATTGTTTGTCACGGCGAATAATATAGTAACAGGAAATGTAATCAAAATCGAAAAATGACTGAAATTTGCAAAATGGTAGATAAAATATTATTTTCAAAGATGGATAATAATTATAAGATGTATAATTTCATTAAAAATATGCAATTGCTAAAATTTCTACTTTGATGTATTCTTATGAAATGAAGTTTTGGTACAAAATAATTTTATGAAATTTCATGTACGAAACTCGCCCTCGCTTTCTCTTAATACTAATTTTCAAATATGCTGTAAATAGTATCGATGTACTGTTGCTCTAATTCTGTTCTATTCAATGAATATCTGTGTATCTTTGTACTGGTAGATGAACAACAATCTTTGAAGTCCATAAACAGTAGACAACATCATTGCGTGCAAACCTTAATATCGTTGATCTGATACCACAGTTAAGTTGTAGACACAACAACTTTAACTGGCGATCGCGTGTCGTTCTCCTCGATTCGTTACGCCGGATTCCCATTCACGACGCGGTATAAATCCGCGCGTGTCGACTCGACGGATCGCCTTTTATCCAAATTGAAACCTTAGCGAGCAGACCGAACGACTACGGTCATTTTCCACTTCGATCGACACAGTGGTCAGTGAACTGGCGCGTACACACACGATAATACAGACGAAAGAAGCATCTATGCGATGTGTAAGAGAGTTGGGTTCGGTTTCGATCGAAGGGCGAGGTTGTCGCCGTCGAATCTCGATGAACAATCCAAGGCGGGTGGCAACCGACCAGGAAATAACCAATGCCAGGTCAGACATCCAATGTTGGTGCGTGATCGATTCTTGGCTTGTAGCATCTCGTTGATTAGGCGACGAGTGCCACGGATGCTTGCTTAGACTGGATCGATTCCTCGTGAAACGATCCTGCGACACGTGCGCGATTCACGTCGGTCGAAATCGGGTTCTTGGCCACGTGCTATTGCTGGTTTTCGAGATAACAGAGCTGATGGGAATGGACTGGTCCATTATAGTGAAACTATTTTGGATTATTAATGTATTTGTTGTGTTGCCTCTAAGCATTAGAACATCTACGTACTTCTTATACATTTATTAGACATTTATTGGGAAACTAAAAAACATAATCAATACTCCATTTGACTATGTTAGTCAACTATGTTAATTATGTAAGTGACCACCTCCAAGTTAAGTACACTATCAGGTACGACGCGTACCGAGACACGTGAGTGACGTGTACTGGAATATTACCTAGTGGCTATAGGAAACAATAAACCCTGAATGAAGCACTCTGAGTCGGACAAGCATAACGGGAATATAAAGCAGGAAACGAAAATTCTAAAGCCATGGCGGCTATTGTCGGGAAATGTTAATGAAAAGTTACTGCTGCTAAGTTAGTCGGAACTTCACGAATGGATAATATAAACGAAAATAGAAATAAATGTATAAATATATAAACGAATAAATATATAAAACGATAAAGCTGTGGATGTATAAAGAAGATATGTAAATGAAGTAACAGTAAAATTCTGTCTTTTTTTTTTTACCTATTGTTTTTTGACGATCGGCTACTGTTTGTGCCTTGAAAATGTCGCAACCCCGTGTTTCGTTTGCACAATTGCGAACACCTGTCCTCGTGGCGTTATACGTTTATCGTACCGTTGTTTCTCCGCTCCACTTTCGGAAGTTACGACAGTTCGTGACGCGGTTGCAGCGTAATACGATCGTTTCTCGAGAAAATCAAGAAGTTCCGTGTGGTTACGCTGTTACTCTTTTCTTACCCTCCGAAGTAAGCTCCTAGTGCCATACGGTGTTCGAGTTTATCTTCTAAAGGATTATGGACATTAGCAAACTGTTCCACGACGAAACGTCTTCACCCAAACATTGTAATGCGCGAAGCTGTTGATTTATAACATCGACGAGGTCACGTAATGTTTTCGGAGTATTTTTACGGGATCTCGGGATTCCGTGTAATGCGTTACAATGTCCTGAAATGATTCATGTTGGCCGTAAATATTGTAATTTCTGAATGGATGTTACATCCTCATTCCGCTCGATCATCGATGAAATGGAATCGAAGAAAAATGTTCATATTTCGCTATCGAATGTTGGTAGAGTAACTTTATCGCCATCGGAGCTGATACGATAAACTGCGGGTGATAACTTGATGACTTACTGATTCTTTGTTCCCTACGATTTTGCTAGCTATAATAATTCTTTTGAATTTCGTAACGACGCGCTTCTTTTCTTTTCTCGAGTTCTTCGATGCCCAATCGGATGTCGTTGAAACGTTCCCGCATCACGTTGGGGATCATTAAGGTGGGTTTGGACGAGGACTACGTAGCGTTGACCCGAAATTTCACAATCATCGAGAAATTCTGCTAACGCGATAATTTAACTGATAATGTGCATGCGTTTGCGTCTTAGAGCAGTGATACTAAGTCCTTGTGCTATAGACTGTGATTGATTTGCTGGATTATTCGGTTTCGTGATATAGAACAAAGAAGATGATGGAATTGGCGATACAATTAATCGAACCTACCTTATCGTTGCGAGATTGTCCGTACTGACATGCTTTGCTATGATGTCCGAACCAATGGTGGAATCTTGCGGAAAAATATTGCGTTCTTGTTGAAGATTGGATGCCCTTCGAGGTGTGTCCTTCAAGTTATTACATTAACCACCGCAACGCGGTGATCCTTCGTATCGTTGTGCTATGTAAATGTTCCGCTTCTCATTGGAATGAGTGAATGCTGTAGTCCGTGTGAAATCACTCAGTTTGAATGTTTATCGCACTAAGTATTCCACAGAAAATGTCTACAAGGGTGCACGATTCATTAACATCCGGTTCGAAAGACGAGTAACAAAGTTTGTTAAGGCGATCGTGACGAGACAACCGACGACGAGTGACTTGATCAACGAAGATCGTAATTCTTCGTTACGATTTATCATATCGGCGTCACGTTTCACGGTTAAGTTCCCTAAGCTCGTTGCGGCGATAGAGATAATGATTCCAGTGAAAGACGATGTTAACTAAGCTATTAACTTTAATGGCTGAACTCGAAACTGTTTATACGTTGAAATGTTAGAGTAAACCGCTGGAAAGTTGGAAATAAGCGTGCTGAAGTACACTGTTCGAAGGTTGCAGAATAAATGATCGCATTCGTCCAGAGAATGGTCGTTCAAAATTTAGACGAGACATCTCGGTGGAGATAAGGCCCGCAGATAGAGTGTCTAAATAGTCTGGAATAAAAAATAGATGTATAAATATATAAAAGAATGAAGATTTAATACGACAAAGTAACGATAGAAGTAACAATGAAATTTTGGCTTTGTGTAGGGATGCGATCTTCGATGAAATCGCGATTAAAGCGAAACACATGCTATTTTGTTTATTTAGAAGTTCTTATTTGCGTGCTATTTTATTTGCGTTAATAAATTACGTGATATTCATATTTGCAAGAATTAAAGCTTAAATTATTTGTCTTTATTAATTTTAGATTCAGCGATTAAAGAATTAGCATTTACGTCTGCTAATATATCGCAATTTGAATTTCGAATTCTATAGAGCTTTCATTCGATGATCGTTGTAAATTGGAATGAAAAATCCTACTTAAGCTTTCAAAATGGTGGTAGAAACGATTGGCTGTTATTATGCGTATATTCGATACCGAGTTTCATGGTTGGGATTAGAGTATCTCCTGTTATCAATTTAATATCTGGATTTAAATTTGCTCTTCCATAGGGGAGCACAGAATATGAGGAGAGATTAGAGCGACCAGGGCTTGTAAAGGAAGTGGAACAATTCAGATAACTGTTATGAAAATTTTATTACTATTGAGACCATTATTGAATATGTATCATTATAAATTAATTATTAAGTTACTTCGGTAAAATATTTATTAAGCTTATTTTCACATGTCAATCTGATACTATTGTCATTTATAATCTTTGAAACTAATTGCTAATAATAATCGTAATATTTGTAATTAATATCAGCAGCTTTAATAACGTTAATGTCGCTCAGAAATTTCCGCCGATATTTTATGGTAAAACGTGTACAAGAGATTAGGTCAACTAGAGTTCGCTAATGATTGATGTTTCGCGCGGTGCTTATTTAACCCCCGAAGACCGAAAATATTTGTCAAGTACGCAACGGAAACAGGGTCATTTGTGGCGCTTAATGACATTCCTATTTTTATAAGAGAACTCTTATCGTAAATTCTAATATTTCTCATTTGATATTTTCTATACGCTGCTACTTACAAATATCCGAACATCTTATCGTGTGATTTTATAATTAATACAAACGAATTGTTAAAAATACGTAAAGGTTCGAGTGTTTCTCAGTGGTAGTATATTTTCCTATATTTAATGAATACGCTGTCAATATTTTACGACATTAATAATACAACAAAATAATTCATAATTCATGTAACAAATTCACATGAAAGAGTCTTGATTCAAGATTTTATTGATTTTCATCAAATAAAAAATTAATAGGTACGTGGGAGAGTTTGGGAAGAATACAGAGAGGAACCTCTCGTGTTCCTCGAAGTCATATACATATAAGGATGGATATTAAATCTTACAAGAGTTCCTTCCAGGAAGGTCGTGATTATTCCCTTTCAAAGTTAAATTAAATTAGATTCAGCATCTTATTTCTCTTAACTACCAATGCCCTACTCTTTTATCCTTTTATTTTCCTCGATCAATATCTACCAACTCATTCAACCTTGTGTACTCCTAATTGAAAGAATTATTTAAGGTAAATCTCGCATTATAGGGGGGTTACGTCTTAGTGAGTATAAGTTTCAAATATTATAAAAGGGTCTTTTTATATATATATATTAAATATACTCCACTATTCTGCAACTCATAATAATTAAGCTCGCTGAAACACTCGCTAAAGCTCTTGTAAGACTCTCTCGCAAAACCCTGACCTCGCTGCTTCTTTCACACCGTCTCTTCGAAGTCTGACGCCTTCACGGACGATTTTATGTCTCAACTTAGACTAACTCTTTGTTAACGAGGCATAGCCATTTCTAGAAATCTCGTAACTTCGTTAGTCCAAAATAACGTTCTGGATGATCAAATACCGTCTATCAAGATCGTATTGCAATTTTTAATACTTCCTCTTTCTAATTTAATTATTATTATGATTATTATATAGTAGAAGTTACGATGGAAATATAATACGAGAAATTACGCAATAATTTAACGATGTAAATTATGTATTTCTTAATTGACAAGTTACAGATTGATTATAGACTCCTCTTTTATAATTTTACAATTTTACATTGCAATTAACAAAATTTCATTTTAATATCGCCCTTGTTCCCGTTATGCAAAATATCAAAACATCTTGAGACTCGTAACATTTCTCTTCTACCTAATATTAGTTTAATTAGTTTTTAAAAATAAAGTTCTCAGTATCTCCTTTCACAGTTACGATACTGAAAAAATCTTATCCCATATCATAAATTGTTTAAAAAAGGAGAAGCTTCAAACTCCAAATGAAATATTGCGTTAACGACAACGTAGTCCTCTAATGGGTTAAACAACGATTCCCTGGTTAAAGACCGCGCTTCATCCAACCCGTCATTCGTTGCTATAATTAATTACGAGATAATCTGACCGTCGATAAAAGGAACGCGACGTTGAAGCTCGCAATCCCGCGTTATCGTCCCGTAGATCGCTCGGGCGGAAAAGAGGAGGCCCTGTCAGCCTACATATATGTATGGCCGTCTACATGTTGTGTGTCGTTATCACTATCAATAGCCCCGATACACTTCCGTCGTGGTGTGCGAGAGGGGAAACACGTAGGTGGTGAGTGCACGCGCGTCGCAATAAACCACGCCTTATCGCCTTACGCTTGAAACTTCTCGAGCCACGTTCACGTGGTTTGTTGAACCACGCAGGTTCATTGGCTCTGTGGTTAGAAAATACGCGAGCACGTGACGCACACAGTTTTTCACACAGCGTTCGGCCAAATGACGTATAACATATAAGTTGACACGTGATGATTTTTTATGAAAAAATAAGAATAAGATCGTTTCTCGAATATTTGTTGGTAAGACGGTTCGTTTTCGAGAAAGTCGAGTTGGAATGTTGATCAAGTACAAACATACTTTTAATTTTTCACTTGAGGGGCATAATTTGGTTTGAACGACAAACGACTCAGGTACCAGAAGAAGCGAAGAATTTTAATATAAAATCAATCGATATTGCAGACGGTAGAATAGCGAGAGAATTAGAAGACGGTACATTGAGAGAGATTGTTGGATGAGAGTGTGGAGAATGGGGTGAAAAAATGCGACATTCTCGGATCGAGTGGCACGAGGGCTGATGCAATTCTGAGTGTGACATCCGGAAAACGCTGATCGAGCACAGAATGGACTGCAGAGTAGTGGAAGTGGGTCGTTCTTGTCAACACGATCGTTAGAATTCGATTAATCGCGCATATCAACTTTGATTTGGATTCTTTTAATTCGTTTTGAATTAAGTCGAAGAAATTTGCAGAGTAGTTTTTGTTGTCTTAGTTTATTCAAAGTTGTGGGATATTTTATTGGTGAGTTATTTTCTATCTAACTACCCCTTTAATACGTATTATTTTATTATTTATTGTGTTACTAGAAAAATGGTTAAAAGCCATCGTTTATGATGATCATTCGTTAGGATATAAATATTTGTATGTTTAGTTTTCCGTTTCTTATGATTTCCAAAGATACAATGAACCATATTGTGACTAAGTACAAGTCTTTCCATCCCTTAATCATAGCAAAAGAGATCAGAGTTGAAGTATATTTGAACCTTTCTTGGTCCTTTGTTAATTTCATTCTTTATTCTCCTATTATATCGGTAATATCCTCTAGAACTTCTTTTCTTACAATGTCACTATATTTTTGTTTTATCGAATATTTACACCTCTAACTCTGCCGGTTGTATTCTCTGGGAGCATTGGTCTCCCCAATATTACAATGCCGGTTAATAGCCGGGCATCAACCGAAAAGATTTAACGAAGATTTATTTCAGCTATACACATAAATACGCGAATACGTATTATATAAATACATAGAAATATACGTTTCTTAATTTTTGCACAAATAATATTCTTATTTCAATAATAAAACGTTTGTACAATGCTATATGAAATAAATTTATCAAATAAAACGAGGCAAACTTTCCGCAAATTATCAAGAATCGATATTTCCTTCTTGAAATTCGCAATCTCTCCTTCACGATATTATTCACAAATCAAATATAAACGTCAAAAAGTCTAACTCGATTCCATCGATAATTTACAATCATCATCTCCACCAAAATGTCAAACCTTCTTGCCCTATATTCCCGGAATATATCGAATTTTCCATAATTCCCCGAAAGTCCAATATTGCTTGAATAAATCGAGCAACTTGAATTTCCCGTTCAACGTACAATTTTAGTTCCCTTTTACCAGAGTTTATTGGTTTCGAGTAACGTAGTCGACAAATCAGAGAGTTTGCGTGATTCAACGTTTCGAGACGTAGGCACCGGCTAGAGATAAGAAATACTTTCCTTTTGCTGGTCTTCGGGGAGATGCGCTGGCTGCAGACGCCCCTTCGTCAGATAGAAGTGTCTAGACGTCTGACCAAATACGCGCGCTTCTCCTGCCAAGAGCTGAAGCTGAGCTGAACCGAGAGCCAGGCGAACAGCGATGAGACGCTTTAAAAGATAATTCGCGCTAGTTTGATGAACCGTGTGGGCGAAAACAGGTTTTTTCTCTCTTTAAATCAACTCTGAAAAAACTTGGCTTCGATTCCCATGTTTTACGTAATTTAAAATACATGTACCAATGCTCGAATATACATGGATACTTATTTATTTCTAGGGAATGTAATTTAAGTACGAAATCAGAAATTAAGATTGCAATTTTTATTGCTGACAGAACGTCGCAGAACGAGTATCGTGATAAGCGGAATTAGTTTTTCTAAATTAATATAAAATACAGTTAATATCCAGTTGTGAAATGTTATAATACAGTTTTGTTATTTAGAAAATTCTTCAGCCTTAGATTTCGTAATTTAAATTATTTCTATTATAATTAAAAAAAGCTGTAGAAATATGAAGTGTTTGTTTGTTTCTTTATTATTAGTAGACTATTGGAGGAGAACGTTATGAATAAAGAAATAATTTAAAAAAATTATCTGTACGTGTCCAATGCTATAACAAAATTTCATTTTTTTAATGTTTATTCTCGAATTATTCAGAGTTTTTTTTTTATTTTTGGAAAAGCTTGCTTACATTGGACCTATGTTTCAATCAGATTACAATTATAATTGGCGTTTAATTTCTAAGATTCTATAAAGGTAATTGTACAATTATATAAGAGATTTCCTATCTCTGGAGGTGTAATTTAAATTTCATTTAAATCGCATTTTCCTCGATTATTCGACATCCAAATCGCCATCACGAATTTTCAAAGCGAGCCGTGCTTCCGTTCTTTCCGCGACGTTAAGCTTTCGCACACAATTTCTTGAATGTAGATTGAATCGTTCAACGTGTAGAGTCTTCACGTCGTTGATAGAAAGATACACATTAATGCTCTCGTAATGTCAACACGCTTCATAAAACCAGGATACATTTGATGAAGTTTTGCCAAAGCCAAAGGTACATCAAAGATTAGCTATACTAATATTTAAATATTTTAGATTTTAAACCAATATCGTTCAACATTTTAATGAGATCACAAATGAAAAATATTTCTTTCCTTTCACGGAAGAAAAATTTTTAAAATTCAATATATTAAAAACAAATTTCATATCGAAGCTATGTTTCCATTTAATTTCGAGATTAAATATATTTCGCCTGATCTTCTTAAAACATATTAATGATATTAATATTCATATTAATATCAAAATACTTTTATTTAGGCATAAAAGTCAATAAAAATTGACTTACTATATTCTTCCCGTACAGTCGTTTAATATTATTTAATATATCACGACAAGGAATATTTTTTAAGATTTTGACTAAACCGTAAATCTAGAAAAATCCATATGTCCTTCAAAACTTGAATAAAACAACAGTTTTCGTAATATAGGATCGATGAAAAACGTAATGAATTTCAAAATTACCCATAAAAGATTGAAGATATAGCTTTTCTTGTAGTTTTCAAATGATTTCCAACCAAATCGATGAATCACAGAGTAACAGAAGAAAATAAGAAGTGGTTACGAGCGTTGGCAACTTGAAAAGATTCTCGCGAGCGAACAATTCCAACGTCGACGCTTTAACACGAACAATTTCACGAAACATTGTTCTCTGCGACCAGCGGAGACACGCAGCGAATACCAGTAATTTTCAGTGCAACGTCGCCTTAATAAGTGGGCAAGGAAATAAAAAAGGGAAAAAGAAAGATAAAAAGAACACGATGAGACTTATCAAAAGGAAGGGTTTGTGTCGCGGCACGAAATCTTCGCATCGTTTCCACCTTAGAATTAATTATTCGAACGAAGTTACCTCCGGCCACGAACGCGGGTCAGCGTCGCTATTAAAACGCGAACACGTGTCGGTGTTCCTAACGAAGCCAATTTAAACGTTCGCCCTGCCATTATACCTTCAGCGAGAAGTAAATTTCTCGACAATTTTCTGAAATGAAAAGCGACTGGTAATTCGCTTATTCAAAAAGAAACTGGCGGTTATTCGAATGAAAAGCAAAAAATTAGAAACGAAGGCGACGCAGAGTGGGAAGAAAAATGGAGAGAGAAAAGAAAGAGAAAATGAAATTTCAGAAATGGAGGGTGAGATCTCAGTTGAATGATCCTCGACCACCACCAAACTTTCGTGTTACTTACTTTCATCGTTTCAAAAGAAAGTTTCCGCATGTTACCATCCCAAAGACGCGCATTTAGTCAAAAAATGCAAAAACCCGGTCGTTCGTCCGATTAAATGGAAGATCATTCTTCTTCCGGCAAAGGTCAGAGGTTGAAAGTTCGGGCAAACGACCGGCGGAGGGATCAAAGACGTTCCCTATCGAGCGTCATTATATTAGGTTGCTGGAAAAATTCATAGTAAAAGATTTTACTAAAATTACATGTTTTTTCCATATATAACTTCACGAGAATATTTTTGAAAAATTTGTCCTCCTTTTCGGTAACAAATTCTTTCCAATAGCTTTTATAGGATTCTAGAATATTTAGTTTCTTGTTTATATTTTTCTATACTAGATATATTTGGTGAACGAAACAAATTATCCAATTTTCCACGAAGATTCGAAACTTCTTGGATATACGAGCTTCAACGTTATCTCACCGAAGGAAAGAAATCTGGTTTCTCAACGAATTTTGAATAATCTTTCTTAATTTTTTTCATGTTCAACAGACACAGTATTTATCGGAATATTTGATTATTTGATACGCTACGAACTTATCAGACGATCTAATGGCACGTCAATTTTCTCGAAAATGGCTCCGTCTTTTTTCGCGTGTCGCGATACGTATCATTTTTCATGATTTTTTTGGACTGGTTACACGCAATATCATAGTAAGCCTTAAAACAGGATTCCGTTTTTTCTTGCGTAACACAAGACTATATTTTGCGACTCTCTTTTTTCCTTTTTTCGATTGGTAACACGCAATTGATATTGTTTCTGCGAACAACCGTAGCCTTGCGTTTCTGCGTTGTCGAAAGTGGTTAATTTTACACCATCTCGACGTGTCGTGTTATACGTCCCACCGATATCGGAAGGTTTTATTTTTGCTTCGAGCCACGCGTGAGATGGTAGCTTTTTCCGATATTGTACGAGTTCATTTTTTAAATAAGATCCTTCGCCCTGATCGTTAAAGGGACTGTTTTTGGATCGGCTTCGTGGGATTGGAGCGATCTATCGAGGGATAAAATAATGTAGGTGGACTGCGAAGAAATATATCGAGTTTCTGTTTAATTTCTCTTGGGGAAAGGAGAAGGAAAACAATGCGTTAATTAATTAATTTACGTACTGACTAGGATTATATAGAATTGATTGTTTTAATGGAAACAATCATTTGGAAAATTATTTCTTACTGGGCATTCATTTTATATAGAATTTTATATACGTTATAGGTTCGAAAGAGCAATAATACAACTGGAAAAATTAATATTTTAGAAATTGATAAATGAAAAGTATGTAAGTACAGAGAGAAAGTACTTGACGATGTTCAAAGTAAAACAATTGTTAAAATGATAAGAATTTAAAAAATTACTTGTGAAATGTGTTGGTCACACAGGGATGTTGATAAATACTTTTAACGTAGTATAATTAAAACATTATTAAATTGCTATAATTGTAGACAAGAAATTGAAATATTTCTCAGATCAATAATGTATTTAATTCAGTGACGGCGTGACATAAATAACAGTCAAAGTAAAAGAATAAACTGCTTGAAATTTTAATAAAGCGATAAACAATTTACAGTAAATAAAAGTATTCAATGAATATTTAAAAAATTCCGTATATACACGGCAATCTTGTATTTCGAAATAACAATTAATCTTCGACCTTCTGCATATAATACAATAGAATATCCAACGTCAGCTCCCACACAGAAACAAACGGAATAACCGAAACGACATAAATAATAAAACCGCTAAAAATAAAATTTCGTATTAAAAAGAATTTTTAATAAAAATATTCGTATCCCACATGCATAGTTGGAAGCTACTGCACGATTCGAAATATCAAAAGCACAAACTGTATATACGATGTCTCGCTGCGATTAAAACACGAAACTCCATCGAATATTCTGTTTGTCTTTGCTCGAGGTAACAAAAAATTTGCAAAATTAATATTGTTTCGCTTCTGTAGAACAGAATAGATGGAACGTATTAATTCGAGTCGAAGCAAATGAAAAGAGAGAGACGATTAATCAGATCATAAAGGAATCACGAATTATCGAGGCAACGGTGTCCCATTGGGAAACCGATATTTAAATAGAACTACGTAAGTTGAATTGCAAATGGGGTAAAAGCTCTGAAAGCTGCCGATGCGATTGTAAACCGTACACAGGGCTCGGTCATAAATATTCTCTGCATTATTAACTATCGCAAAGAAAGGGATAGAAGATAGTTGAGAGTGACGGGCTGATACAATCGTCTATGTGAAGTTGCGAAAATTATAGGAAACACGTTATCGCATTTTCAGCCTGGTTTGATTGGGGCTGTAGTTGCGGATGGAGACATTGAATTTAATCAATAACCGTTGTTTGCATTTCTCGGGTATATTGAGGTGTTTTGAAGGCGATACTGTTTGCACAGTCGCAAGATATTGGACAAAGATGGAAACTACAGGTGAGAGACCGAAGTAATTTTTGAAGAGAAATGAATTTATTTTTTGTAACTGTGGAAATGTTTTTTTTTTTACTTTTTCTTTTCTTTCTCGTTGAATAATCTACTGGGTTAATTTTCTGAAGATACTTTTATTTTTTCGTAGATCAGTTTGAAAAAATTGGAATTTTTCTCTTCTATGTAAGATTTGCTCTCTTTGTTTCAAATGTCATGGCTGGTATTTGTTTTTTATTTTTCCAGAAGCGTTAAAATATTTGGTTACGTATTTACTTTTTACCTCGAAAATAAAGTTATATTATATAGACCCTTTTGAAATAATAGCTAAATATTTTAAATTCTACGGAGGAAAATAAAAATGGCAAGAACTAAAATGATATAAAATTTCAGCCTTTCCAATCTCAAATGACGTATTTACTAAAAGGGGCAGGATTCATCTGTGATATTCCTCGGACAAATATGAAAATAATCATCACCAACATTAACCAAAAATCATTTACTAAATTCCTAGCCTGCACCTGTATCTTATACCAGGTACATACGAATGAAGCCTAGTAGCCCAATAAATTCAATAATTAATTCAATAATAATCACGAATTAAGCCATTATAATTCATAGCAAGGATAATAAAACCTGTGTTGATTTGAAGAAAAAGTTTCCGGAATTAGTCGAAATACTTCGTTGAATTCGCAAATACAAGCGAGACGAAGGGTAGCCAGGAAGTCATGAGACGGTGGCAGTGCGACAAGGAATGGCAAATATTTCAAGAACTCGCAGAGTTCTCGAATAGAAACGAAGGTCGAGCGCGGGGCTGACGACCCGAAGACGACCGGAGCCACGAAAATTCAACCTCGAACGAAATGCTAATCGATACGGAATTTCAATCTTCCCCGTTCGGCGTCTTCCCCTTTCTCTGTTCGCCACGCTTCCGTTTTATCGTTCGTCGACCGTTGTTCAGCTTTCATCCCCCAAAGAGTACGTTACTACTGTTCACTGCGACGCGGATAAGCTTGCAGCCTGTTCGAAATTGATTTGCTAGGACAACTTGTTCCTAGTTTCGTAGCTGTGGGTTTCTTGACTTGTTCCTTATAACATGTAGAAAATCATTGACAAATACGTTTTATATATAAACTATTTAATAAAAATATAACGCAAATTTAATAAAAATAAAAACGCTTTGTACGAAATATTCTCAACAAAATTTTTTTTAATCTAATAAAAATACCTTTAATGTATCTATTATTTCAAAAGATGGTACTTTTTTCAATGTTGTATGGAAAAACATACAATTTAAAGAAAAGGTTTGTCTTACACCCTTTGGTTTCCAATTATTTTCATTTAAATACGAACAGTTGCTATTAGAAAAATAGATGTTAACTACTTGGCCAAGAGAGAACTATATTCTATGCAAATTTCGTAAAAATTGAAGTATAGGTTACATATATTTGTATGTATAGCTTACAGGATTCGGAATTCTATAATTCCGTAGCTCTCTGTATACTACAACAATCATATTCTTCTAAATGCTCGCAGAAATACAATTTTCACTGAACCGTAAAGCGATATTTTCAACCCTCTTTACAAAACAGAAATTGCATATTCCAAAAGCCGCCTAGAATATTAAAACTACGTCGTTTCTTTCGTCTTTAATATTCCGTAAGTTCGCAAGATGCTATAACGCGCAAAGACACGTAGCTTTACATCGCCATAAATCTTCGAGTCTGGCACAATACCTTGCACGAATTCGACCGTGTATATTTCCTTTGGAGACAGAAGAGGAAAAAATTCGTTAAAATTTCAAGAAAATCCGTGTCTGAACTAAACAAGGGCAACAACCTACGGCATTACACGACGTTCGTATCGTCTTCAAGGCGCAACAACGCGTCGCACGTGCATAAAGCAGCTCAGCTGCATCCATAACACACGCTACCGCGGATGCTTCGAAAAATATCGTGTAAGATTTATTTATAGCCCGTTCATACTTAATTTAACCCGGCCTCACGCCGCAGGGAGAACGTCCAAGTCGATAAAAATGATCCTAGAAATCCGTTATCGTCGATGTTCCAAGCTCGGCTCTGTATTTGCGCCATTGTGCTCCGCGTGTATCGATGGTTGGACACTGTGGACACGCTTCGACAGTTGCGCGATCGACAGACTTGCTGGGATTAAGTTCGCTATTGTTGCTTGGTTACGTTTTTTGCAAATGTGTTCTGCAAGGAATCACAGTTTTTTCTGTATTCCGCTTTTCCAATATTTATCGATTATACCTTCTTGAATATTTATTGTACGTGTATTACGTGTGCAATATTTATATAATATGTTTGATATTCTTTCACTATATTCAATATTTTTTGTTATTTGATTATTTTGTGGCAAATAATTTTTTGAAGTTTAATGATCTAAAATTTGCTACTTTCAACGATTTTAAATGGATGGTAATTTTGATTTACTGGTATTGATATTGTACGATATTGTTTTTAATATTCGCACTGTTACAGTTAGTTGATCATATTATCAGGTTGATCAGAGATATAGAATATATCGAAATGTTAATGAGAAACTGTCGATAAGTTATTTGACACGGCTGATTTTGAAACGGATCAATGACAGAGGATAACTAGTGCTCGTGTTCGACGTTCCTTTATGCTTGATACACGATTGGAAGATTGCGAGCAAGCTCGTCTAAAACTGCATCCAAACTCACGCTATTTTATTATCCCTAAATCCTACATTTTATACATACTCGCAATGCCATAAATCTTCATGCAATCCGAATTCGAATCCAATTCCATTTCAACTTCCATAGAGAAAAATTTATTCTACAAATAAAATTCATTCTAAAAATATATAAATTATGGAATCCTTCAGAATAATACGAGAAAATAATTCTTTAGAAGTTGCGACATTTAAAACATTTATATCGTAATTTCAACATACACAAAATTCTATCACAGATTCACATTCTCAGATTACTTCGAACTTTACTAATCGACGGATCAGTAAATCAACGATCAATCGATAAAATTTCACAACAGCGTCAATTAAAATCTCAAAATGTTTCGTCTAACACACATAATATATCCATGAGAGGTGTCTATACAGGTGTTGGATTACTTTCGTGAGCGTGCGTATGTACTTACGTGTCTTTTTATAACAGTCTGTATTTCCAATTATTGAAATTTATTAATACGAAATTTACACGCAAATTAATTACAATGCTTTTCATAAAGTAATAAACGAAACGACAGAATACCAATAGAATTCCGTACATTGACTGCCTTGACGTTGGTTCGCGTGTGGCGTGTAGGAAACATTTTCACGGCCTCGAATGGTATCGCGCGTAAATACACACGACGTGACGCCCGATCTAGGCCAGAAACGACGAGTACCTCTGACTAAACTGGGCCACAGTGCGTCGGCCTCGTGTCTAGAAATACCATTGCTGGTCGTTCGAAACGACCAAAAAGCATTCCCGATTAAAATTGCTCGGAACCAGCCATTCAGGAATTTACAAAACCGCAGTATTTCGATACGAATCTTCGTGAAAAATGTAGCAGAATGACAGAGTTTCTTCAGAAAAACCTTTCCTTCGTTAGTATAAGGTGTTTTAGAATGGCGATTGATATTATGTTTATCTTTCGTGAAAGTACGACGACTGTGTATATGTGCATTTCGAACTTTCGTAATTTAGAAGAATTTTTATTTCATTGGAATATTGTTTTTCTTGTACTTAATAATTTGCATATTTTTCAATTCAGCTCCGGAGCAGAAAACTTTAAAGCTAAAGCCTTGCTGAGAAATTTTTGCAAAGTGTAATCTCTCCCTCGTGGTCTCAATTTCTGCGAAATGATTATGAGGCGTTCCAGAGATAATTTGAACAGCGTGATAACGAAATGTAATATGTCATACAACAGGAATGAATATTGTTTTTTCGATAACTGCTACGCAACTGGAATTGATTTATTATTCTATTCGCATCACTTTCATTGCATTACGTTCATCGATATGAAAATGGAATTTAAACAAATCGACGATCTCATAACGATAGGACGAGAAACATGGAAATTAAATGTATCTATTGTTCAACAATTTGATTAGATTGGTAATAATCGTTTATCGCTTCATTAATGTCGATGATGAAGATGTTCCAGTATTACATTGATATATAATACTAAATATAATAATATATAATGTATATAACGTATATAATAATATAATAATAGTAATAAGTTTCAGTGATATAATTTCGTGTGGCATTCTGCAATTCATACATTTCAAACTATTCTTCACAGATTTTTCTTTTCTTCCTAATGTTTCCACATTTCTATTTCGTATCTTTCATTTTTAATGTTGCTTAACCTAATTTAAAAAAAAAAGAAAATTACGCTGGACGATCTCATTTTGTATTATAACAAATTTTTCACTGCTGGTTTCTAATAAAAATATTAATTTCTCCCATATAAAAGATAATTTAGAAAATTTTTGATATATCAATGATGACTCAATCAAAGAAAGAAATAGGAATGAAATGAGCGATAATGCAATTCTCGAATAGGTACGAAGAACGAATTCTCAATATCGGTCTATAAAATTTTCAATGTTCTAGGGTAAAAATGGAGCTAGATAAATTTTTACGGAAGTGAAACTGTCTCGCAAAAGTATCGTCGTAAAGTATCGCTGAAACTTCCGCTCGCAGCTTTCTTACCACGTCACGTATTTGTTGTTTGAAACTTCGAATTGCGTTTAGCAGGGAAAAATGAATGGGAAAAGACATATCCGGGTGAGTTTCGAACTCTCTTTAAAACTTCCGCCATCTGACTTGTACCTTCGACCCTTCTAGGACAGACGAACATACAATACCCTTTAGAAAAGTTAGCTCGGAGAATGGATCTGAATTTTTACAATCTCTTGCCACGATTTTATAATTCTATCTCTCGGTTCAATTTTCTCGTTGTTGGATTTGAACGAAACATCGCCCGAAAGGGATCAATTTCGAGTTTTCGATCAATGTGTTTGCATAGAAATTTACTTGAATCATAATTTTGCTTTTTTAGCCTCGCTATATACCTTTACATCTTTTGTCTTTAAACGTACAATCGATATTCCATCTCCTTCGTATTATCATCAAACAAAAATAATCTCCCCATAATAATTCTATCAACATTCACCTCAAACGATCGACCAGAAGGAGCTAAAGCAATGCTCCGCGTACACCCCACAATAAAAAACTCTCTCCTGAAATTCTCCAAACTTTACACGAACGTACCCTCCACTACATTACCTTTCGTACAACACCATCAACTTTATCCGTGTAAATCTATAGGTTTTATGCTACCGTTAACTTTAATGGCATCAACCAGTAAACAAGAAAATATTATGTACAGAGTGGAAATTTTTATGCAAGCTGGTATTATTTAGGATATAATTAACAAAATTGAATTTCCATAGAAAATTGTTTGACCTACCAAGTATCGTATAAAATACCGTAATTTGGATATTCATTATTTCTTTGAAAAGTTTCATTAATAATTTAATATAGACCGATGAAAAGGAGATTACGGTTCTTTTAAGTCAACCTTAAGACTAAACCATTCTCACGAAGCGAATTGAGATTTTTAACACCTCAGTGTTAAGCGACGTCTCTGGCACATCATTGTAGGTTTTGGCATGGGAATCGCAAGGGGCGCCAGAGACGTTATTTGACGTCAAGAAATTAAACGAGCGATAGTCGCTCGAATTATCCATAATAATCTAATAAATAGTTTCTTCGGAGAACTTGCTTGTTACTTTGAAATATTTTTCGTCATGTGTATAATATTACAAACTCTATGAAAATATCGATCTCATTCTCACATATTTTTCAATCATTCGCGCTAAATATTTTATACTCGCATCTTAAAATAGTCTAAAACGATAGCAAATTACACGTTATTAATATACTTAATATTACAGCTAGTTTAGCTCCGAGAGACTCCATTAAATATCATAATAGACACCTACAACGTTGTTTTTAAACTTAACATCGGAACAACGCAAACGAACGAACGTCTTTCGACAGACTGATTTCACAAACGTTCATGCAGACACGTTCGTCTTGGCAGCGTAGTCTGACAGACAACAAAATAAGATCACGAAATCATGTAACCTGAGCTAGCTCGCGCGAGTAGTTAAGAAAAGAATCGTTGCTGTTTGTCACGGACTGTCACCATTTTTTCCACCCTCGGTCGTTCCACCCTCTCTCACCTAGGTTTCCCGTACGTATGCCAGGTCGTTGATCTTCGCTCGAGGAAGTATGCACGCGGCCTTCGCGTCCTTGACAGTGGCACGCGCGAGTGCGTCCAGTCGCCGAGGGCAACCTGAGAAATTTTTGTTTTCCGTCAGCTTCCTTTGTCGGCAGTTTTAACCCCCGTGGTTCTTCACTGTGCATTTGCACGCGTACAAAAGACTATCGTGAACGAATCATTTTTGCGGGCAAGGGAATTCGACGAGGATCGGTCGAGGGAGGCTTGTCGAAGCGTTCACGAGTGAAGATCGACCTGGCGATCAAAGTTCACTGCACGGGATTTTGGTTAGTGGTGCAAGAGATGGATTTCGGGTTGTATTAGATCGTAAGGTATGGGATCTTCGATTTATTTAGTTAAAGTAAATAGTTTTGTAATAATTTTTATTGTACGATGAACAATTTTATTTAACACAGCTACGTATTCCTTTAGAAGGACGATTACAAGATAGTTGTTGCAATACCAAATTGGCAATTTATGGCAATAATGTTTGATGATATTTTATATCATGTGAGACATAAATGAATAATAAACAACGATGCAGAAATTTAATCGCATGCGATTTAAATCCTGAATAAATAGTATCGACACATTTTGATCAGTAAAAATATTCTTATTTCGGTGAAATTCTTTCTTTTTTACATAATGTACCTCGCGATATTGCATGCCCAATGTGCATCCTAAGATACAACATTTGAATATCGGAAAAATATTAAAAGTAGAATATTTTATGGTAAATAATGTAAAAATGGAAATTTCCATCATAAGAATCGAGCGTGTCCGATTACTGGAGATATTAAAAAGTATTTGGAAATTCACGAATTATATTAAACCTAAAAGAGCGGAGGACAGATTTAAAAAGAGTGTCTAAGCTAAATTTCATTTTACTCCTAAATATACATAAAAACATATGCATATTAGGTACACTAAATATACTAAATATAATATCTAAATATACATCTGCACACTATCTAAATAAACCACAAGTCTCTCACTTTGTCTAGTTTAATAGACAGAAAAGTCTCCTCGTTGACGCTCGATAAATCATTTTAAGTTATATTTCAGCTCCTCCAGATTCACGAGGCATCCGAGCACTTAAGATAAAGTGGACGTTCGATCAATATGGATCGGTTATCGTTGCTTCGCTTAAACCATCAACCACGCTAGCCAACCCCTAGACGAAGGTTATTAAGTTTAAAGTTTGATCGACCGTCTCAATGAGGAATTATGGAAATTGTAAAACAAGTCCTCCTCTTCGCCAACAATTTCGCACGGTTTCAATGGAATTCACGAACGTTTAAAACACGTCAGAAGCATGCACTGGTTTGAACATGTTACAAAAGAGACATTCGACAAAGTGTTTACAGTGTCGACGACATCCAATCTACCTGCTGGACGTTTGTACGTACGGTCTAACCCTTTGCAAGCTGAGACTTTGGCATCGTTAACAGAACAGCCCTTCCATTTCGTCATGATACGATACAAAGACTTGCGTTTGATTTGTTTGGCTTTTACACATTACCGGTATCGCACGGTTAATTCTTCGCGAATCCAGCAAACGATTTAATTGCCGAATACTGAGAGATTTGCAGGATTATCGTAAGCCCCGTTTTACTCGATCAGGTTTCAATACGATTTAGAGTTAGCTGTGTTGATAGTTTTGTTAATACTGCAGATTATACAGATTATACAGAATATATGTACAAGGATTTAGTAGAGCGATTAGTCCAGGATGGATTAGGAATTTGTACTTTTCAGTATAAAGAGTTACTTCTATTGTTTTTTTTTTTCTTTTTATAAAACACCATTGTGTATCTATGGTTGTAAGAAAAGCGTTATATTTTTCGTAACGGGGAATAAAATTATAATTTAATTATGAAACCGAAGAGATGTTTCTTTTAAAAGTTAAAATATGCGATTCCATCTAAATAAATAGGAATTTGATACTTCGAATAATCTCGTTTGAAGGACAAGTAATATCTCACTATATCTTCTTGTAATAAGTTTTGCAACAAATACAATAAATTATTCTAGCAGTTTTGAAGGGGTATACTTGTTTCTTTCTGTTCTTTAATATCTGTTGTACTTGTTTCATAATTTTATATAGTTATTCTTCTTTTGTACTATAGCCCAAAAACCTAGATTCTGTCTCAAATTTTTAACGCCCAGAACCTCGTTCGTTATATGTAATTATAAATATTTGTAGGAAATTCTAGTTTGCCATAAATTACTCGAGCAATTTGTGAAAATTTATAGTATTCGAGGGATGAATACCACGTAACAATGTTGGCAAGTTAAAAAGCAACAGCAATTACAGCGGGCTAAATCACTGAGCGGACTTGGAAACCGGCAGACGTTAATTTCCACTTGACTCTCGAACTCGGCTCTAATTAAATCCACTTTAAACTCGAATCGTTTCGTCGTCGCTACAATTAGAAGTCACTCGAAGGTGTGCGGGGGTGGTCAACCTCCTTTCCGGAAGACTCGATTGCGAAGCATTCGCGAATTTCGAGGCCAAACTTCGTTAGCTTGCCGTTTCCAACGGGGAAACAAATCAGAGCAAACAGAGAAATTCTCGTTTCCATTCTCTTCTCTCGTGAAGAAACACACCCTGAAAGTTTTTTCCTGCTTTCCAGGCGTAGTCAATGATTTAGCGAATTTGGAAATCATTTTTTCTCCGGTAGAATATACAGATATTTTGTAGATATATACGTATTGTCACGACGACAACAATCAAAGAATATTGAAAATCAAAAGTCGTTCTGTTGGAAGGAACGTTTCATACAAAACAAGACACCCGATTATTTATCACATTGTGCACTCGTACTTGTTATTTTTATCATACGTTTTCGTACGTTTCTTGCGTAGGAATATCAGCACAAAGAAAGAAACGATGTTGGAAAAGTGTTCTCGTTGTATTGAATTTATCGACACCAACATATCTCTAAAATGCAAAAAATGAATCAAAAAATGCCGGAAGCTTTCGTTGATTTAATGTTTGCCAAGAAATAGAGGGAGTTTACGAAAAACTTGCCTCCATTCAGAGTACTCGCGTAGAGAACGTTCTGTATATAATAGAAACATAAAATATCAAAAGATCAATAAAAAAAATACAAATACTTTTCGTAAGTTCAATATTTGCCAGGAACCAGAGAGTAAGAGAGAGAGAGAGAGAGAGAGAGAGAGGAAGACAAGAAAGACTCACCTCCCTCCACGTAAATCACATACAATACACCTTTATCCACTTCGATACGCGGCTGAACGGTTCAAGCACCTTCTGGACGCGATTTAACGGTTCGAAGAGGCTGGTTGCTCGGGCGGCTGATCAATTGTCTCGTAAATCGAAAGATTCCGTTCTTTTTTATTCGTAGGGTGCCTTCGACGTTGAAAATTTGCGGACAGGATGGCAGGATCGAGCCGGGAACCTCGGCCAGGCCCTAAACGACAATCTTCATCCCTCGTAAGTCGTCGCGACAGACGAAGCTGGTCTTCGTTCGATTAAAGGGCTGCTTCGAACGACGAAGGGAGAAAGAGAGAGGAGGGGTGGTGGTTAGGTTGGCGTCGCGATCGAGATGAGCGATCTACAGGCCACTCTCGAGTTCTCCCTCGAGCTCTGCAAGTTCTACAATGTCGACCTGTTCCAACGTGGGTAAGCGGATTCACCAGCCATTCTCGTGGACGGAATGTGTACGCGACGGCTGGCTTGCGTAATTTGCAACGGCTTACCTATCGCCATCGCCTCTAAGCTTATCGACGATTTCCAATTTCGTAGGTATTACCAGATACGAACTGCCCTCAGAGTGTCACCCAAACTGCCTGTCAAGGTGGAGGTTAACCAGTTACGCAACCGTGAGTAAACCTTCTTTTGAATTTCAGTGATTTTTCACGAATTTTCGATAGCGTTGGAGATTCGGATAGGCTTACGTTTAAAATGCTACAAATCAGTGTGTAAATGTTTATGTAAATTAGGTTTTTCTAAACTTCTTCCATTATCGTTTGATCGTTTTCGTTTCGTTAAATGTAGTAGACGGTAGAATCGCGTTTGTACGAACAAGTTAATACTCGTGCTCTATCATCCGAAGTTCGATCGAAGGTAATTTCGTCTTATATCCGGTGACTCTTTACGTAAACCAGAATCCATTCCTCGGTCGAAGCGGCTACTGGCTATGCAAATATAATTAGTCGAATCGCAATAATCCTAAGGAACTGTGATAAAACTGAGCATTTGTATTTTACCTTTAGGGCCCTTAATTGTTATAAAATATATTCAAGTGGAGACGTTCCTTTTGGTTATTGCCCCATCAGATAAGAGATGGAAAGGTCGGGTTTTTCCCATGTTCAACGATTATTTCCATCCACAAGCGACCGATGGTGGAGCCACCAACACTGAGCAATAGTTTTGCCTCTGTGACAGCATCGTAACCGAACTTCACTCGTTTATCTGCCTTAGATCAGTCAACATCTCTTGACTGGTTTTTCATCCATTGATCAATCAATGTCTTCGCTGGTTTTCGTTCATTGATCAGTCATCAGTAACTTACTGTTTACACGTCTCTGAGAATACATCTACACGCACCATGCGTAATCCGCAAAGTTGTTGGAATAAAGTATATATTATAACCTGTTACTTCAATGTTCTAATCAGTCAAATTTTAGTTAATATCCGATTAATTGAACCTTTGTTGATTGAATTCACTCGTCTGAATATGAGCTGCTATCGTGTGAGCAAGAAATAGTAGATGGTGAGAATAATGGGCGAGGTTTCCCAACAAGATCACATAAGTGGAGTTTTTTTGTCATATTTAAAACATGGCCGAATACTTCAATGACAAGCTCTATATAACACTCGGACAACATTTCATTCAAATAATCTCCAACTATGACATCCACGCGCTTCATTAACGTCACCCACGCACTTACATCCTCTAACCAAACTAACAATTTCCTCGCCATCTTCTTTCCACTTGAAAGAACCGAAGAAAAGAAGCAAATGGTAACCGAGTTTCCAGAAATTACCAGCCCTTTGCCGCGACAACGCGTGTCCGGCGAATCAAAGAACTTTCCTCGTGGAGGCAGAAACTTCTGTGGCACCGATGGCGGCAGAAAACTCGCTCGAGTTCACCCCGTCGAGTTAGACAACGGCTGCGACTAGAATTTCCAACTAGTTCAAACCTAGCTTGCACTCGATAGCGTTAGAAAGTTCCCTGAATCGCTTGTATCGCGTTGCCACCCTTCATTGTGCATCGAAACTCGAGCTTCTCTTTTCTATCTCGTGAAAACGAATGAAAGAAAGAAAACCACAAGACGTTCAACGCGAAACGAGCGTCTCTCAAGTCTGACAGGCAATCGGAGTTTTGATTTAGAAAATCACGGCCATATACTGAACCAGATTTAAATAGTCTGTTATAAAACGTTCCAACGTTAAATATTGAAAGACTGTTTGTCATCGACGAGTATTTTAATCCTCGAATAATATCGTTAGGTTACAAATAATAATAACGTATGTTCGATTACTGAAATTTAGGGTATTGAATTTTATTTTCTATTTTATATCCTCCGCGATGGAGATTAATAACAAGATGAAATCGAATTAGAGATTCGAAAATTGAGCGATTCAACTGAAAATTATTACGTTGCCCAATAAACCCAACGGTACCATGAAGTACCAGAGTATTTAATTTGATTTTGTATTTTACATTCTCCGGCGAGTAAAAATAAAATTAAATTAAAAATTCAACCCTAAATTTTTACGGATCCCATTAGTCCAATAGTACCATGAAAGTTAAGAATTGCAAATACGTAAGTACATTGCGGTACTTTATTCGATGTGAGGATGCAGAAGAAACGTCAACCGTACGATCATTGTTCTAGACTCGTTGGAGGCGCCTGGGACAAGCAAGCGCTTTCAGATCCTCTACAGAAACGAAGAGGTGACACTCGGCACCTCGGTCTTATTCCGAGCTCACGTGCTGGTGCACAGTCACAAGATCGAGGAGGTTCTCTCCCGCACTCACTTCAATCTCGGCGTCGAGCTATGGTTCAGCGAGCCGACGCAACCAGGAAACATGGCCTGCGTGTCGTCTAGGTAAGATAATCGTCTTGGTGTATCTCGAAACGTACTATCATCTCGCTGTACCACTGTCATTTGGTAGACGGTAGTGATATGTTCGTTGACCGCGACGATCGTTTGAGCGTCGCTCGCGAAAAGACACGATATTGCGGTTTCCTAGGATTGCTACATGCGACTTGCTATACAAGAATCGTGAGAGTTTGATATTTGTAACGTAACGAAGACAGCGAAGAGAAGGAGTAGTCACGTTTGAAGTTAGTTTGTAGATTCTTAAGCCGCGTCTACGCTATATACTAAGGTATATTATATGTACAGCGAAGTTGTATAACACGTTAAAGAAACCAAAAGAAAAATCTTATGTAATAACGCTATGTGTGTATACAAGGTATTTTAAAAATAGGTGATTAATTTTTGGTATCGTTTTCTATTCGCTTTAAGCAGGAAGGGAGGTGATATGAACGTTTAAGTCTAAAGATATTTCTTTTCCAAGATATAAATACTTCTCAATTACAGGAATATCTGTCACACGTAGATGACGAGCATTGTTAACATTTTTTATTTGCAAGAATAAAATGTAATGTTAATTACATTTTCTTCGTGTGTACCCTGCACCGAAACAATGCATTTGAAACACCAAGTCGTACTAATTAAACGTAAGTCACAATCGTAAACTTGTCATGACGGTTATTATAATGAAATCTAATTTCATTTTAGTCTCTGAGAAGCCATATTGGTCAGCATTATTTTCTTCATTCTACTTCTAGAATACGTATGATTAGAATATTAAATTACATTTATATTTAGCATCAAAGAAATGAATAGAAATTACGAATGTCGTATATGTTTTGAGACAAATGTTCAAATTAATGAATTTACGTTAAATTAATATAAACAATAAATTTGGCGAAGATCAGAAAGTAATAAAGACCAAAAAGTAGTTCCCATGTGTTTCTCAAAAAACGACAGAAATTCTTCTAAAAAATTGAACATTTAATTGCAGGAAATTTTGTAGTTCGAAGTAGGCAGTCGTTAAAATCACATTACAATTTCCGTAACATGGTTCGAATATAATGCACGAGGAAAAGACGTAACGCCTAGTTGTTGAAGGAACACCGACCTCTACAACTTCCATAAATTTCTTCCGCCCATTATGCCTAGGCAAAAGTACACGACAAGAAAGCAGAACTTCCCCACAGACCTAATAGATGGAGAGATCGATAACCTTGGCCGCGTACGCTTTCATGTTCTACCTTGAAGGTTTGACGAGCTTCGTTTGCTTTTTACTTTGTAGGGCGTTGCAGCTGAACTTCGCGCCCACGAAGGGGCTTCACTATCATTTGCCGGTGCTCTTCGACTACTTTCATCTTGCCGCCGTCTCTATCACGATTCACGCCTGCCTCGTGGCCCTTCATCAACCTTACATCAAGTCGGTAACAAGTTGAATCTTTTCTCTTTTCATATTCCCTTCTCATAATATAATTACAAAATATTTTTATTTACGTACGTATACCCGATTGTTAACGATGAAAATTTCTCTTTTCTGCTTACGAACGCTGATTTCGTTGTACCCTGTTACACGTAGGAAGAGCATACTTCATTATGTTCAGAGCTGGTAAGTTTGAAATTTCGTGTTTCTTTTTTTTTTATGGACATAGTACTTTTAATGCGAATAACGATTTTTTTCGAGTTTCCTCTCTTTTGATCAGGTTCTTTTCTTTTTATTTTCAATTGTCTACTTTGGTGGTTTCTAATGTTTTAAGATTAATAAGGATTGGACATTAATCAACAAATGAGAAAAATTGTCAATTATTGAAGAATATATTGTTAAACGAGCTTGAAATATTTACATGTAATATTTATATATAAATGTTTATGCTTTTAAGTTAATTCTATGTTTTACATATGTTTATATATTGTAATGTTGTTATTTCATATTAGAAAACCAATTAATGGCTACAAGGAAGGAATTTTTAAAATGGTGTTTTCTTTGCTCATTAAATTGCACGAGAGACTGTAACAGGCAGACTTTTTTGTACTCGAATTGAACGTATAATGTAGTAAAGTATCAAAGGGGCATTATTTCTGAATTAATTAATTCTTTGAGTGCAGAATCCTTTTTAATGGCTGTGGGAAAAATATTCTTACCAATTATTCGAACACACATGTTCTCAGTATTATTATAGTGGAAACATTCCTTCTTTTTCAGATTTTTATGGAAAAGCACATTTATCGTTTAATTAACTAATAATTTATAGTCGAAGATTAATAGTTAAATTAAAGGCTATGAAATATCAAATATCATATTATGACTATTAATAAAATAATTTATTACACGCAGAATAATAGTAGAAGAATAATAAAATAATAACAAAGTAGTGATAGAATAATAGGACAATAATAGCGGATCTATCGTAATTTTAAGTTTCAAAATTTCATATCAAATTCCAAATGTCCAAATTGTGAGAACGATAAAAACCCACGCAGTGAAAAACTAAATGACCAAAAACTAAATAACCAATTTACGAATTTAAATCATGTCCGATCCCGTAATCGTTTCAATCATAAAATTCTATTCCGTTCGTAGTGACGATGCGAGTTCGATTGTGTCTTAATTTAACATCGCGACAGGGTAATTAACCGAGTAATATGCTTGCAGCGCGCCGCGTGGAGGGAAACCGTGGCTGCAATTTAAACAGACTGCAGCAAACGGGGACAACAATGCTCAGTTAGGAAATATCGTGAGTTCATGCACGAGTTTCATTAAAATTTTTAATTGATAGTTTAGCTGCTACAAAAAGAAAGATCAAAAGAATGCTTGCAACAAGATATCCCTAACTATCGCAGGAAACAACAACGAGGTGCGTTGGTTCAGCCACGAGGATACAACACGCGAAATTAGTTCAACAGGAAGTAATCAGATTACTTTTGGCCGCGAGGGAATCTTTGCTCAACGACTTAGCTGATTTAGCGCGTCTGCTACCTTCTTGCCAGCAAAGAGCGCTCGAGCTTGCTCAGAACACGCACAAAGAAATTACCAAGGTCGGTACTGCTTCTCAGGTTTTCTTACAAAATTCTTTGTTCTAGGCGTGTAAATTATTCCAAGTCGCTTTTGACAAAATTCGACTTTTATTTATGGAACATAGAGTTAGTCAGCGAAATTATTTCCATTACTTGCTACAATTCAATTGCGGATCTTTGTGCTTTATATCTTTATGAATACAACTAAGATGCTAGGTAAATAACAATGTTGATATTATCAGATAATATAAATATTCGAACTTGAAGACACTAAATTGACTTACACATGTAATATTTTTCTTTTTGTTTTCTGTGACTTCTCTGTGGAAGATAGTGGTTGTGCTGTAGTTACAGATGATGGACACGGAGGAGACTGATGTCGCTCAACTCTGCGCACAAAATATCGTTCTCTGGCAACATTTTCTGGAAGCCTTCTCCGGACGCGAGGCTGTACATCAGCATCTTGCGAGGATCCATCATCAGCTAAGGGTAAAACGATCGTTTTATTGTCTTAACATTTCCCACAGCTTCTAGGTGTCCTCTTTTAGACCAATTACTTTATTTCAAAGACACGAGACGGATACACCATAGAATTACGACGAACGAATTTGTGGCCTTTTACGATCCAACGATATCAATTAAGAATTGAAACAGAAAAATAGAAATATTCCAAGAAAGTATCACTTTATTTAAATTAACACCTTTGGTCGTAAATTCATAGGTGAAACGTTTTGCGGAAGGTTTCTTCGTGCTAGAAAACCCTAGGACATCCGCATGGGGCTGTTACGATGCGAACTATCAGTCGTATCAAGCGGTGAGCGAAGCGGCAAGAAGATCGCGATATCTGTCCTCGTTACCTCCGCTTCCAGTGCACTGTCCGGAATTGGACGGAGATCTTCACTCTCTGCCTTTGATCTTCGAGGATCAGTACGTGGATATGAAACAGAGGCACAGAAACAGCGGCAAGTATCACTTCGATGAAAAGAATGAACGCGATATAGCTTCATATCACGAGTGATCAATCTTTTTGTACGATGATTGTACACAGGATCAAAACGTTGTTATCGTTAATCAAACATTTTTACTAATTTAATTGCAATCAACAACCGTTGTATATATGTATATCACCAAGATATTCTCTATTCATACAAATATTATCAAGCGACTAACAAAATTGTCATAAGCCATAGGGATTGCTATCCCTAAAGCATCCCCTAACTTTTTCAAAAATTAATCAAACAGCAAATGCTCGTTCCAGTTCCCGGCATCGACGACTGCAGTTGCGGCATAGCAGCAATCCTAGAGTCGCGATCCATGGGAATCTGGTCACCAAGGAGCGAAGGCGCGGCTCAGGATATCGGTTCGGTCCAAGGTCGTCTCATGCTCACTCCATCCACGCTTCCTGCCAGGCACAGCAAATCCTTGGACCAACTAGGTCCAGACATCGCTCCAGTTCAACCAAGGACATCGCCAAAGACGCTTCCTCGATCCGTGTCCACGCAGCTGTTTCCAAGACAGAGAGGCGGGGCGCGAAACGTTACTCCACCAGCGACAGTTCCTTCGAGAGGAAGGCAAAGGTCGACAGCGCCGTCCAGTAGCACGCTTTTTCCTCCTTCGGGGCAGCAAGCCTGCTCCGCACCAAACCCATCCCTAGGATCGACACCCGTGATCCCGTTGCCTCGCGCCAAGTCTACGCAAATGTTGGTGTTGCCCAGACAACAGAATGATCCTCAGAACACCTCGATAACGTCGCTCCTCGCGGCTATGTTTCCCGAATTACCGCCAGGAGGACAGTTACCTGGGTACAGACCGTCGAACAAGTCCTGCGAACAAACTCTTACGGTACCCACCTGTCTGGGAACGATGGACCATGCTCAGATGACAGATTGTTGGAGCGAGAATAAGGCTCCTAATATTAATGAAGGTAGGAAGATGGTATTCTTTTGTGGAGGAGGATTCTTCGATTCTTTGAGAATAAAGTTTATGAAGAAGAGAGTTTATGCAAGATTGATCGACATAGATTTCTCAGCGATTAAGTATAATGCTAGCAGAAGAGTAAATGTTAAACTAAAACATCAAACCTTTATGATTCTCATATAAATATTTATATAAGTCATTCATATTCATTAAGATTTATTTATTCAATATTTAATATTCCAATCAACATTAATGTCATCCTATATATTCAATATGCTTCTCGATAATGTATTATATAATTTATGGTTATCATATTATAATGTATGGTAAGATTATACCAAACAAAACATTAAACCATCTTCATAACATATTTATTCTACTGTCTACCAAGAAGCTCATGAGTCAATGCATTATCTTTCATTATACACAATATAAAAATCCAAGTAAATATTATTGAAATGATATTCGAATATTAACATTCACGTGTTTGTATTTGCAATAGATGATACAAATACATATCTTTTTATGGAAAACATTGACATACAAGTAATTTAATATGTTTTTGAAGAATGCATATTTTAAAGAATTGATGATAAAATATTCTTGACTCAGTGGAATAATTCTGTATAATATTACGGAATAGCTACTTTGTAATGAATCCGCTCATTCGCTAGTATGGTACGTTCTGTACAACTCTCCATATTCCCTACATTGTCCCCGGAACACTCCCTTTGAACTTACGGAAAAAACACTCGCTCTGAACTCTCATTCGCTATACGCGGTTCACCCTTAAGAGAACTCACCCCTACGTGTGTACACATACACAACCGTACACTCATACTCATCGCACAACTTTTACGTAGCGTGCATTTTTGAAATTTTTATTTTTTACGGCTCATACTCCGCTTAACAGCTCTTTCTTCTTTGCATTACTCACTCAATAATGTTTATGACACCCTTTAGAAAACACCTCTATGTTAATATCCTACGTTCTCTAGTACCTGCAATCAACAAGGTTTTCCTCTTTCAGAGTACTTATATCATTTATATTATAGAAAATATATTATGTATTCAGGAAATATTAAATATTAATATGAAATATTAAAATATTTCATTTAGGTTATTTACACTATCTATGTTATTATAAAACTAACTTACAAAACTTTCTAACAATCCACCAAATCCTAGTACATCCAATCATAAGTACTTATTTGCCTTTATCTATTTCAGTAATAGTTAAAACGTTATTAACTGCTTATTGGATTTGTATCCGTTTTAATTTTACTAAGCGTTAAATCGATCAAGTCGTTAACTATTGCTCTACAGATTACCATTCTCTGGATACAAGAAGAATTCGGCTAGAGCCACGCAGTCACCGATTACCAACGCGTCACCCACTGTCGACCGCCAACGACCAAAACAACTTTCTACCAACAAAAGCGAGCGTCAATGGCGACACGTTTCTCCCGGAACAACAGCCGCTTCACACAGCCACCTTGGACAGAGTGACCTATCGAGGAAATTCCCGTAAACAAACGCATCAAACAGGTGGCAAATACAGTCAAACGAATGGTCTAGAGTCTCGCAGGTATCACACAATTGGTAAAACTGGCTCCGGGTTAAATCAGCGAAATCGAGAGGTTCAGGATTCAATGAATGGCGGAGGGTTGCCCAGCAGTCATTCGATGATGGCTGATCCTTTGTATAAAAGATCCAATTACACGTCGACAACTACAGACTCCTTCTTCTATCGAACAAATGGCACCAGTGGGAGAACACGTGGAGAACCAGAGAGACCAAGGAGACCAAAAAGCACAGAAAGATTAGTAGATGACGTTGATCGTAACGAGTATTGTGATTTTCGAAGAGAAAGACCAAGAAGAAGAGAGGAGAGGTCTGCTGTCAAGAGCCCTCGTAATGGTGTCGCGCCTTGTTACGGAGAAGCAGAGAAACATAGGAGGCCACATAGCGAAGATAAGATGCAAGAATTAACTAACGAGATGTTTTATAAGGTGATGACGGCTATGTCTGAACCGAAGAAGGAACAACGCGTGGAGAAGAGGAAGGACAGGCATGGAAGAAGACCGCATTCCGCGCCTGTTCTAGATATTGATCATCCGGCTGAAGAGAATAGGAAGTGCAGTCATAGGAATAGGAAACCAGCACCTCCACCTCCAGCTTATCAGGATCCTGCGGTGGCTCTGCTGCCAAAATACAGGCCTCCGCCTCCGGTAACCACGACGAGCGTCCTGGGAGTGGAGAATAATAATAAAATTATTCTGAAGGTAGTATCTCTTACGTTCTTCTTTAATAATTCTCTATATAAAATCTTCATACGTGAAAATTTGTTCTCCATAATTACAGGTAGAGCCCATCAAGTCTCCCATGGAGGCGCCAGCAACGAATGGAACAACACCATCCGACACCTCTAGCGCTGTCCCAGCGCCAAGCGTGAAAAGACTGAGATGTGCGAGTGTGCCAGTTGCGCAGAACAAAGTTGTGGTACCACGAAGCGCAGTGTCGTTACCTTGCATGCCCATACGCGACAGCAAGGACAGCCTTAGCAACAATCTTCCCGTCATTCCGAATCCTCTCAGCCCGCCGTCCAGCAGACCGAGTAGCCCAACGATGAGCTCCAGTTCCAGTAACCTTACGTCCGAGTGTTCCGGATGGGTCAGCAGCGGGGACACGTCTAGCTCCGAGCAGCGTCGAAACGCGAAGCTATCGAGCGAACAGCTTCGTCAAAAATTGTCAAAAATCGTACCAAGAAAAGAAAGGCCCGCTCCAACGAAAGAAAGCGTAGAAGAGCATTCGTACGAAGAAGTACGACTTCCGCCTCCAAAAATGTTTCAGGACGAACCACCGCCTCCAGAGGAATTTCGTGATCCGCCTGCTATCATCGATAATCCTTTGTATCACGTTTACGAAACGGTGAAACCGGTTAGAAGTCCTAAACAGACGAAGACTGCACCGTGTAGTCCTCAGAAGAATAGAGATAGGGAGAGGGAGAGGGAAAGAGATAGAGATCTTCCATACGGAACTAGAGATATTTGTTTAGATTGTTATCAAGAGGGCAAGGAACTGTTACAGTCGATTCAGGATGATTCGATCAATTTTAAAAAATGCAAGGAAGCTTTCAAGAGGCAGATGAGCTTCTCAGGGAAGATTTACAGGTGCGTTGACGATTATACAGGGTTTCTTGTGAGATTTGATTTCGCTGGTTTGGTGGGGTGGTCGAAGCTTTTCGTTTGATAATAAGATTGTTGACTGATTAAGTACAATGGATGAACGATGGTTTGATATCATTCATGCATTGCGTTGTTAAATTAACGACAGCTCTAAAGATGATTAATTGTTCCTGTAATTTATGACGGTTTGTTTAACTGTAACGTATTGATCAGATGAAACACGAGGCACTAAATGCAATATGCGTGTGATAAAATAATTTTGAAAGTTTAAAGTGTTTGTCTGAATAGCCTTCTAACGCTTTACCAGATTATAATTCATTTAGCTGAGGATTTAGTGGCCTACATTAAATATTTTTACTTCAACACCGATTAGTTATATAGTTTAGCTACCAAGTCCTTTGGCCTTCACATAGTCCCTTCGTTATAACACGTATAATTTCACAGCAAAAATTATGATTTTCTGTATTTGGTTGTTCGAAAAGTTCGTAATATTTAGGGAAAATTTACAGCTAATATATTTCTGCAAAATTAATATTCATTTAACTTTTAAGTTTCCTAATGATCAGAATAAACGACCATTGATTATTTCAGTTAAAACAATACTTTTGCCTTGCGTTTATATTTTACTCAATAGACAAGATTTTAAAGACGTCTTTTTAACGTTCCAAAACAATAAACCTCTTACCATTTAATTTGAAAATTTTAAATGATATCTGGTACCAGATGTTTGAAAGATATTACAAGTTTTGATTTAAACACATCTTATTAAATAATTATTTTTTTACAATTCAACAATGTTTCCTCTTTACTTGTTGCAGTTGATATCTAATTTTCATCAAACTTAATATTTTATTGATTACCAGAAATTCATAACAAACCATCTTTTCTCAGTCTCATAACAAACAGTGTCCACCTAATCTCATCTTAACAATCTCGCAACAAAATATTTCTAACTATTAAAAACGCTACGAACTTTCCAAACAACTGAATAACTCTAAGCCAAACTTTAATATCGTGCAATTATTTTCTTTATTATTTTTCTTTCTCGCCTTTGTTCGCAAGCTATTTTCTATCTGCCTTTTTGAGTTCGGCGATGGCTTTCTTCTGTCACTTTGTGTTTTTTCGTAGTTAAGTTTCTCTTTGTCTACCTTATCCCCTCTAGAGAACACAAGGAAGCGCAGTTGCGTTTCCATAAACGTGCCCATTCCTTTGGATACGGTGACTTCCTGACCCCGTCGTCGGTAAAACCTCTAAGATCGAATGTGCCTCTTAGTGATTATCCGACCCTGGCCTCGACCATGCCGTACTTCCACATCAGCAACGAGTACCGGCTGTTCTCGCCGGAAGGAGCTCATCTGATTATCTGCGTGCACGGTCTCGATGGCAACCCTGCTGATCTTCGTTTGGTCAAGACGTACTTGGAACTGAGTCTTCCCGGAGCGCATCTAGATTTTTTAATGTCTGAGAGAAATCAAGTGAGATTTGTTTTATTATATTTTATTAGGAGGACAGAATTTTTCTAAGTTCGATTTATATAAGTAATAGAAGTATCTTTTATTATGAGTGTTTTTATCTTTAATTTATTAGATTGCAAGATATATTTCCTAATGATTCGGAATGGAAATTAGCTTTGCATGTTATATTTTTGTGAATACGAGGAGATCGGTCTTCCGTATTTCTTCTTCATCAAACAACCATCGATTAATTTTGTTTTTCATGGCTCAACTAATTTTTGTATAACGTCGATGACAGTCGAAATAACTTAACTGCAACTTTGGAAATTACTATCTGTAAATTTAAGAATGAAAAATATTATAAAATATTTGAGATACATATACGTTCGTGTGAGATTAAATTAAGTTTGAAGTAGAATCGCCATAGATTTGATATCTCAAAGCGAGTCTGAATTAGAACGAAAAATGGCTAGAAGCGAGAGTTAAAAATACTTTCTATCCGAAAGAAGTAACGAACGTATGTTAATAAATTGCATATTTTTATGTTGTATGAAAAGGGTGACACATTTTCGGATTTCGATACAATGACGGATCGATTGGTAGCCGAGATTCTGCATCACATCGAGACGTCGGGCCTGAACCCGACGAAAGTCAGCTTTATTGGACATTCTTTAGGGACCATCATCATAAGAAGCGCTCTGACGCGGCCTCAATTACGGCCGCTTCTTCCACGTTTACACACTTTTCTCAGCCTAAGCGGTCCACACTTAGGTACACTGTACAACACCAGTGGGTTAGTTAACGCAGGTAATGTCAGAAAATAATTCGTCTTTTCTGGTCGTTAAAAACGTAATTTTAGCGATTTTGTAAACATTTCTAATAATCTCAAGATACAAATTCCAACACATAAAAAGTTCGTAACAATTCTAAACTAGATGATTGTAAGAATGAAAGAGCTTCTTTATTTTAAAATCGTAAGTTCTTACACGTTAAGTCTTGAAACTGTTATTTGCAAAATAAAACTATGTCTTCAGGTATGTGGTTCATGCAGAAGCTGAAGAAGTCCGTCTCGTTGCTGCAATTGGCTATGAAAGATGCGCCGAATGTTAGACGGTCGTTCATGTTCCGCCTCAGTCAGAAGAGCAATCTCGAGAAATTCAAACACGTGCTGCTGTGCGGGAGCGCGCAGGATCGATACGTGCCGCTTCATTCTGCTCGTATAGAACTCTGCAAAGCCGCCGTACGAGATTCCACCGATCAAGGTAATCGAACTCCATTTATTTTTTCATTTATCTCTGGTAATACGATTTTATCGAACGAGCAATCTTGGGAATAAGAGACTTCCATCAGGAGATCCTAAAAGGCTATCTTTTTTTTTTTTACCAAAGAGTTCCACTTTCTTACGAAAGAAAAGAGCTTATTGGCTTTATGCCGAGAAACTATATATTACAATTTTAGTGTTCCAAATTTGATATTCTCTATGCTACAATGGAACGTGATTTGTTACTTTTAAGAACGGTAAGAGTAGGACTTCACAACAGTTTTATAATAAAATACTCGGAAAATAAAGATAGCGATTGTTGAGGTTGATTGATAGAAGAACGAGTGGATGGATTTAAAATATATTGAAATAAGTGTATGTATAAATATAAGTATTGGTGTATGCTGATCCAGATTCTCACTCTTACAGTGTTACGATACAATAGAAGAAGCTATGATAGGGAGCACGTTCATATATTTATACCAAAGGACATTACCAAAAAGTTGATCTTGTAGCTGTAGCTGAAGGCTACAAGAAACAGCAATAGAAATCTACTTATAGCTCTTTTGTTTCTAGACCTTGTAAGCCAAAACAAAATTTATATTCAAAGGTACGATAATATGGACCTCTCCTTACTTCGAATCTTTCGTTTCCCTAAATTCTATTCTCTTCGTAACAGCGGTCTCCAGGTTACGGATATACAAAAGTAAAGATGTAGAGTCTTTCTTCAACGACGATAAACGTACAATTTGTACTGAATGTTAACTGAGGTTCCAATACTTACGTACTAGGTGTACATAAATTGTGACACCCTAATCGTGAAATATCAGATGCATCGTAATTAAATAAAATAAATTAAAACAATGTGATCTTGCAGGTGCAGCATATCGTGAGATGGTGCACAACATCCTGTACCCGGTGATGTCCTCGTCAGGAGTAAGTTTAGTGAGGTACGACGTGCACCACGCGTTACCTGCGACGGCAAACGCTCTGATTGGCCGAGCCGCGCACATCGCCGTCCTCGATTCCGAGCTTTTCATCGAGAAGTTCCTGCTGGTGGCTGGTCTGAAATACTTCAGATAAGGAACGGACTGCTTAGCGACTTAAATGACGAATCGTTAAAGGAACAAGATAAAAAAATGAAGAGAAACTAGTCTAATACTAGCGAATTAACTAGCAACAAGGAGAGATAAACAAAAAAAAAAAAAAAGAAAAAAGAAGAATAAAGTCGAGAGCGGATTCTCGTAACTCTCCGTGTCGTCTTCGATCGCATTAGGAATAATTAGCGCGTCCTGCTCGATAATTGCCCCGCTTCTAAACTAAAATACCTTCGCCTCTTTTTTCAACGCTTGCTCCGTTTCTCTTCTTCCAAACGATGGAAAATCGGTCGTTCGATCGATCAGAAGCGGGGCAATTCCAACGTTTTTACACACAAGTGGCCACATCGTTCGGACATGTTTTAATATAAGAACGTCGTCGATCAGTTTCTCTCGTTAGGTTCCTAAGTGTCATTCCATCGTGGCGCCATTCGATGCGCGTCCCTCGCCCTCCATTTCGACGATTCATCGACCCATCGAACGATTGTAACGTATTGTAACGAATGGACCTATGCCTGCGCGAAGAATGGGCCTACGTGAATGCTTGTTTCCGCAGCTGGCTCTTCTCTCAATGGAAGAAAATCACGAAACGAGTAGCTTGAGATTGGTTTAGGGTGGTTTCATGGTCAATGGTGTTGGATGTGTTCGCTGTTATCCGAGACGAGTACGCGGGAGCTTTTAGGAAAAATAGAGAGTGAAACGTTAGATGATAGAGTGAGAATTTCATGGAAAATTATGTAGAAATGGCGGAGCTTTTATTATTGACGTGCTACGTTACGTGTACTTTTACTCCTCTGTAAGCAAACCGAATTATCAACGATTCCGAATGTCTTGAATAATTTAATTTCTATCGGGAGATCTTTTAACTTAACGTATGATCGTACAGTGCAATGTGCAGAGATGCAAAAACGTTTAGTGATGCCTACTAAAAAGAATACTGGGAATATAGTAATTTTCAACAAAGGATTCGATAAGAATTTCGATTAATAGTAACATAAATTTATGTGCCAATAATCTTCTCACTTATTTGTCATCTGACAAGGACCATAGAATTTTCTCAGATTTGCCGAAGATCTGTAATCATAGAGGAATTAGACTTGAAAATGATCTTACTTATATCGTCTGTAAGTTCTATGGTTGAACATGTTTGCCTATGGAGGATTAATGATGACTCACAAGATCAAATCTTCTGACAATGAAATAGAATACTGATAGAAAATGATTTATACAGGATATAGTAAATGGAATATTTGATCAGTGATTTAACTTGAATTAAATGGGAATTGATGTACAATATCTAAATAGAAACTGGAATTGAAACTTCCTTTTTATGATGATGATTGTGATATATACATGAATACTGCTATAATAATGGTGCTCTGCTTCTTATCTATATCGTTGTTAGTCTGTATTCCATTAATTTATCCATCGAGATATAATCTCTTTATTAACACTTCTGTAACAAGCATTCCATTTTATTAATTCAGAGCTAAGATAATTTTTCAAGTTTCATTTGCTTCTACCTATGCATACACATACATATGTATACGTGTCTATTCAGAACATCTTTCTTGAAAACAACGCAACAATATTTCTCTATAGAAATGTCAATAATTCAACGTATATTATGGTAAGTTAAATCACTGGTTATGAGTCATACTGATTAATGATAATGAACGTTTACGTAAGATTACAGAAACTACGTCAAACCATCCTAAAGCAATTGAAAACCAATTTAAATATCGAGTTTTCGGCCTATCGCAAAACCCGATGCTGTCGAGTAAATCCCAGGGTAGAAAAGAGGAATAGAAAAACGGGAAACGAATAATCAATTCATTAAAAGATAATCGAGACACGAATAAAGGATCGTTCGAACGATCCTCATCGACATCTATCATCGTCATCGACATCGATATCGCGTCATCGATTTCAACCGGAAAATCCGTTTTAACATCACTGCGAAAAAAAAGCAAGAAAAGAATCTCTCGTTAACAAACTAATTAAACGAGAAAGAAGAAAATCGCGAACTCGCCTTTTTCCCCGCTTCTTTTTAAGACTCGAGAGAACACAGCGACGCATCGCATGACGGGTTTCACCGTGGCTCCTTTTAACGTAGCCTGGTGTCGAGAAAAACGAAAAGAAAAAAATGGAAAATCTAAAAGAAACGCAAAAAAATATACGATGTATATTATAGAAAACGAAAAAAACAAATTAAGACAATGCAGGGACGCATTGTCTAGACGCTAGGAAAGTTACGAAACGCATGTCAATTGTTACTCTCAGATAAGTGTGAGTGCGTGCGGTGTGCGGAGGATGGATGAGACGCGTAAAGTATGAAAGCAAGAGAGAGAGAGAGAGAGAGAGAGAGCGTGAGAGTATCTTAATTTAAAAAGAAAAGAAAAACGAAACACAAAAAATAAAATACTAAGAAAATGGCAAACATTGCGGGAAGAGATAAGAAAAGAAGGTGTAGGGATACAAGGTACGACGAGGAATCTCGAGATGATCGTTACGTCGAAGAAACTTACAGATACAAGATATCAAATGTTTTTTTTACGTTCTAATGGTGATAGTGAAACGATGATAGTGAAACGACGATAGTGAAAATTAACGGACAGAAGCAAGACGAGCAAGAGGAATAGTAGAGGAATAAAAAAATAAAACGAGGAGAACGAGACAAGTGACTAAACATTTTCAGGTATATGAAATCCCTCCAATACTAGATCTCAATTGCTCAGAACAATCTAAGTAAAAATGTTATACATTTAATCGTAAAATCGAAGCAACGAAGACGCGCGGCTATGTCGCGTCTCTTAATTGCTAATCGTGAATGTCATCGAAAGAATGGGAGAGAAAGAGATACGCGTGCAATTTTGACGTTTTCCAAGATGGAAGAAGAGAGAGGAGGTCATGAGTCGACGAGATACGCCGCGCTACGCCGATACGATTATGGCAATTTAATTTTTCCACGCGACTGGATGAAAGTTATTTCGTGAATTATATTGGAAGCATTTAATCGGTTGCTTTTTTTTTTACGAAGTGTGGTTAAATACCTTGATTAATGTGTTTGTCGGTAATTGAGTTTATTTATTTGTTTTGTCAAAAATCGTCGTTGAAGGTAACGTTTTTCGTTGATTATATTTTTTTTAATTGTAAGCCTTTACTTATACCAAGTAACGCGATTATTAACGTATTTGTTAAATATAAATTTAATAATTCGTCTATAATTTACATCGATTATATATATCCATTACACACCTTATAAGTATTTGAATTAGTTAATAATTTTAATCAAAATTCAAATAAATTCTAACGTACAATTAATATCTGGACACGTTGAAAACAATTTACAGAGCATTATTTGTAAACAATTTTTACATGATTTTCTATGCATGTAGTAAAGGAAAATTGCAATGTCGTACGGCGATTCTTCTTGTAATATCGTTAAGTGTAAACCCACTGCGCCCAATATAAACGTTTACCCATGAAATTGTCGTGTAAGCCGTTTACATCGTAAAGAAAATAAAAAAAAAAAAAGAGAGAAAAATGTTGCGCGTATTCGCGAAAAATCGTGTAACGTTGTACACGTTCCGCGTCGCGCGATGTGTTGCTATACGGTTCATCGGAATTCTAGAACGAGTATTGTTTCTTCAGGAACACAGTATCTTCGTATTCGTCTTCGTTCGTCCGAGTCTCACACTCGTAACAACTGTCAAGCACAAAAGAGTTTTTAGAATTTTTCCTGTCCATCTATAAAGTCACATCGTTTTCGTTCATTTTTCTTTTACGCATTACGCTCCATCGTTACTTACGATCGTCGGATTATCGAGCGTGCGTTAGGAGCGAAGAGAAAGCATTTGCATTTGAAAAGTCAGAGAATGCTTGTTTTCCTATTTTTTTTAATTTAAATCGATGTTCTATTTGATATCAAAATGTAGATTCAATTTTACTACTCTAGATGATACGTATCTTATCTTCGTAAGGCGTTCATGCGATTATTAAATTATTAACCAACATGGTTTTCCTAAATGACAAGCGTACAATTGAACGTGGAAAGGAAGCAATTAATTTGTTACAAGGCAATTTTTCTCTCTTCGCTTCTTCTCCACTCGCGCGTCCCCATTGATTTCTCAGCCGTTGTTCGTCGCACACTCGCACGTATATCCTTTTTCTAATCTCTTTGTAATATCTCGAACGTGTCATCGCACGAACGATCGTTCTTCGACGCGATCTCGTTCTTGCGTCCTTGCAACGCATCTTTTCGGCGTCGTGTTTTCCATATATCGTGCCACTTTGAATTTGTTCTTCGAGTTTACGCGAGAAGAGAATAAAGAGGCGTGCCACCTGAAGAACGATGAAGCACGCGTTCTACCCCGTTTGTCGATCGATAGAAAGAGCGAATGGTCGCGAACTCGACACAAAGCGGTAGAAAGATTCGACGAAGCTAAATAGTGCGAAGAGTTCGAATGCGATTCTGGTCGAAGGAATTTTCAGTGCTGTCCTATTGTTTGCTCAATTGTACGTCGTTGTCTCTAATTGTACGTTTAATGCGCGTTCTAGTTAATCGCCAATCCATTTTGTACTCTTAACCCACACCCCCGTAATGTTAAGTTTTTACCGATTTTACCGTTTCTACCGCAATTTCTTGGCTCGGCCATCGTAAAGATTAATGAAACGGGAAGATATTCAAAGATCGTTGGAACTCGGATATGCCTGTTACTACTGTTAATACAATTTTTAGCTGCCATTACATTCGAGCCATTTTGATACTGGAAGTATCAGAATCTTTCTTTTTATACGATAAACGTGAAATTAGATTGAATTTATGTTACGATTCAATACGTTTCCGAAGATTTAAATCTCAGAAGGATAATTAAGTTTTAAATAAAAAAGAAAATAAGAGACAAGTATATTACTTTGATAAACATCGTAAAAGAATATTCAGGCATATCTATGTTAATTGATGAACATAATGGAAGAACAGAGTAAAAATTCATTTTTCTTGATTAGATAGAGGAAAAAAGAAAAGGAAGAATAATGTTAAACAAATTCTTGAAATTCCTTTTCGTAGTTACGATGTGAATTCGATAATGTAAATCAATTAAAAAATAATTATAAATGCCACGTCGCGTTAATGAAACTTTGCTCCTTAATGGATTAAAAAATTCTCTTTGTCCCCTGTAGGGGCGTTGGTCCTTTACCTTTCGCTGTGGTCGCCGAGTCATCGGTTTTTCATCTTTTTGTATTCGCCTTTAGCGACGTGATTTCGGCCAAACGCGAACGAAGAATGGGTTCTTTCGAAGCGAAAACGAATCGCGAACGTTCGTTAGAGCAGATTGAGAAAAGAGAGAAAAAATAAAGGAGAACGAAAGAAGTACGCGACTTGGATGGAAAACGGTATTTTCCAGGCGACCGATCGCGATTCTTCTTCTCTGGATATTGCACGATCGTTGGAATCGTTTCGATAGATCTCGTCGCTGTATTCGTTGGACGAGAACAATCGTAAACATCAGCGTCGTAATCGAAACGATATGTTCGAGTGTCGCTGGAATGCGAAACGATCGTCGATCGGATGGTTCACTGCGGAAGGAGGGGAGGTGAATAAAAAAACAATAGAGAAAAGAGAGGAGGATAGAAGGAGATCAAGGGAGGGGAACTAAATCGATGAAGAACGTTTGTAGTTGCGGTAACGCAATGTCAATGAACAAGTAACAACAATGTATACACTATACATAATATACGAATGCATATGAAAAGTGAATAAATCTACGTATACAAAAATGAGATAGATTAATAAAAAAAAAAAGATTCAGTGTCTTATTGTTATTTTTGCCGATTCTATAGTTCGATCCTTTTGTTCTATATCGTTTCATGTTGTTTTACGATGAATTTTGTCTTTATGTTCTTACCAGAATTACCTGAATTTGAATTATCCTATGGATCTATAGATCGAACATTGAATATTATTTTATAAATATTTAATTCGTTTAGCAATCTTGCTAGTTGAGTCGCGATGTGATCATCCCATGTCCAATAATGTTGAATCACATCCCTGATAGATTATGGTCGACCTAGCGAAAGCAATAACTTGAATATTTCGGTACATTACAACTTTAATTACATTTCATAAAACTGAAATACTTTGGAATTACGTTACGTACATATAATATGACGATAATTCTCATATTATTCGTGTTAATCTATAAAAGACAGAAAAATAAAACAGTTTCGTAATTGGTATACTTTTATTCGATTAAAATAACAGATGAAGGCGTATTAGGATCTCGACCAAAAAGAATGTGCTACGTTAAGATACACATGCAGGGACAGGGAAAACGTGCGCATAGAAAAATAACAATTTTGACTAATTATTCAAAAAAAGAAAGGGAAAAAAGGGAAGAAAAGATCGTGGTAAACGTGTGAAACAACCAGCCATGCAGGTGTATCTTCGTGAGAATCGTATTCTGAACGAGAGAAAAGATATTTAAAGCCGTAATAAAATACATAAATTAGTCGCTATTACGCAAATCGATAAAATCCGTAGACCCTTGCGGACTGAAAACTCGACAAAAATTTCGCGAGGCGCAAGTATCTTCTAAAAAAAAAAAAAAGGAAAAAAGATAGCGTAGCAGAAAAAATAATACCCTTTACAAAATAGCGATTTTCGATAAAAATTGGAAGACTTAATCGCAATTAAAACCTGCGTAAACGTCTTACGCGAAAATTTACTTTGTAAAACGAGCTATAAAAAAAGAGGATCAACTTGAAACATTCTAAATACCTACCTCTGTTCTTTGTTCTAAACGCCTGGTTCTGGCTACTAATTTTCTTTTTAATTATTTTACTTCTCTAAATTCATCTTCCGCAAAACTTTTTTTTTTTGTTTGTTTCACAAATAATTGAGAATCTTGTACCACCATGCATTTACATTCTTATTTCATTATATTTTGATAGAATGTAAAAAATGTCATTTATTAATCTATTTTGTGATATACTGTGCTTAATTCGTAATTTTTGCACGATTTTGTCCATATCGTTTGCAATAAAATGGTGCGACAAAAATCTCACGTATTCGTGTAACAAACATTGCCCAAACGAAGTATCTCTTTTTTTACATTTTTAAACTTTAGAAAATCTAATTTGGTGTATAGTGTCCTTTGAATTATCCTAGATAATTGCCGACACTTTCAGCCATCTCGTTCATAGGGCTGACATCCCTTTGAACGTGTTCATCGAAGTTTGCTGTTTCCTCCTCTTCGGTGGGGATGTCTGCGTTCGTTTCTACAGCACCCTCTCCACCCTGGATAGTTTTTTGTTGGTTTTCCGACGAGGCTTGACCTAGAAAAGATAAATTTCTTCGTATACTACTATTAATTTTATTAGTCTTGCAATTTACAACGTATATTAATTTTTCATTTCTTCGTCATCCTATATTAATAATCTTTATCGTTTCATATCTTAACAAAAAGCTTAATAATTTTATAATATTAATATTATCGATGAGAGAACGACGACAGACGGATTCAGAATCATCCTTGAAAAAAGGGTTTCTATCTTAAAAAGTTTTTCGAGTTAATCTAACGAAGTTAATTAACAGAAGTAAGAAGTTAAAGAAATAAAACGAATCGATAAAAGTTTGATTTATTCGAAAGTCAATTAAAGATAATGATTGATAACCTTGACCAAGATCTCGCGCTTTGCCATGATACGAGTACTCGCGAGCATTGTCAAGGCCAGCGATAACGCACGCACTCAAGGCACTTCGATTCAAATTCATCGGCGATGCGTCGTACCATTCGTTGCTGTCTCCGTCGTAACATTCCGCGTACGCAATCGTCGTGGAACCTTTCAAACAAAAGACATATTCGTATAAATAGGTAGATCGTATCGGAATTAGATTTTGACGAAAGTAATTCACGAAGTAATTCAGCTTAAGACTGTCTAATAATAATGCGATAGCTTCCCTTAACGAGATTTAACAAGAAAGAGAAATAAATAAATAAAAGACTTTTATTGTCAGTATGTTAGGATTTTTATAATTTATAGATTAACAATTTTATGTACTTTTGAGCGTTCATAAACCGACACTTTTGTATATAATACAATGATAATATTATAAAAATTCGAAGAATTATGTATTTGATATAAATTACCGTTGAAACCACCGACGACGAATATCATGTCGTCCAAGATGACCGTGGCGAAATTACTGCGGGGGCTGAACATCTCTGGAACCGCGTGCCAATCCTCCGAATGATTCGGATTGTAACGCTCCCCTGCAAGATCAAGAGGGTCGATATTGTAACAGGAACATTAATTCCTACGCGGCGTCAGATTTCTGCGCGATGGGTTGCCACTAGACAGCAAATTTCTACCGACTATTCTAAGAATTTAGGAGTTTACTATAAACAGAAATTCTTTGACAAACAGTTGCGATAATAAAATTTCTCGTCTGACGAAGCTACGTAATTTCAACTTTACGTAATAGGGAATCGAATGAGATTTAAATATTTCGTGACTCGAATTTTACGTGGCAGAAAATTTAATGCGATTTAAATACATCAATTAAGGGGAATTCGTTCATTGAACGATCTCCTGTAACATCGAGTCGCATGTTTGCGCCATTAAAGCTTTTACGCGTCTAAAAGAATTTCCATCGGAGAATGAAACCGTCTAAAATGCTCCATGTCGCGTTCGATACTTCACATTGTTACGAATTTGTTAAAAGTATCGCAAATTGTACGATTACAACCCTGTAAAAATATCTTTTTCATCCGAAAGAAACGACTAATAATCAAAAAGATCAAGTGACTGAAGTCGGTGAATAAAGTAATCAAGCATAAACGAGTCATATGAATTTGAGATAAGTTTAAGATTTCATCGATTAAAAATTAATAAGATTACCAGAGCTAAGTCTAATGAAACCGTTGAAGCCACCCAAGGCATAAAGGCTGTCACGAAACGCGACCAAAGACACGCCGGATCGTGGATTGATCATCGGATGGATGTAACTCCATTGATTAGTCTCGACGTCGAACACTTCCGCGGAATTCAGAACTTCGCGACCACTGAAACCGCCTACGATGTAGATCTTGTTCTGTAAGGCTGCTGCGCTCGCGTCCGATCTCTGTCGATGCATCGGTGGTATCATTTCCCATTGGTTCCTTTGCGGTTCGTATCTTTCCCCTGAGCTCATTCTGGTGCGGCCATTATAACCACCGAGAGCATATATCTTTCCACCTAATGGAGAATGAGTCATACCGTATAGGGTGATTTTAACATTGAAACATTCATGTTTTGCTAAATATTGGGCATCGTCAAAATCGATATTACTAAAAGGGTGGTTTGCAATTGACTGAAGAATCGTTAAGGAAGACCGAAAGCTTTTCATTCGAATTGATTTCTGTTACAAAAATATTAGTTAGAAATTATAGTACGCGTACACGATATAATTAACACGTTGAAATTGATATTACAAAAGGGTGGTTTGCAATTGACCAAAAGATCGTTAAGCTTTTCATTCGACTTGATTTCTGTTACAAAAATAATAATTAGAAATTATAGTACGCGTATAGGATATAATTAGTAATCAGACTACAGATTTTTATGCAGGTACATTTTTTTATGAAAAAACTGATATTAAAATAGATTCCGTGGAAACGCAACGAAACACGTAAGAAGAAACTTTATGTTCGTGTATCGCACATCGTTGTACAAGGTTCATTGTCCTGAAAAAGTTACGGAAGGGAACTATACCGACCATGAGTGCAAACGCTGACATAACACCTCGCGTGATACATGCAGGCTCGTTCACGCCACTCCCTCGTTACTGGATCGAAGCATCTGACCGTGTTGAAGTGCTGATTACCGTCGAATCCACCGATCATGTAGATCAAATTGTTCAATGTACACAGGCCGTGATAGGACCTCGGTGTGGCGTCCGTGCTCACTGATAGAAACCATCTGTCAGCTCTGGAGTTCACATTACACGTAGCCTGTGTGAGTCTCGGACCGATCACGATTTTTCGTGCCGCGAAATCGACAACGCGAGGATCGGTTAATTATAAACGTTATAGTTATCTATAAATATCAGAGTAATTGGAATAACCAATCCATATAATATTGAATTTGGAGTATTTCGAAGTAATTATTTCCTTCGTCACTTTCCCATAAGGCGAAAGGATCGATATTTCGCTTTTTATTTTACTTTATCGCAAGAAAATTCCGTTTATCTAAATTCATGGGAAAAGAAATAGTTCGTCGACAGAAATGTATGTTTAAAGACTTGTGGCTTATTAGTCTGCTGTTTTATTCATCGAATATCCAAATAAATAGAACCAGTCGACAGGAATCAACTAGAATTTCAATCAATGAAAATTCTCTTCGACTAAACCTTCGACTAAATGAAGTTCTACCGTAATGAAAAACCGTGTTTTATGGTCTGAGGAGAGTATCAAGCACCTCGTGTCGTAGGTTTCTACGAAATTTGTTGGGGAACCGGCGCTCCATCCGCCGATCGCGAACAAGATTTCATAGGGAATACGGGGCTTGGCCAGGGGATTCTTTAAATCGATTTCGCCACTACCTAGTTTCGCTTCTTGTTCTTTCAGGTACCGATTAGCGGGAGCTAACACTTGTTGACAGGACTTAAAAGGACGAGAATGTATTTTAGAATTCATGTTCTCGATGGTCGTAATTAATTTGGTTCTTCTTCACTTGTATCGTTTATTTCCTTTATCTTTGTTCGTTTCGTACATTCTCGAATTTTACGTGTGAAGTTTCGCAACATCGAAATAGATTCTTTTCGTATAAAAATTATTTTTTACCACAGGATACAAGTAATGAAAACTCAATTCGTAATGAAGGTATTGGAAAGAATAAAAACATAAATCTGTGTTACGTATTACACGTATGTATATTATAATATTATATTCAATGGATTTATTTGCTTGAAACTCGTTAAGCAAACGAAAGAAAAGAAGAGAAGTGATTACTGGAGCGAAAAGTAAGAAACGATAATTATAGAAATAACTACCAGAAAAAATAATAAATTCATTGGTTGGGTAAAAAAGAAAAGAAGAGGTTTCTGTTTCTTTCGAGGTTTAAACGATCGATCGATCGATCGTACAAAGAACACTCACTTCATCCTCCTCGATGATCTTCCATGTGAGAACATTGTTCGTAAAGAAGTTGTAGCTCATCAAACCGTAGCGCATACATTTCAAGAGCCTAGGCAAATAGGGTCTCCTTTCATCGACGTTATGCTCGATCCAGGTTTTAACGGCCTCGAAAACTATTTCTTCGTTTTTAACGTTCAATTCGTCGTCGCGTAGAATCGCCTCGAGTTCTTTGCTCGTCAGCTCTTTGAATTCCGGGCTCTCCTGCAGTATCCGCTTAAAGTGATGGCGAATATATTTCCGGCCCTTCTCTTCCAGGTCGCGGCAGAAATAGTGGCGAGCGAATTTGAAGATGCCTGCCGGTGAAAATTTCAGTAAATTACCGTGAAACGAGAGAAACGCGTCCCTATTAAAATATTCAATGCGGTAGTTTTCGATGGTAGAAGATGTAAGCACGAAAAATGGTATTAACGATGATTTAACTAGCAAATCGTTAAATTTTGTAAATCTATCTATTTAATAAAATAGAAGGAAAAATATTTGACCAAATATTTAAATATTAAATCGAAAATACATGTACGATGATTAATAGAATAAGATAGAAAATTCTTGTTGCATATAACTACAAATATTTTCAAGAGTTGTTCATTCTAAAGCCACAAATTTATATTGAATATAATACGTAAAATGTGAATTTGCAAACCTTCGTAGATACGTAGAAACATTTAATGTTTGGGAGCATATAGAATATCGTTTATTACACTTCAACTGTTTACATTTAAACATTTGTACAACATAGATGGAACGCGTAATGAGTAATTTTTTAGATTTATACGTCGTCTATTTTTATATAGTATTGTATAGTATTTCCCAATAGAAAACAAAAAACATTTTGGTAAATTTGAGAAAGTCTTAAGAGCAAGGAACTTTAATCAAAGAATATCTGCGTATGCTTCCACGCATTAAAATTCGTTAAAAAATTCTAGAGAAATCAGTATCTTATCTATCGTTTCCTATATTATTCCTCGATTATTTCGTCGATAAATTTTCACCTACTAACCCAGGCAATTTTCTGGTCGAAGTTCTTGCAAGAGAAACTGACAGCAGATTTGAACAACGCCGAGGACCTCGAACTGGTCAGCCAGTGGCAAAAGCTGCTCGACATTGTCAGCATTTACGTTGCACGTACCGGTGTAAGCGTAATCAAGGATCAGACTAAATATTTTTCCAGGAACCGAATCGATCACGACTTCCGTCGTCTCTGTTTTCCCGCCTTTTAGGCTGTTGGTGAAAAGCGCCTTGAAGTAAGGACTGACTGCGGATAAAATGGCGCGATGCACTGGGAAAATGTGACCCGTGGCACATCGTATTGCACCATCGCATAATTGCTGGTTTGCTCTGAAATATCGATGCGTATTAATACAAAAATGAATGAATCAAACGTGAAAAGGAGTTGTAATCGAAACAATAATATCTTCGCAATTGCTAAAAATTGATGAAAATATATAAATACTTGTGACAAACGTTGACTTTTATTAAGATAGAAATGTGATTATACGAGTACTAGGATACGCGATGTTATCTAACACAAATTTTATACTTTTCGTTGCTTTTGTTTTCTAGTTATTTTACTTTCTTAGTTTTGTCTGTTATCTCATTCGGTTTTATAACGTAAACGAAGTAGAACGTGTTAGAGATTTCCAATAAATGTCATCGAACCTACACGTTAGTAGGTATCCTAAAGTCGTATCGCCTTAATTACAACGATCAACGTACATTACATCAAAGTAGAATACGAAACAAAGCTCGATAATTCCAGCATTAAATGGCAAAATCAAACTAAACACCCAACGATCCAGCTTCGAAAATCCCATCCTCGATCGAGCACGATTTACGAGTCGATTCTGCTCGCACTCTCGTCCAACTATACTCTGCATCTATCTAATCGAAACGTCCCATGACAGAACAGGCGAAAAGAATGGAGGTCGCACGCTAAGAGAGGGAAAGCTCGAAGTTAACAAACCTAAGCTCGGACCAGACTACGGGGAATTCAACGAGAGCGTAATTGGATGGCAGGCACATGCATTTCCTTATTTTAGCCGGTTGCTTTCTGACGCACTGCTTCAGCTTGGTAGCGGAAACGGCGGCCCGCGACATTCGGCTGCGCGACAGCTTCCTAAGCTTGATCCTTCCGCGGCCGTCCATCGCCTCGCGGACGAGCCACGCGATCCCCGCGTCGCTGGCCACCATGTGCCCCGACCTTTCCACCGCGTTCCGCGATACCTTCCTCTTCTTCGTCCTCCGCTCTGTATTCGTTATGGTTAGCGATGCGAGCCCCGGCACACCGGAGAGTCGCGGCCATGACAGAGGAACGCCGTCACTTTCAATTGGATGATACTGGCGATCGAGATCGTGATCCGACGTCGATTCTTGCCCAGGTTCAGCGTAGACCACGGATTTGCATACAATTTCATATCTGGTGATCGCGTGCCGAAGGAGGCGTTCGTTACAATTTTCTTGAATTCCGGATATTTTATAGAGGGGAGAGTCTTTGAACAACGTAGACTTTACCCGAGTCGTGGGACGATCGTGGTTGAGAAATTATGATGAAAAGTCATAAAGTCATTTTGTATATGTTATTTGTTAGATTACGCGTACTGCAATATACGTAGTTGAAAATGAAATTGCATATGCACGTGCGTAAGATTGCGATGCTAACAGTGGAAAGATATGGATAGATCAGGTTAGGTTCCATGATCGTACATCTTGAAGGATTTAACCTAACCTAACTTCTCAACCACGATCGCCCCAGGCCTCGGACAGAGTGCGTGTTACTCAAGATTTTGCAGGTCAAGGTCATTGGAGTTGAGATTCCCTCTCGTGCATAATTTTATGGACAAAGCTAAAACGATGGAATTTATATTGAGAAATATTATTTTGTATTATGGCATATTATTATTTACAATGTGTACGTTTTTACGCTTACAAATTTTCCATAAGTGTATAAATATCCGCAGGGTAGTGACGCAGGTTGAACAACATTTTCGCTCGTGTATTTCTAAAGTGTTACAATTGAAAATAATTCAATTTTGCGTTAAAGGGATATGAAAACCGTGAAAGGAGGATTACGAGGGACAATGAATTTTTCCTCGCAGACGGAGCCACGCGAAAGCGGTAAATACAACTGCGAACGATTAATCAACCCCTCGCCATCGTACACGATGGACAGGAAACGAGAGGATACAACGCGCGGCTTGATTCTTCTTACTTCAAAACATCGTATACCGGTTGGCTGTTAGATTCAACGAAAACTGTTATCGTGTTACGCTGTCCGAATTTAAAGTAGAACATGTGCCCGTTGTCCCGTTGAAAAATCCGAACGATGTGGCCAAGAAAATATCGAATCTCTCCGACGACACTAAGTAAAACCGCAACGTACCAAATTGTTCCTTCCACCAAATCCAAACGTCGATCTCTCAAACTCCGAAAAATCGGAAAACTCCGTCCTTCTGCCCAAAAACGTAAAAACGCTGGCGCGTCGCTCGCCTGCTGTTTTAATCGACACACGAAAATAAAATCGCATGCGAAACCGCAGGCTAACGAACTGAAGCAGCATCCGAAAGATAGTGTCACGCCGTACGTAATCTCGGTGAGGTCTGGCGGCAGGGCGGGGTCGTTGCCGATGGTGAAGCGTATCGGGCCAAGGCAGAACGGTATCGTGGCCTCGAAACAAAAAGCCACGGTCGAAGGTTAAGGGCTTGCGAGGGCGAGGGCGCGCTCGCCGTTACCCGCGAAACCATCTCACGCTCACAGCCACCTATCCACATGTACATAGCGAAAGTTAGACAGAGGAAGGCGCACATGCGTGCGTACATGCGTCGCGGTCGTCGTGGCGCGGTGGCTCACGTAAAAGTCACGTGGCACGCGACCGCCGCCAATCAATATCGAGGCACTGTGGGGTGTGTGCGTTCACGGGGAGGCAGTGAAAAGCGACGGAGTAGAGGCAGCCAGTGCGTCCGCGGCCGTCAACCACACCTTGTCGGGAAAAGCAGCTCGCGGGAGACACGCGCGCATCCACGCACACATATATACACGCATACACACACACACACACACACACATACCTCTCGAAAGCACCCCGTCGCCGTCGTTCGACCGGTCGTTTCGCTTTCGACGCGGTCTGCCTGTTGCGGGACGGCTGATTCGTCGAAGGAAGGATCATCACGAGTGCAAGGTACCTGGGTGGATAGTGCGGGGAGTTTTTTTTTACGCTTCTCGTTACGGAGGGAAAATAAAAAGGGAGGGATAGAAAAGTTTCAAAAGGGGTGGATTTGGAAGGAAGGATGCTTGTCACACGCTTCTTGGTGAATCTGTTTCGCTTTGAATTCTGGCTGGTGGATTTCAGGTTTTGATTTCGGGGGTAGAATCGTGGTGATTTTTTTCGTTTTCGATTCTACGAGAATGTTGGGTCTTACCAGAGGATACCAGGTAGATTTCGAAGCAACGTAAACGAGCCTTGCTTGTTGATCACGATTTTCAGGATAGAATCGCGATGATATTCGAAGAAACCGCTTTAAAGGTGCTCGGTCCCGATTCTTGGTGAATTTGTTTCGCTTCGAATTCGATGGATTTGGGATTTTGAGACTTCGAAGGTAGAATTGTAGCGGTTTCATTTGGCATTTTATGAAAATAGAGAGAGACGCTGGGAATGAAGATTCTACGGGATTTTAGCGAGCTAGGGAAAGTTTACAACGTGAAAGATGTAAAATTTTACGAACGACGATTAGGCATGAAAGGAAAGGCGAGAGAGCGTGTGGAAAGTTTTGAAGTATTTAAAAACGTGGAATTCCCCGAAGAATCGTGCGTTAGAAGTACGAAATTATAAGCGTGTATAAAAATTGAAGAGGATAGATAAGTAGGGATTGCGAAGATAAATCCGCTTAGTGCTGAAAGGCGAGTAAAAATTTGAGAGAAATGTCTTCTCAGTGAAAGTTTTAAGAGTTATCCCGCGACGTGTTTACGGATAACGAGTTACATGAACATTATTTCGAAGATGCATCACGTTGGTTGATTTCATTTTCTCTGGATAGCGTGGAAAATGTTTCCAAGTTATAATAAATTTACAATTTTTATTTGAAATGCTAAAGTGAACTTGTTAGCCGAAAATTGAAATATTATCTATGTTCTGCGGATACAGATCTTTTTTCTTTCCTTTTATCTTATCTTCGGTACCTAACGTTGTTAGAATACAAAGATTAATCTTTCTAGTACCTCGTTCATTAAAGCGTTAAATCATCGTTACCCCATAAAATATAGTAGAACAAGTACCTCCATATTTCTTATTACATATCGCAAAAATGACTTAAAACAGGTTTTTCTCAAATTATCTAGTTTCGTTTGATTCTTCTACTAAAAACAAATACCAGGTGGAATTAGATATAACTAGTACTGGATGAATACTATTAAATAAAGGAGTATACGATATATCATAACTTCGTTATGCTTTGACGGGTCATTTTCTTCAATTTTTATTTCTATTCTAAGCCTAACAAATTTCTCAAACGATTTATACAGCACCGAAAAAGCATCGAAGGAGGTTTTAACTTTTCTCGCATCGACCATTCTGATCGAAAGTCCCATAAAACCAGACTCCATCGACGTCTCTTATTTCACCTTGCCAACAGAGAAGTTTCAATGTCACAGTATCCTTAAAAAATAGAAGAATATTCCAGGCTACTGTCTCGGGAACACTCGATGCTCGTGAACTGGATTCTTTGCCATTCTTTCTCGCACAGACGGGAAATTTTGTCCCCGGAGGACCGCTTGTCTTCTCCAAGAAACACCGAACACGCATTAAGAACGTAAAAAAAGAAAAACCAAGGAATACTAAGCGTACAATGACTCGCGATAATATTTCAACACTGATCGCTTTATTAAAAACATTCGCACAAATATATAACATCTGAACACAGAAAAGCGAGCCTTGAACGAAAAAGAACTGTACGCTACGTTTCCGACTTATTTTCACATGTAAAATAATCTACCGTCTATTTTTGTCTAATCGAGATTAGATAAATTCACGTATGCCTGATAAATTTGCAGATTGAATTTCCTCGGGAACGAAGCCTCCGATATAGTTTCAATATTCTTGCTTTTCGTTTTATTATTTCGTATCATAAAATCCCTCTGACCTCAACGGTATCGCGAACTTCCAGAACCATTTCGATGTATCTGCAACGATTTGGAATCGTGCGAGTACTTACGGACAATAATGTACATGCACTATAGATGAAAAGACGGTAGGAACACGGAGGGTTAATGGTGGTCGAGTGTTTTCGAGGAGGCAGCGTAGGTGAAAGTGGAGAAGAGGTGCGTGGTAAACTCTGACGGGCGGCGGTTCTCCAGCCGGATATCGAGCGATCGAGCTCGTCGTGAATTTTTTAGATCGGCCCTTTTTGATGCTCTCTGGCCGGAACGTGTTCGTAGGTTTATCTACGGCTGCCAGACACACACGAGCTGTCTCGTACCTCGTGTCACGTCGTCTGCAATATTAAACGAAGCTGCGTGATGCTGTTTCACTGTCGCGAGAGGCTTGAATCAGACAGTATGGGGGCGCGTTTGAAATCCTCTACTTTGCCCGCGTGAAATTCCTCTTGCTGCACGTTCTCTCTCTCTCTCTCTCTCTCTCTCTCTCTCTCTCTCTTTCTTTGTCGTTCTGTTCTCACAACTCGCTGCTGGTATCTTCTGCTTTGCGTGTTTATTTTGTGTTACGCGTTTTCCTGCCCCCTTTGTCCTTTCTTTTATTCGCCGCGTGGTAGAAAGTCAGGTGGAGGTTTCGAGAGAACGCGGTGAATGTTTTATTTCACGATCCCGGATCGCGGTTTGCGAGAGAAAGTTTCGCCGACTTTCGTACTGCATGTAGGTATTTGATAGTTTATTCTTCCTCGAGATCCTTGGTATTCGTATTCTTCTTTTGGAAATTTGTGTTTGTTGGTTTTATCGCAATTGATTTTATCAACTCCACTTGATACGAAATGGAAAATTTTGGAAAATTTGTACTTTGGTTTATATCTAATATATGATATTTTCTCAACATTGAAACAGTCTGATTTTCCATACAGGGAAATGTATAAAATATCTTAAGCGATACACCTGCTTATCGTAATATATTATGGTTGAGACAGATTTCTAATTCGGTTCTTTAATTATTAATTTCTCTACTCGTGTTTATACATATATGTAAAATTGTATAAAAATTTTAAGTCTCTTTTTATTTATTTATTTATAAACGCAAATCCTTCTTTTATAATCACTTTTGCATTTCAGCAATTTTTTAAAATTACAGAAGGTGATAGAGAACGAGCTGCATCGTTTTTGTATGTTTTCACAATGTCTAAAAGACGAATTTTCGTGTTTCGTGGCCATAACAGGACTTTGCCTGGCTAAAACTATAGTTAACAGAATGTATTCCCATTATGTAAATTACTGAAAGAAGATAAAATCTATGATTCACGGGGAACAGTAGAATAATCACATTTCAACCATACTAAATTTCAAGTACTTAAAAGAATCGTTAAAACTACCACCATTTTACCGAATTAGCCATATGTTTTCCTCGTTAACTCACAGTAAAATCTCCAATTCGAAGCTTAGCTAGACATGTAAAAAATTTTTAAGCAACAATGGATACATGTGTATCGCAAATAAAAGAAAACAATACGTCAAATAAACACTATTATATTGTGTGTTACAGTTATCTAAAAATTGTAAAGCTAGCATGTTTAACAATTTCCAGTCAGTATCCAATATACCCAATATCCAATATTGATTAAAAGTTTTTAGATATCACTGTTGAAATGTATAGCGAAAACTTCTATTCGCTAATTTCTCAAATCTGTCACAAATTATACTTCTACCGTTACAAATACGTTTCAACGAATTTATATCGCTTTCCTATTAAAATATGCCTGCAAGACAATTCAGAATTGCCACATAAGCAAAAGTTTTAAGAATCTAAGATACAAAGTCTTATTTTCCAATTCCCTAAAATATCATCGGTTAAATTTCCTAATCGAATAATATTAGCAATTTAAGAACGACTTAAAATTACCCAATCCTTTTATTATTAAAATATAAAACCCTAAAAATTATAACGATTTAAGCCAATCTATTGCTATTTTCCATGAAATAGTATCTTCCCTTTATTGTTATGAAAAATAGATTTTCCAATCGCGGGAAAGTATCGCAACGAAATGACAACTCAATTAAACAGTAAAAGTAAAAAAATGATTTACAACTAAACTATCCAAATACAAATTTTCAAAATCTTCACGTACACTACTACGATTGTTAGCGCATATAAAAAAAATTCAGATTTTAAGTTTCTCCATTAAGAATGGTAAATGACGTATGTATTCTTTTTTGAAATACTTAAAATTGCTTTAAAAACTGAAATTACACGACTGTTCATTTTGAACGATGTAGTTTCTCATGGATTTCTCAGTTCGTAGTTGATAGACATAGCATGGCGGGAGTCTGGCAGTCGGAGCGTGTGGTAAACGAGTCGTTCGAAGCGGATTCGGTGAGTCAGGCGCCTTTATTTCCGAACGAGCATCCCCATCGTCGGGAAGTCGAGTACGAAATGGTTATAACGAGACGGTAAAATTCGATTTCACCCGTGTGGCCGATCACACGTCGCGGCAGACCAGAAGTCGTTTGCACGTGCTTTTCAAAACGGATTCAAGACGAAACCGACGCGTCGGATTGACTTCAGCCCTTTCAAATTGATTCCTTTGAAACTGATTTGCAGAATGTTAAATTTTTCAGAAAGTTAAAAACGTTTTTCGATAGTTGATGCACAGTAATACGTAAAAGTATTTATACGATTTGTACAGTTTATAAAAATCCTTTATGTAAAGTTCATTGGCATTGTAAGACGATTATTGCTGTTATGTCGATGCATACAATTTTAGTGTTTCATAAAAATTTTATAAACTCTAAAGAGATAACAGCTACGTATAAAAAATGTGTAAAAAGTTCTGAAAAAACACATTGTCCGAAAATTTATCGTATTTGTCTTACTATTTCGCTGTGAATGTTTTGAACAACATGTTACGTGTTAGAAGTTTGATCTCTATCGATTGAAAAGAATTACTATTGAACCATGTAAATGTTTTTGTTTAGGTAATTAGGTGTATTGAAACTTCTCTCGATAAAATACATTTTGTGAAATAAAGCGGTATAAACCTTTTTACATGATAGTTATTACTGTCAATTCGTATTCGCTATCGTTAAACAACTATTGTAAATATTTTTCAAATAATTTCTGAAAGAACGAAACGTTTATTTTTATTTAAGAACGATATAGGTATCGTTTTTTTTCATTTACAGACGGATAATTGACAAGGATCTGTAGAAGATGGACGTAAAAGGGCGAGTTGCCCTGGTGACGGGCGCCGCTTCCGGTATCGGTAAATCTTGCGCCGTAGAATTATTAAACGAAGGCGCGATGGTGAGTAAAAAAAAAAAAGAGAAAAAGGAAAATATTCAATGTAAAACTAACGCGAGAGAAATATTTCCATGGCTTCCGTTTAATTTAAAAAGTTATCGTGTTTGATATCTACGAAACGGTTTTTTGCAAGCTTTTATTAAATTTCACAAATACCAAAAGTATGCCATTTTGTCTATATATTTAAACAAATTTTAGATTCCTTTCATAAACTGAAGGAAAAATTTAAATAATGTCTCTTCCGATTTTATTTATCCCAGCTACCTTAAAATATATCACGACTTTTCTGAAATACGATTAAAAGATATAAAATACGCTTCGTAATCCCAAAATGAAAAATTCTTAAACAGCAAAAAAGAAAGAAAAGGAGAAATGAAATGATACGAAATGAAAGTATCGAGAAAGAAGCTTCGTATTTTCAATCATGATAGCGTGAAGTAGCAATGAAATTTTTACAGTGCTGTTTTCATTAAGGGAAGTAGCGATATGGGTTTACCCCATAGCACGTAGTACCTATAAAAAAGCTGTATTAATAGAGGTCTAAGAAGAACCAACAGAGTTTATAGCTATATTTCGCGAAACCTCCTTAAGGATGTAACCTTGACTTAGTATATATACCGTTCCAATGAATGTTTCAACGCCTTATGCTAAAAATTATCTCGCGTATATTTAGATCGCTCTCCAGTGAAGTTTTATCTTGGTTTCTGACCGACTTCTACGGAATAGTAATACGTCATGCTACTGACAATAATGTCTCGTTTTACAACGCATCGCGTGTAAAACATTATTAAATAAAATTCTATTCTATTCTAATAGATATTATATTTTTCTATATATAGGTGTCTATATGCGATATAAATTCAGAGGAGGGTGAAAAATTAGCAGAAACTTTGTCTACAGAGCATGGGAAAGACCGTGTGATCTTCTGTCAATGCGACGTCACAGACTATTCTCAATTCGAGGGTAAAAGAATCCGAATGAATATGTTCCTATTACGATATTAATGTAAATTTTCAGATATAACGCGAATGATAATAATGCGAAAGATCTATTTGATTTATCTATCATTAAAGTAGAAATTATACGTTTATTTTCCATCTGTCAACGCGCGTATAATTTATTTATCGGAATATAATTCCGAGAATATAAGTCCAAGTTCCATTTATACCGAATGAAATTAAACTCTAATAAGATTTGATATTAATATTCAATTTTCATAATATAAAATACAATCTTTAACATTCAATTTACATACACACGTGTGCGCTTGATTTATCATACTTGATTAACTTCAATTTCCAAAATTCAATCATAATTAAATTTACATAGTTATTTAATTTACGCCAGAGTAACGTATTAATTTTAATTCGCAGAATCGTTTCAAACAACGTTCGCCACCTTTGGACACATCGATATCGTTGTTAATAACGCTGGAATAATGAACGATCGATTTTGGGAACTGGAAGTGGACATCAACGTTGTGAGTATTTAATATTCAACACCTTCCTAAACTTTCTCGCCGCTCTGTTCTTTTCCTCTTGATTTTTCTGTTTTATCTGCACGAGGTCTTTGTTGAAATTATTGCAGAATGGCGTGATCCGCGGAACTTTGCTCGCTCAGCGATTTATGGGGACGGACAGGGGTGGCCAGGGTGGAATAGTGGTTAATATTGGAAGCAACGTCAGCATCAACCCTTATGCGAGTGTGCCAATTTACTCTGCCACCAAGGCGGCAATCGTCAACTTCACCAGAGCGTTCGGGGTAAATCAACTTTGACGATGATTAATAATAAAATTGCATTCGTAGTTTATGCGTTAAATAAATTATGAGCTAAAAAGATGAACGTAGAAAATTATTATGGAAAAATACGAGAGATAAATAATCTTCTAGTAACATGTAGTTCCTATTTATAGATACGTACTTATCTACGTATGCATGTGTATTACATATGATTCCCTCGAGAGACATCACGTTCGTTTAATTTAAGATACTTTTGTACGCGAATGTCATAAATTACATCGTATCCAATTTATCAAAAAGCATAGAATTATATATATACACGTATATCGTATTTATTTTACAATTCAGGACTTCCTTTTTTTACACGAACATCATGATTCATTTTTATCTAAATCTATAAAGTTTGATATCACAGAGATTAAAATCGATGAATATATTTATATTCTTATTTTACGATACCTTTCGATCAATTCAAATCCTTTTTTGCAGAAAGTTTCAAGCAAAATCTCCAAGATACTTGTTCAAAAATATCCAGTATATAGACTTTTCGTACAAAAATCGTCATTTATCTTTGATCTAACTTATAAGATTGGAAATCGTGAGGATCAGTTTGATATTGTTGTCGTTTGCCATAGCACCAATACCACGTGGACTTAACCGGTGTGAAGGTGATGGCATTATGCCCAAGCGCGACAGATAGCAAATTATTAGGAGATGTCAGTAAACAATTGCTCTGGGCTCGATACGTAGACGCTTGGCTTCGTGACGTCGCCAGTTCAGTTCCTCAAAGGTAATAATAATACTTCCAATCATGATAATAGAATATTTTATAATTCGCACTCTTTATCAAATAGAATGATAACGTTAGGATAATATTAATATTAAGATATTACACAATCTCCTTCTTATAGCTTCCTATACCATCATCTAGCTTTTAATCGTCAAGTTATTTTGTTTAAAATCTCTAATCAAACATTAGATTAAATTCATTAAATCGCAAGCAATTCTTAATTTGATTTTATCGTGTCACGTTTACGATATATCCACGTATCTATAGATATTACGGTATAGCGGAAAAATGAAATTACGCGGAAATGGCTGTTACAGTTTTATAAATACATATACGATCGATGTTATACGCGAGCTCTTATTATTTGACTATAGTTGTCGTTAAATTATAATAACAAATTATTTCCTTCCCTTTCTTATTAATTCGTTTATCCGTTTGAACAGCGTTCTATGCTATTGGAAACACTGGTAGTTGGCTCAAACATTTTTAAAATCTGGATTGCGAGTAGCACAAAATTCCTCTGTAACGCTGCTTTATCCGAAAATTTCAATGGAATATTTCAACAAGCTTCCAAATATAAAATATGACTAACAATTAATTTTCAGATTTTGTTTTACTCTAACGTTCATAGGATACTGCCACGTCTTTGTTGTTTTATATTTTTAACAGAAGTTATGTTTCCATTCTGCATTCTGTAAATTATTCGAACAATTGAAATATTTATGGACCGACGCAATTTTAAGAATAAAAAGAAACATCGTTTTTATCGTTTAGAAAACTCGTAATAAAAGATAGCCTTAGCTAGTCAGATTTAATGAACTAAGGAAATTATTTCTAGGCGCAGATATTGAAATATTTATTAAAATGCTTATACATCTATCGTCGTATATACGCGAACTTAATTTTATTAACACAATTTTACTCGTGATTAATCAAAAATAAATTTCATATTCGCTTGGAAACATCGTTAACAGACTGTAGATTTTTATCCAGTTTCATATCTTCATACAACAGAACTGAATAGGAACTCTCTGTGTAGAAATTTGTCGAACCTACAAATAGTTATAGCGAATATTTTATTTTGAATATTTTACACGTGAATATACACAAATATATATATATATTGACAAACCTTAAACAAAAATTATAAAATTCACTAAACGATCTAATATGTTGCAGATCAGAGCACGTAGCTAAAGCGCTGATCCAGATCCTAAACACAGGCAAAAGTGGAAGCGTCTGGATGGTGGAGAAGGATCAACCTCCTCACGAGATCACATTCCCGAAAAACTAAGATCCTAACTGTCATGATTCGCGTGAATTTACTCGCTTGAATTCAAATAGCTGTGCCGTACCATACAAAATCTCTCATTGTCTCTCGTCATCGCTCAAAACACGGGAAAAAGAAAAGGAGAACAAAATATTCCAGAATATTCCTGATATTCACAACCTGAAGTTTATTTGCAATTTAAATTTTACCGGAGATTCAGTTAACGACCTAAGGATCGATCATCGAGGAAGCGTGAAATGCCACGCGGGATCAAGATCACGTGTTTAGATGTAAGGATGCATCAATTGTATTGCCAAAGATTACGGAAGGTAATTAGTACGATGAAAACGTTTCTTTGTGCATTGTTATCCGTTCGTGTTAGATTTAGAAGGAATAACGTTCGTTTTAATTATAATATGATAATTTAACGGGATTCTCTCGAGCGTCCGTTCCTATTTTCCTTCGAGAGTGTACTCGATGGGAATTTACAGGAAATTTTTCAATAATGGCACGTCAGGATGTTAATCGAAGGAGGCAAATGATAATCTATAAATTGAGAAGTCAAGCACTTCTGTAAGTTTTTCATTAACGCGTTTATCGCCACGTTATTTATACACTTTGCATAAAAATCGAGGGCTTTGGATGTTACCTTGTATTCATTTGTTACAACAACCGCGTGATTGAGAAATAACGATGTAAGCAGTTTAAGAAAAACAAGTTTATACATTTTATGCGAATCGTTCTTTCTATAACGATACGTGAAAAGGGGGAATACTCCCATTTGTGTCATCGAGTTACAACAAATGATATATATTTGACATTTATCGTTACTAGACTATTACTACCACGTAACTAGAGAAACATCGATCGTTTGAGAAAATCGATTCAAAACATACGATTATTAATTATTCAATCGTTTAACAGTGAATAATTTCGCTTCCTTTTATCATTTAATTAATAGTTCACAGATTTTTATAGTTTTTATGATTTGGGACAGTTCTACTTTAAATTGTGACATTATCGTTGAATTTAATCGAATAATCGTGACACGTCTATCCTAGCGAGTAGTACGTTTTTTGAAAATTAATGGTTCTAACAAGCTGATAGAAAATTCAACAAAAATTGTTAATTGCAATGAAAATGTTAAACTACGTATCTCCTTAACTTCTTTAGGCATTAGAAGCGTGCTATTTCTAAAAATGTAAACAATCACGTGATATAAAAATGAAACTAAAATTGTATATCAAACACGTCAAACCAACATTTTTCACTTTATCTTCGAATGAACTCTCGGCTCGAACTGCCTTGGCGATCAACGCGTTAAGTCAAATGTCGTTCCGACAAAAAATGAAATATACGCTGTGAATCGAAAGTTGATCGAACGAACAACGTTTTCGATGAAAATTCAAAATCAGGATCACCATATTGGATTTTATATCGTTTAACAATTGCCATGTGTTCCCGATAAGACTCGATACTTTGTAAAATATATCCTCGACACTTTTTACTTATACATATTTGTTATACTGCGCGACTCTGCACGACAGGTTTCTAACCATTTTTCATAAACAATTGTAGAATCAGAGAACGTTGCTTAGATAGTCATGTACAATGGTTGGCAGTAATATTTAAAGAGGTGTACGATGAATTTTATCGCACCTTCCCTAAGCCCTTTGAAGAAACCTGTCTCCGATCTTTTAATAATAGATACACAAGCCGATTAGATATTTCACTGGTGAAGGTTTCGGACTAAACTTTGTTCGATATTTTTTGAATAGTAAAATAAGTAAAATTTCATGTTATCGACGATTATTATCATTAATCAATTTTTCCCGGAATGTAACACCTTTCGTGTGTAAAGATACGTGACATAATCTGCGCCATTTTTAAAAAAATCGAACAAGGTTTTGATCTTTGGACTTGAAAAGTTTTCAACGTTCAAAATGTACAAGCGTTTTTTAAGTTAGGCTTATAGTAATGTAATAAGGCAAGAAAAAGCGATAAAACGACTCGAACTAAATAATAATAATAATAATAATAATAATAATAATAATATTAATAATAATAATAATAATAATTAACCGTTTAAAATTAAAATAAATGAATTTACCTCAAACACACTAAACTGTCCAATTTGTAACTTGGATGCAAGCAATCGTATAATGTACTAACAGTAAGAGCGAATATCAATATAAATCAATGGTAGTTTTCAAAATCGAATAACATTTTAAATTTTCTACTACTCCGTTCTAATAGCTCGATCACAATAAATTACGTATCAAAGTGTCTGCAAACAGACGTGACTCGATATGTCTCAGTCCGGTACGTTAATACGATATTGATAAACGTATACTGAGAATGTTGAAAAACTGAACAAAATTCATTCCATCCATAAGTTAACAATTTTTTACATTTATAAAATAAAATCGATAATCGCGTAAGATCGAGTCCCTCGTTTGCGACTACTTTATGCAAACTTTCGAATGAAAGGATCGAGAGGATAGATTTATTATCACGAAAGAAACCGATTAAAGCAATTTGTCCAAGAACAGAATGATAATCGTGCGTGTAATATTTTATACAAAGTTGTAAACACGGGGACGACCAATGTAAAAGAAGAAACGAAGAAACTTAGGTTTAGATGCAGTGAAATCGAGGCCTAAATTCGACGTCTTCGACGAAAAATCATAATTATTATACATTCTAATCGTGCATTCTTCCATCGAACATCCTTAACAACTCTCTTGTCCCGATTACATTTTCTTCGGAACGATTATACTCTCTTGAAAAATTGAGAATCTATCCCTCGTCTATCTCTAATCAAATGAACGATCTGTCCCCACCACCGTACTTAGCAATTAATATTATATTTTAATATTATTTTTTACTACGATGTTCTCCGTTATGTGAAAAATTCTTGAAATTTTTGATAATAAAAAGCAATACAATAGCTGGTAAATTTTTGAAAGATTATAATCGTTATATAAATTATTATTATTACACGATTATTACGTATAATCTGAGAAGCAACAAGCAGATCCACAGGATCTAAAATCGAAGATCAGCCGCACCTTTAAATATAACATCGCACGGTCTTTATCGATACGACGATTTGATCGATAGCTAGTGGAAATTGTTATAATTTGCTGGAAATGTATGTTGCAAGCCTAGCCAATAAAATGCATAGCTTTTTTTTTACAAAAAGAACTCAATTATAGTATCAACATTAGAGTAATTTAAATACCTTAAAGTTATTAAGTCGTAAAAGTAAAATGTTGGTTTCCACGTCAAATATTCCAATCAAATCGATTTCCTAATAAATTTCTTTTCCTCATTAGCGACTTTTCCCTTTTTGCTTTTCTTTCTGTGCGTTTTTCTTAATTCAATGATTCATAGATGGCCATTGAAAGTGAAATATAGCGTTAACGAGTTAATCGAGAGGAAAACAAACAACTACACGTGACTTTGACACATCGAAAACGTAGCTGTCCAACTTTCGACTTGAGTTTTTAAATTCTTGTCTCATTCAACTCCTATTAGATTTATCGTTTGCCCTTTTGGTTCTGTTTTTTCTTTTTTTTTTTCTTTTTTTTACTAATTTCGCTGTTTTCTCTAATTTTTTATTTAACGATGTTGGCATTGTAGTAGGAATTACGGCGAAAGATTCAACATAATTTTGAACGACATGCAATCACGATACATAACCTCACTTTTTATCAACCTTTGGGATAAGAGTCGAAGGTAAATTACTTGAATATATTTTCTCTCATAAATAATAACGACGTATCTTCGTTTCATCATCTTCGACGTGTATACTTCATTTTTCCTTAGTTCTCCACTGGATCATAAGCGTTTTCTTCTGTTACTTCAGAAGCCTCTGGAAGATCGAACGGTGTCAATTTCACGCAACTCCAACAGCGTATCGAAAGAAGAACAGAAAGGGTAAAGGAGATGACGGGCCAAAAATAATAAAACCGATCTGGTAATTTTCATGAAATTACTAATATTTTGCCAAAATACTTTTAACATCGTACTATTTATTCTTTATTTAAAATAAACAATATCGTTTATATAGCACCGCTATCTTGTTCGGATGTTGATGATTGTATCTTCAAAGAAATTTTAATGGAATTTTAGCGAGAAATTACCTAAACCAATTCTGGAGCCTTCGTGCAAGAACGCTATAGTGATCGGTGGGTCCGAAGGTTTTGGTTTTGCAGCGGCTGATCATCTCTTGTGTAAAGGAGCGCGCGTTAGTGTTTTCTATTTCCAACGGAATCTCGCATATCAACGTAGAATCATTTCAACGATTTTTTAATACGTTGTTTAATATGTTAACTTAACACTAGAACTACCTATAGTCAACACGAAGATATTTCTACCAAAACCAGTGAAAATGACTGGTTTTTTAAAAAATACGTAACAATAGAATATTTTTATATTTATCGATTTATTACTTTCTTACAGAAGCAATTCCATGTTATGTAGCACATTTTTGGTATTATTAATCCATCTGGGACCGTCAACCCTAAACGAGGATTGACACATTTATAAAATCGTAGAACCAGTCATTTTGACTGCTGTGGTATTTCTAGTGTTATCATCTAGCTATTGACTCGGAGTTTTCCTAATAGCTGATATCATCACATTGAATGATAAGCAATAAAAATTTAAAAAACTTGTGGCAAGTTGTACAAATCGAGGAAACTGGTTAATTGGCGTTCGATAAACAGATTGCAGGATTCTTTTACACTTTGACAAGTACCAGTCATTTTGACTGGTATTGGTATAAGTAGCCTTGATACAAAATTATTTTAAGTTTGAATACATAAAAAACAAAACAAAATTCATTATATCATCCTTTTAATTATCGTGCGTAATCTTGAGTTGCGTTAATCTTGATTACGACGTAAATAAAATAACGTAATCAAAACCTAACTCTTATCTTCTATTAATAACATGTACAGTTTGACCATCGTCAACGACCGTCGAATGACTCACAGCAAAACAAAGAAATAATAACAAATTGTAATATTGGCGATCGGTGTTCAGACTCGTGCCATCGAGACGCGCGTCTCGTAGACAGACGTATCGCCTACGAAGAAGTTGCGTTCTTCTAATCTCGCTGCATATACAAATTAAATCGTTACACATATCGACACACCGCAGCACGAACACATAATACAATCATGGCCGTAGATCATCAGCTATGAACCATAAAGAAACCCGTAACCAATACTAACGCCATACCCTGTCACAGACGCACAATTATAGGCAGAATTCGATATGAGGTATCGATAGATTTTTGCGAATATTTTCGAAACTAGAACCGTCTGCCGCCTATGTATCGGGAAAAGGTTTCATTCGAGAAAATTGCTAGAAGCTCGTTGAAATCATTTTACGTTGATATATCAGAAACTAGCCTCTATGAGTAAGATCTGTTTGCTAAGATAAATTGTTATCTTGGTTTAAAAATTAAAGTTTATAAATCAATGTATTCGAAACATAAAGAGTAAATTTAAGTTTGAAGATGAAATTTATGTTTCTAGAAACTTTCGAGATAAAAGATGTTCGTTAGAATATTTGCGGAGCTACTATGTCTTAATTTAGATTCTATATTTAATATGAAATCTTGCATAAACATTCGCATTACAGTAATCAGTTTTAATATAGCGTAGTCATCACAAACACGTTCTCGAGTATAAGTATGTAATTAACGTGTTGACAAATTATCTCGTAAACAAATCTATTTCGTGGACAGAAAAGATAATCAAAATTGAAAGAGAGCAGCAAAGCTAATCGCTCGGATTTTCGAACATTGCAGATCGTCGTAGTAGCTGACGATGATCCTATTGAAGGAAACATTGCAGTAAAAAAGTTATGCGATTCTTACGGGAGAAACCGCGCTCTGTTTGTTCATTATGACATTAAAAGTGATTGTCACGTTCAAGGTAAATTAATATCGACGAAGATAATAAAATATGATAATACTAAAAATGTATAGTATAACGATAACAAGTAATATGTATAATGCGAGTACAACGACAAACTTTATTTTATCATCGTTTCAGCTGGTTTGACAAACGCTCTCTGTAAGCTCGAAGTGATTCACATTCTCTTCAACAATCTCGATAAAGAACGACTACCATTAAAGTGTCCAACGTCGACTTCGAAACAAGTTCGTAATAATTAAGATAAAAGAAGTAAAATTAACTATAGTGTTTCACGAAGGTATTTAAATAGTTGGAACAGAAAATTTGTAAGTTTATGTCGTAGCACGTGTATCATAAAAAAATTTACGTAAATATAAAATATTCATAAAAGATGCTTGCGTAAGTACTTTCGTGAATTAATTGTACGAACAATTAACGATAAACGGTTTAATCACAAAAATTTACAGGACACTACAACTAAAACGATTCAAATAGGATTGAAGCTTTTAGGAAAGGATCAAGCTGGCTCTAACGGGATAATAATAAATTGCGCGAGTATTTTTGGTTTCATGGGATGGCCTGAAGATCCCTTTCCGGTTTATTGCAAAAAAGAACCAGCTATAGAAGTGACGAGAGATTTCGCGGTATCTTACATTACCTATATAATCGTGCAAATGAAACTATTCACTTTGTATCTATTATTTGCGCTTCTTGTATCCATTATTGTTGAATAATACGTGTTTTACTCTACATCAAAGAAAAATTATAAAGGAGAAGAAAAGGATGTTCGTGTTGTGGCCCTTTGTCCAACGACCAAATGTTTCTCCGATATTGGATTACCAGATTTCCCAGAACCTATCCCAAATAAAATAATGAACGAAATGCCAATTTGTATACCGCATTCGTAAGTTAAATTTCATCGTCGTATGGTTATTATTGACGTAATTCGCGCAACTTTCATGTTATTATAACGCTAATAAAATATAGATAAATTATATTATTTATCGTTATGTTGTAGCAATGAAATAAAAATTCTACAAGTCCACAATCGAAATATATATTATTCTATGTTATTTATTCTAACTTTTTATTTTATTTATACTTATAAAAATAGTTTACGTTTATGTGCAGCAAGTATCACATTGGAACTGCTTTGAGCTACATACTAGCGTGGGCAAAGAACGGAAGTGCATGGCTTGTAGAACCAGCGATCAGTGTCCATCAAATTCCTCGATTAATTCATTTTCCGGAGAAAGAAGGTGAACGAGTCGACCCTAAAGTCTATGAGGCACAAGTAAAATCAATCTCTTTTCAAACTTTTATTTCAATCTACGTTACTTCTCTTTTTTTCTTCTTTTCTTCTTTTACGCATTTGATTGCTCAATAAGCTCGCTTTTAATGCGTTACTATAGAAGAGTTATTCATCTTATCGTTACCTGCAGTAAACGTAAGATTCGACAAGAAGTATGAATTAATATTACTTACAGTTATATGATTTAGTGCAGGAAAAACGAGTACATAATATCATTAGATATCGAGTTTTTAGAATTAATTGAATATTTCAGATCATTCGGACGTTTGTGTCGTTAATATTAGAATGTTAATGTTACGAGATCGAGATATTTGACATTAAAATATTAATATTTAATGCATTGTTCGGAAACGTAATAGAAAGATATGCATCGATGATTAGACAGATTTTAGATGATAATCTTAAGAACTTATTACACAATCTGATACTTAGGTTTATTAAAAAATGAGTCTCTATTTACTAATATCATGTTACTGTTACATATTAATAAATATATTTTTTTTCGAAAGAATAAAAAAGTTTTATGACAATACCAGCCTTGTCCAGTGAAAATAGAACCACCATGCGTGGAACCTAAGGTGTGTGTACCCAGAAAAGAACAAATGTGTGGAAAAAAGAAAAGGAAAGATGATGATAAAAAATGACCTCTTCCAACAACGTAAGTAATTTTGACAATTGAAAATAATATATTTATATAATTAAGTTAAAAATATTCCTTTGATTGTTTGACAAATTCGAGAAATCCAGAGATATTTAAATTCACTTTCACTTTTCTCTGATTTTTTTTATCTTACCGTATACTTATTTTTTCTCTAAGCTAATCGAATATTCAGATTTGTATTAAAAAAAGAGCAATAACCAAAGAATAATCTTTTTATTACGATCGGATGCGGGTTTCAAAATCATACAACAGAGGAAAGAATTTAAACGTTCAATTTAACAAATACGTGGCATAATTTATACGTGTGAAATTGCAAAAGACTTACCACTCCTCCGATTTCGATGATTTTGAAATACGTTGTAGCAATCAACATCTCAAGCATCTTTTCCTTATATGTATAACCGGCAATTAATTGGCCTTAGTTTCTGAAATATTTAAATTCCGGTCATATCAAGATCGGGGCAAGGCTACCGGGTCGAGAAAACTAATTTAAATTCAAATCCAATACGTTGATGATACTCGTGTTTAATTAAGTTATAACGGAAACTTCTTACAGCTTCGCGTACGCAGTTGTGCACGGGGCTTTAAGCTCGCACAACCCTCGTTTACGCGCACTATAGACGGAAGATAAGAGTTAGATTTCATTTGGATTTGACCAATCAATACCGACCTATGCGCTGCCACAGACGCACAACTACGAGGGTTGTCCAAAAAGTACTACCCGTTTACATCCAGAAGCCATGTAAAACGATGAAATGCACTTACAAAAGGTCATCCAGCTTCATTCGTGTATTGGCGTGAGTCATACAAAATTTTCTGTTTAAATATTGAATATCGTCGTTGCATCAGTCGTTTAAAACGACGATGCGAACTAAAAATGCCGCCGATGACGTTTTTATGCTTCTGGAACGCCGAAAAAACTCTTGCAAAAGGAATTCATCATCGATTTACAACAGTTAACGGTGACAGAACTATGGATGTTTGAATTATTATGGATGGACGAATTATTGAATTCAATAGGGACAGAAAAATTGTACGCGATACGTGAGTTCAAAAAGGTCTCGTTGCAAATGATATTCATTACAGTTTTTTGCAAAATTTCAAGAATTTCAAGAAAAAACTTGACCGATAATGTTTCGCAAAAGAGAAACAGTTTGAACGATTGCGCAAGAGTACGGTTAATAATTTCCATTATATCATTTCCAAATAAAAATAATAATAAGAATATGCCGAACTGACTACGGAACGTGTAACGAAGGCACAGAAATGCTCGTACAACGTTACGATCAATGTTTAAGTAGAGCTGATGGTTGTATTGAAAAATAACTTGTTATGTATGCCAAAGTTATAAATCAAGAAATCTTCTTAAAATGTATTCGTACGCTTGTTATTTCAAAACGGGTATTACTTTCTCCACGACCTTCGTACAAGCAGAGTACATTGTTGCGATATCGAGAGTTTCTTTCGAATATCTCAGAAACTAAGGTCGATCGTTGGTTATATGTATAAGAAAACGCCTTACAACTGTTGAGCGACAAAATCATCGACAGTTTCGTCATTAACACGATACAACTGGCGTATATAAACGATTCTTCGATGACAAGGAGTATTGATAATCGCTTCAAAATAGTAATAGTAGTAACCATTCCCAAAACTTTCCCAAACCCAAACCTTTCGAAACCTGCCCCCCCCCCCTCTTAATATAGTAATCAAGCAAATTCTGCTAAAGTATAATATAGATACGTACTTCAAATGAAACGAAAAAAGAAACATAGGTAAAACTGTTTTTAATTTGTCTGTCTTCGTTGAATATAAATTTGAAGAATATGGGAAATTATGTTTATGACTATGACCGTCGAACGAATCTAACACAATCGTGGCAAAGTGTTCAACTTGTTTAAATTAAAAATAATGCAACTTTGGATTATCAGAAAATTAACAACGTGTTAACAATTAACAACATAAAAATGTTACATAAGAAAACGTAGAATTGATTTAACGTGTAAGAATAACGCGTAGAATACAGATTTTTTTACGGTGCGCGACGATATTAGCGATAAAAGTAAATTTCAATTGCTGCCAAAATATTCAAGGTTGAAAAACACTGAACTATTTATATGTACGTATATAGGTACGTATGTAGCTGAAAACTGTATACGTACATAGTAAGATAATAAATTGAAACGTTAAACTTTAAACTTTAATACTGATCGATCTAGCCACGCTCAGGGTTGCAAGAGAATTATTTACCTGTCTGTTTAAGAAAAAGAAATAGTTCCGAGTGACAATATCGTACAGGCTTGGACAAAGTTCGAGCTTTTTATCTCCCCTAAGATGTTTCAACATGCGAATGTTTCGATCAGCGAGCGTATAAATTTTAATTTTACGACCTCGTTATATCGTTTACGATATATATATAGGTCTCTCTTGTTTGTTTACATATCTAATCACTTGTAGACATATTTCAATTCAAAATATCTCAACACATCCATATTTCTTCATCTGGAAAGTAGTCTATGTTGTATAACTGTCATTTATATACCTAGAACTGTACACAAGTACTAGACCTATAAATAGGATGTTTTGGAAACTTCAATGTAAACGATTCAGAGTAAAAGATTCTATTTGAACTTTCGACAGTGTTTGATTATATGTAATTACACTATTTTTAAGAATTTTCTCAGTAAGTGATTGAAAGAGTGCTGAAAGAATGAATGTGAGACACGCAATTGTAGTGATCGTTGGAGGAGGAAGCGGTATCGGTTGCACCTGTGCTGAACAGTTTTTGAGTTCCAAGGCTGAGGTAACTCTTTGTTGAGCGTAAAAATTTGGTTGGTGATATGGATGAAAATTTAAATTTAAATTTAAATTTGTTAGATACATTCGCAATCTGGTTATCTTCGTTCAAGTATTAAATGTAGCGAAAGGAAGAAAATTCTGAAATAAAAAAATATCTTGATACAAAATCTGGTCATTTTTATTCAAATTGTATTCATAATTTTGTTCAGTTCGTGGCAATTGTGGATTTACCAGAGTCAAATGGAAGAGTCGTAGCAGATACATTGGGCATTCAGCATGGTTCACACCGTGTGGATTTCTTCGCCTGTGATGTCACAAACAACGAGCAAGTAAATGGTAAGATACGATAAGTAACAAGAGTAAATTGAAGCTTATTTCATTAGAAAAAAAAATATCAAAATCAATAGATCGATTTAATTTAAACAGCGAGCTTCGATAAGATCACACAATTGTTAGGGAGCTTCGATGTTGTCGTCAATAGCGCAGGAGTTTTGACCAATGGAGAAAATTGGCAACGCATGGTAGATGTGAATTTCGTAAGTATATCACCCTATACTTCTTAAATTGTAAATAAATGAATTCAATTATTACTTACAGATGTGGATGTTTATGCATTCATGGGAAATTAGACATACTAGTAAAAATTAGATACCGTATAAAAATAAATACAATACTCGGCTAGTTGCTTTTGTAATGAATTTTTCAGCAGCCAAGTAATTAATCCCGATAGAGTCGATCAATTTTATTTCTATGTGATTCGATTAACTATTCGTTTCGACGCTAATTAATAATAATTGCAGACTGGACTCGTACGTACGACTCTAAAGGCCATCGATTTAATGGGTAAGCACAAAGGTGGTAGAGGTGGTACGATAATAAATATTTCCTCCATGGCTGGTCTCGCACCTGTAATTTATTATCCAATTTATGCTGCAACGAAACATGCCATCGTTGGACTTACCAACAGTTTAGCGGTAAAACTAGCTTTAAAGAATACACACACACACACACACAGAGTTTCTTGAAGCATGATATATTATATAATTATTATACTATTAAATGATTAAATAATTTGAACAATATTTAAAAAATGAATATCGACATTACAACGATCGATTAAATTAAGGAAACATTAAAATATGCTTAAAATATACTATTCTTTTATACAGCTCAGTTACAATGAAACTGGCGTTCGTATGATGCTGGTGTGCCCTGGTCGTACAAACACTCCTTTAATCCCAAACTTGTACAACTTTGAAAATCCACATTTAACTTTCATTAACGTTAATAGAGCGTTGATGTGTTTAAGAACATCGGGTAACCAACCGTAAGTATTTCAGGAAATACGAAATAGCCGTCTTAGGATCATAATAATTTAATATTTAATACCCATATAGTAGGTTTAATCTATTAATGGAAATGTAAAATATTTATACTACTAAACCCACAACAATCTAAACAACGTAATAATTTTTTAAGAAGCACGAAGCAATTGTCGTTAGAGTATTCATGTTGCTAATGAAATAAATACGTAATAATGATTATTCTTTTCTTTATTGAAAATAATAAGCGAGAAAGATAATGTTATTCGGTATTTTTAGACGTTTAGCGACTTATATAAAAATAATTATTAATTTGTACTAATCTTTCATTTTCATAGGCCAGAGTGCGTGGCCAAAGCGATAATCCGGTTGATAGAGAAAGAAGGAAATGGCGCTATATGTTTGGTACATGATGGGCAACCACCTTATATCGTTAATGTTCAGACACTCGATAATTTAGTGAGGCGTCCCCTTTAAAGATAAACTGTATGATATTTGCGAAATCTATAAGTGTAAATCACGTAAATTTTCTATGATTTCTTATCCATTGATAATACAATAATTTTATCGATCGTCGCTTTAATATTTAATTTTGATCTATCGATATATTTCATTTTGATTGATAACAAATGCATTAATACATTATCAGATATTATATAAATGCAAATGTATTAATCACGCTTATGAATTGGCAAAGTAAAAATTTTCTCTACTGTTTTGTGCAAATATTTTTATAAAGTTTCGTAAAATAAAATATTAGCAAATGCAAAAATGGAAACAAGAATGTTCTTTTTTCATAATGTGATCTTCATAACGTAATTTTATTTCATCTTATTCGTCCCATCACCGACCAAATCTAATAAAATGATTAGGCTATGAATATTTGTACAAATTCACATTTTTCCATTATTGATAGACAAGTGAAAGTTCAGTGCAAATGTACTTTATCTTAAGAATATTGTATGATGCGTTTTGATCTTCTCATGTGTTTACACGAATCGCTAAATTCCATGAGATACAAGAATTTAAAAAAGAAATTAATTTTAAGCTGCAGTTACGTTATTTACCATAAAAAGTCTATCGTAATGGAACACTTGCGAAGGATCAAGTAAATTCAGTGCAAATGTACTTTATCTTAAGAATATTGTATGATGCGTTTTGATCTTCTTATGTGTTTACACGAATCGCCAAATTCCATGAGATACAAGAATTTAAAAAAGAAATTAATTTTAAGCTGCAGTTACGTTATTTACCATAAAAAGTCTATCGTAATGGAACACTTGCGAAGGATCAAGTAAATTCGAATAATAATTGTTAAGATCATTAAGAACCACTATCCTATTTGTAATTGTAAACTATAAGAAACTTGTATATTTAATATAACGATCTCATTAAATATTCCTTTTCTTTACATTCGCAAAGTTTCCTGTTAATCGGTTCAAATATTCTCGACATTAAATTCCTAGCTCTATTTGCCCTCCTTTGATTCTCTAAACGGCTTAAATTATTCAGATTATGATATATCAGATTCAAATTTTTATCAATTTCTTATCTAATTTATTTCTACATTTTTTCATTGAGTTTTAAGTAGAAAAATTACGTATATACTTATGTAACAGTTAGCTATTTTTAATGAGTATACTCGTTATAAAGAAATGACAATATTTTGTATTACGACGAGCCCTGTTGGTAGTAAAATTAAAATGTAAAATAGTCATTTCATTGCAACTAAATTCTATATCGTAACAGCCACGCGTACTATGTGTTTCACGAGTATACTCGTCGTCGCTTACTTTTCGCGACACCTTTTGGGTACACGCTTTTCAAAGAGGTCGCAGCAGCTAATCGATTAATCATACGCAGACTCCCTCAAATATTTTGACAATTTCGTATGCACCAACCTAATGCGTACTTTCGCGAGCAAATAAATATTTCCTGTATAATACTTCTCCTCTTACGCAGCGTTGTAACTCAATAAATCGACAGAAATAAACACGGCGTTTGCGGATACCGTGGCACCTCGTGCCGAATTTTTTCTCCATCGATCGGCGTATAATTCGATCCTGTTTACCCGCAGATTCGCGGTCACGTTACCCGTCAGATGACCACGAAAGACATTCGATCTCGGTACGATTGATTCTCGATTTCTCGTGTTTCATCGGTCACCGTTATCACCTGTCGCCGTAAGAACCAGCCGCCGAGATATATTCGATTCGCGAGGTTTCGCGCGCGAACGCCGCGGAAACCACCGTCGTATTTGGTGAGAAATAAAACGGGGAAACATTCGTTTCTTTGCCAGCGATCGATCATGAACATCGAGGGTAAGATCGCGCTCGTCACCGGCGGGGCGAACGGAATCGGCTTCTGCGCCGCCCGAAAACTCCTTCGAAATGGAGCGAAGGTAATAACATTTAATAAATCGTAGCAACGATGATTATATAGTAGATCCAAAGAGTTTCGATTCTTAATCTTGTTATGTTCTTTCGCTCGTTTTCCACACAATTATATTTCTCTGAAGTTAGGAGACATTCTAAGTTTCAACAAAATATGGAAACATACTTATTGGTACGCATAGCTTGCCTACTCGATTCTATGTTGAATATCATCTTTGATCGTACAAATCATGTTTGTTGCTAGAACGAGAGCGAGATTGAAATATAAAAAGTTGTTGAAAATTGCAGCGGCGTTAGGAATCGAAACTCTCATAACCTGACTATTCCTCTTAATCCATTTAGGAGCAATAACTCATACAATGTTACATGTTATGTTATATAATGTTATAGTGTTATCAGCACCTTGATTATCCTAACTGTTTAGTTACGGTCAATTAAAATATACAGTAGATAATAAACTAACTTTGACATCGTGGCCAAAGTGCTCCGTAGGATTAAGAATAGTAGATTGTAAGTAGCTTTGTATGTAGGTGCAAACCTTTATTGAGAAATAACACAAAAGTCGCGCGCAACTAACTTGACCTTTCATTTTTGCCAAGTCTTCTACACGCGAATTCATCTGAAAGAATGTGTTCTAAAATTAGTATAGAGAAATATATGCATGTATATACATAATTCCAATTATAAATAATTACATCGATAAATATCAGATAAGAGGTTTTTCCCGATCTTATCTGAAGGTTTAGTGATAATATTCAAAAAGAAGATATAAGATTAGCTTATCGATCGATCAGATAAACGTTGTAAGGACACTGCGTGTCTAAAATCAGGACTTGGAAGAGATTTTCGCAAACAGTACGAAGTTCGTACAGATTCTTCACCTCTGCTTCGAAAATAACGAATTCCACGGGGAAATCGCGAGGATCGTTGAGATTCTAATTCTTTTGGAACAACGTTCCAATCGGTAACCCTAGAAGACGATCGATACAAGCTGACCCCTGGGAAGAGAAGAAGAAAGTCATTTGAGGATAAACATGATTTTCAAGCGACTACATCGATAATCGTAGTCATTCGGATCACAGTTCAGTTTCAAAGTCAAGTTTATCTGTAGAGAGCTTTTGACTTCGTGTACACGAAGTTTTAATTGCAAATTGAGTCAGAAAACTCGGTCATACGTGTGTTTCGATTAGACAAGATTGGGTGGTTCTTCTGTCCCTCCCAATCTTTTTTCATCCAATTTTTTCAGATTCGTATGGGCATAGAAGTGTTCTATGGTAAATGTCTGAGCTGAGCGTGATAAGTGTACTTTTATGTATTTTAGACGGTAGCTCTGTTGGATCTGAAGGATTCCGGTGGTGAGAGCGCAGCCGCTGAATTGAACAACGAGTTTGGCAAAGATCGCGCCATCTTCATCGCCTGCGATGTGTCGAAGAGCGAAAAACTTAAAGGTACTTGCAAATTATTAAAGTTTTCTTTATCTCTAGATAAGATTTACATTGCTTAAATACGATTATCGCAGTCGTGAGAAACGAGAACACACAACAAAAGGAAAATTCGTACCATAATAAACGATAAATCATAATAAACGATACATCTCGAAAGCATGTTCCAGCATAATACTGAAATAAATCTATATAAGCTAGAACCGATGGAACGCACGTTTTCTTCTAAATCAATGTTGTCAAACAAACGACGATCACAATAGAAAATTTCGTGAAGATGATTGTTACATAATATAGTCCAAAGTCAATTACCACGAATGAAATAATAAAAAGATAAATTCGCTCTTTATATGTAGTGCTTACGTAGATTTTATCTATTTGTCTGTATCTAAATACCTTTTTGCTCATTAGCATAAACATGATTCAATCCGTAGTAAAATTTGCATTTTACGAATCCACGTGTATTCCTAACGTTTATCGAATGTAGAAGTGTAGAAGTTTATGTCTAATAATTAATTGCATAATACATTACATTTTTATTTACCCTTTATATAGCGTTATAATGCATAATATTTATCGCTAAATTTAATTTATATGCAGAATCGTTCAAACAAGTCATCGACATGTACGAGACATTAGATATTCTCGTCAACATCGCGGGTATTATGGACGATGCGGATTGGGAAATAATGGTCGATGTCAACTACGTAAGAGATTTCTGCATCCTGCATGCAAATATTATATACATAAATAAATATATATATATAACTTTTGCTACCTACCGTGATAACATGGCTAAAAAATATTTCTACGTCTATCTCCGTAATTCAGTATTTAAAATACGCGTTTAAAATTTCTGCTTCCCGAATCCATTTACATAATTAGTAATACATATGCAAATACCGAATCACTTTCATAATTTTTTAAACTTATTCAAATAACTTATTCAAATTATTGAAAGATCAGCAGCCTCTTCGATGGCATTCGTTTAACTTTATCAATATGTAAAAATAAAAAACAAATTATCATGATAATAATTTTGATTTGCTTCGTTGATAGTTTTTAAGGATTAATAATTAATTTGTTTCCCGCTGGTAGAAAGGCATCGTTCATGGAACTATCTTGGGATTACATATTATGGGGAAGTATAAGGGTGGCAATGGTGGGGTCATCGTGAACATGTCCTCTGTAGCTGGCCTCGAGGGCATCCCTATAGCGCCAATTTATGGCGGGACGCAGTATGCCATTGTTGGCTTCACTCAGTCGTTGAAGGTAAAAAAGTAAAAAAAAAAAGAAATTCCACTTTGAGTAGCAATATAGAAAAAATGAAAATTTAAAATACATGAAAATATTTTGCACTTTATTTTGCTTTTATGTCTCGTACTCGATACTAAGGTATTTCAAAAATGTCTAACAATATTCTGGATACGTTTTGAACATATTTTCTGAAAGCTTCGCGATATCTTCTAAGTTAAAATAAACATAAAATTGAAATTTTTAATATGTCACAGAAAATGTATTTTTTCCCAGTTGTGACACTTTTAAAATAAAATAGAACATACACATTTACGCAATAAGCTTTTGCATTTTCTATGTTCATATGTAAGCAAGTGCGTAACTTCTTAAAGGAGTGAAATTATTCTCACAATTTCCATTTCTGTGGATAAGATCTCTGAAAGAAAACATTTTATTCTCCAACATAGCATTATTACGAGAAAACTGGTATCCGTATGCTGACGATATGTCCTGGACTAACGACCACAGCTATGGCTGCCAGATTTATGTCCTCCAAAGAACACGCTATGGATCTTCTCGATGAAGAAACCGCGGCTATGGCAATGGCCACTATGCAAAAACAACCGTAAGCAGAGAGTACAAATTTCCATATTAAAATTCCATGAATTTTTTTAAAAAATAGCTATACCATCGAACATAAGTTTATTTGCAATATTATACATTTCTAATTTCCAATTCTTCAATTTTCAATTTTATACAAAATTATCGTACAAGAAAATCATTTATTTTGTCGTTGCAGATGAAGTAGCTTATGAAAATCGTAACAAAACTTTCGATGTTCACAGCTTTCGTTGAAAATGATATCCCAGAAATTTGACTATTTGTCACTCTGATCGAATCGACATTCTCTTTGATATAACACGATATATCTGTTTAGGGTTTAGGAATTCCCTGTTCTTTACGTATCGTTTCAATTCTATTGAAAGTAAATTATGTATATCTTATTTAAAATTGCTTTCCCTTTACTGATTTTCCATTTTCCATTCATACCAGACACTGATTAAACAACATATCATTGTTTGGTGTTCTTAAAATATTTACTCAATATATAAATACTAATATTTAAAATACTACCAAAATATAATAAATTCTGAAAATAATAGATTATATCTTATCTTATCTTATCTTATTATATCTGAAAAAATAGATTATCATAGTTCAATTAATTATTTCACATATTAATATCAATGTACACGTGATATATTGACTCGTCTGATTCCATTCCATTAGAAAGTGTATCTATTTGAATGAAATAATATTTGTTAACAGGCCAGAACATGTAGCCACTGCTATTATCCAATTAATCGAACACGGGAAGAACGGCGCCATTTACGTCATCGAAAACAATCAACCTGCATACGCGATCGAAATTCCTAGTTATAGCGCCTTAAAAGTCCCTATATAAACATTAATGTAACCAGAGAGACAAACCTAGTTAAAATATTATTAATTAGATACTAATTTCACTTTTGGATAGCAAGCACCGATTGAATTCGATTGCTGTATCTTTCCTTTTTTATTAAAAATTTATATTAATAATATTTTCGTTATATATATTTAGTTTATAAGCAACATGATTAGGTTGAAACTTTGCCAATATTTGAATAACTTGAAAACGCGCGTTTCTTGCCCGCCATCTTTGTGACATCACGATTCTCTATATATAGTGTACACATATGATCGTACTCTGATATGTAGTTATATATGTAAATTAAGTAAAAAAAATCCAAGTCATAACGCCGTTATATACGTAAGTTCAGTACGTGTTTCTTTTTAATTTTTAATATATTTAATTTCTAATTTTGCTTGTAATTTTTTTTCTTAATTAACGTTTAAGGAAAGAAAATATACATCGATATAATTATTGGTTCCTGAATCCCTTAACATAATCAGTTCACTGTGTACAGCAATGGAATCACAATTCACGCAGATATTTCATATTTTGTAAGTGTTATTATCTAATTGTGTATATAATATTTGTGCAAGTTCGTATTATTGGATATGTAATTGAAAGAATATAATCTAGGTAAAGAATTATTTTACCTAGCAAATAGTATAACGAGCACCATAAATGCTTTGGATGTTTTATGTGCATATCTTTGGATATTATGTGCATTCTGTATGTATATTTTCTTTTCTCATAATTTTCCATAATTTAAGAAAGGAACTAATCGTACATTCTGATATTAAGACACGCGTGATTTCCATAATTTATTATATTTTAAATGCTCCTATCTTTATTGCAAGTAAAAAGCAGATGCTAGACAATTCTTTTAGGATTCCCCTTCTTAATATTAAAATATAAAATACGACAATGTAAATTGTCCGAAAAAGCGTTTTGGACGAAATGAAAAGCGTTGTTGAAAATGTATAATAAATCTTACTGTTCAATACAAAATTATAGTTATAAGGGCGATAAATATAATTTGCGTTAATAATTATTTATTTGCTATATAATGTTCCAAGCGTATTCGTGTGTTACAACTATAAGTAACAGCGTGATGTAATGCACGTTATAATTAAAACAGAGGAAGAAGAGAATATATGAAACTGAAAACTGAAATTGATGAAAATATATTCTATTCATTTTAACTGTAAGCGATTTATTTTTATCAAATGATTATTCTCATTACGAAAGGCGCCTGTAAGATCAGATCAAAAAGAAGTAAAACAGATTATTACGTATACAGGGCGTTAATTTTAAACTGAACATCCAAGCTATTTTTGCTGTTAAATGCTAACGATAACAAAGACTGACCAATTTTGTTGGACTTATCGCATTGAATATAAGCAAAAACGCGAAACGGTATTCTTGTGTTCATGTTTCCTTGTCATTACTTGTCTTCCAATAAAAACAAGGTTAACATATATCTCTCAAGGTAATCATTTTTAGGCAAAATTATATTAATATCTTTTGGAGAGAACAAAAAAGAATATCACAAAGACTGGTGCATAAAAAAAAAATATGTAGATCCACTTAAGCAAACGTGAATGATTTTGCAGTAAACTGCCAGGATAGCCTTCAACAATATCTAGACAGCTTCTTATCGTTAGTCAAATTTGCTTACCTTTAATAGTAACACAAATAACTTAGATTTTCGACTTAAAATTAATCCCCTGTATATATGTTCTTACATGTTAATCGAAATTACGTATTTATGTATATGCTCTTTTATATAACACATTGCTCCATATTAATCTTTCCAAAACACATATTATTTTACATAATTTCATTCTGTAATCAGTCCTTCTTTGATTTCGAACACGTCCATTCAGATCGTCTACTGGAAAACCGAATATTTTGCAGAAATCGCGGTAAGTGTTTCATGAAAGTGGTTATCGATGTTTCTCTCTTTAATTCAGACTTATTCGAATTTTTTCATTTTCATTTTTATTTTCAATTCTTGACTCAGTAGCTTTTTATTTCAGTTTAGATATCGACACTGATAACTAACGATAGTTGCAGTATAATCGTTATTCAATGTACATATTGTCAATTATCGTTAAATAAAAACGTTGTTTCGAATCAAATCGAATGAAAAAAAAAAAAATTTTTTCATGGAAAATAGCTCCATAAGGCAGAATAATGAATCGAAAATTTGTATTTTTTTCCATCCATTGAAAAATTAAATACGGCAATCTAGATACGGCAGAGTTGTTTTCCGTGAACTCTTTCTCAATGTATTATTTATAAAGTTGAAACAAAGTAAAGTATAAAATACATATTCACGTAAAATAGATGCTAGATGATAATATGAAAATATAAGAAATACCGCAGTCTTCCACCAACGTCACAAACGTGATCTTCTCCCACTACTTCTTGCTATCACTATCATTGCAAATCAACCAATAGGAAAGTTCTGTCGTAAATCTTATATATCTTAGTTACCTTATAAAACCTTTTCAAGCAATAGACATATCGTGCAGAACTGGCGAACGAGAAATATTATTCTCACACTGCGCATCGTCGTAAACAAGAATACTGAAAGTACAGTCAGCATGTAAGAGAGTGATATTTCATCATCAAGTCCACAAGATTAATAAATCGAATTTAATAAATTATTGGAAGTCAGAACTCTGAAAGAAAGAACGTTACACGTTCTTTGTTTAGGATCTTTTTCTCGTGTTTTCTTGCTTCTTTTCTCCACGGAACAACAATGAAGAGGACAAATTTCTTTTCAGATAATGAACAACGTACAAGACAAGACCGTTTTGATCACCGGTGGAGGTAGTGGACTCGGTTTAACTTATGCTGAGAGACTATTGCAAGATGGAGCGAAGGTAAATTTTCATAAATAATCTTCTCTTCCTGAAAATCTCTTCATGAAAATCTTCTCTTCCTGTCACGGTCTTATTATTTGTTAAAAATAATGATATCGTTTATAGGTAGTTGCTATCATAGACCTAGAAATCTCGTCCATACAGGTCGCAGTGTCTCAATTGGAAATAGAATTCGGCAAAGGATCCGCCAAATATTTCCCATGTGATGTAAGCAATGCTGAACAATTTGAAGGTATTGTGAAATAAGCTACTACACATAGCTATTCTTGTCAAAGATATACTTTCCATTCATTCAAACGTATTTATATTCGTTCTGTGTTGTTTTTCAAAATAACGTCATTTTTTCCCCGTTATTTGGGTTCTCGATTTAACGTATCGATCGAATCTTTTTTTATTGATAATTGTGATTTTCCAAAAAGTAACTATCCAATGAAAAGAATGTGCGAAATCAGATACAATTATCATTCGCTATTTTGGAATGAATAGTTTCTTGTCGGTCATTTGCCTTTATAGATTGAAATTAGATATAGTTTATATACTTGTATTAAATATCCTGTAACATTTGTATATATTTGCAAATTTATTTCTAACTTGACTAATGATATACTATAACATGATAACCGCGTTTCATAACAGTGATAATGTAATTTTACTTTGCATCACCAATTGAGAATTAAAAACGGATAATTATATATTTATTCTTTCTCAGTTCATCGGGTTATAATTTACTGTAATTTTGCAGCGACTTTCAAAAAGGTTTGGGACACCCTGGGTGGCCTCGACATTCTTATTAACAATGCTGGTTTATTTAATGACTTGAAATGGCAGCGAACTATTGGCGTGAACATTGTAAGTACAACATTTTTACGAAAGACAATATCACAGTCTGTTGAGATGTAGAGAAGAGCAAGTTAAAGTATTCATTGACGAAGAACATTATCGATCACTTTAGCTTTATAAGCATATTCTGAAATTTGCATATTACATGCTTTAAAACCGAAGAAATAATACCGTTCGTTACTTATTTCACGTTAGAAAAATTATTTCGTATTCGCATGTTTTGCATTATTACATATGTAATTGGAAAAATTACAACATTAACGATGTAGATAAAATAATTAATGAAAAATTTTATAAAGTAAAAACTCTATAAAAAAAAGAAATGTGGTTAAATGATTAACGTTAGCTTCAAATTATATACAAGGTGATTGAAACAATTATCCTGAAAAATGCATCGGTATGTTTCATGTTGTAAAATTGAAAAATCATTTGACGCTGTGACAATCGACTGGTTTCGAAGGATAGCTTCTATGATGTTTATAGAAAAATTTAATAACATCAACTGAATATATTATATCTCAGATGACAGCTGGCAAACCATTTCTCTAAATCTGTAAACGGACTTTAAATTTAATGCAAAGTTATTAGATGTATATGGATCCTTGTTTTGTACTTTTTTCTTTGCCTTCGATACTTTATATATTTTTTTATGTTACATACATTACGTACACTCTGTACTTCTTTGTATCCTTAAATTTTCGTTTGTAACTTAGTCATAGTAATAATCACGCCAATAATTGAGTCGTTCAGAAAACACATTCGTGTTTTCCACCAATTGTCTCCATTTTTCATATCATTTTCACAATAGAATATTAATCGTGTACTTATGTAATGTAGCAAGGAAGTTAGCACGCATTTGATGAGTTCGTCTTTCTGGAAACTCAATTTAGAAACTAACATGACACCACTGTAGCATCATTGGTAATAACATTAATTTCTAATTACTAATTTTTGATAATGTTAATTGGTATTAATGTTGATTGGTATTTTCATCAATTGTTTTAATTTAAGAACGGCGTAATCCAAGGATCTTTGCTCGCTTTGGATTATATGGGCAAACACAAAGGTGGCAAAGGAGGTACCATAGTAAACATCGCATCGGTCGTGGCTCTGCAAATCTTCTCTGAAGTACCTATTTATTGTACCACCAAACACACTGTCTTGGCGTTCAGCCGTTGCATACAGGTAACTATAATGTATACAGGGTGGGTCGGGACAGATAAAAAACACGATAATGATTGATTCAGCATTCTAAAATAAAAAAGAAAAGCGTTCATATAAATACATTCCCAACGTATGACCTAGTTCTTGAATAATAGCTTGTTTTGTGTTTACCTATAATAGTTACATACCTACGTTTAGTGAAATTGTTCCAATTTTCCAACAAGGCATCGTAGATCGTCGAGTTTGTTCGAACAGCTTACAACTTTTTACGATTTGTAGGCAATTTTGGTCGCCAGAGAGAGACGAGGATTTTCAACGCTGTCAACTGACGTATCAGAAACAAGAGACTTTTTAATTCCACCGTAGCTAATAATCGAATGAATTCATTCTCTTTTGATCCAATGATTATGGATTGAATGAATCGAATAAAACCAGCACGATCCATCATCCGTTTGCCACGAAATCGTTCATTACAAGTAATTTCGCATTACAAAATAAACACAGAACTCGAAAACAAGCTGATACTCAGTGTGTGTTTATATGAATTTGCCTTTTTACTTTAACGTGCTGAATTAACAATTATCGTACATCATCCCTGTATAAACAAATGTATATTGTCAGATCGAAGAAACGACTGATAGAGATTCGTGGCCATAACTTTTGCCAGTTTTGTCATAGGATTCATTTTAAATTATTCATTAAAGGATTCATTTTGTATTATTATAGCATTTATATACTAACTAATTGATCCCATGTAAACATTTTACGTTTCATAACGTTTGACAGTAATATCCTATGACGAAGAAAAATTTAATCCTATGTAAATGAAAGGTAGAATCTGATATGTAAATGTATTACGTTTCGTAACGTTTGACAGTAGTTTCGTATGACAAAACGAATTTAATGCTATGTAAATGAAAGGTGAAATCTGATAAAGAAGAACGTTTCATTGGATAATGAGAGTATGTAGAAATACTTTTTGTAATTTCACAAGAATACTGCCCCAAAAATTTATACGTTGATACTAATTGTCTCAGGAACACTTTGACAAAACTGGCGTTCGTATTCTTGTACTTTGCCCTGGTGCCACAGCAACGGCGCTTCTGGATGAAGCGTCAGAGAGATGTTTAGACTTTGTTGAAAAAAATGCTGTTAAAACAATGATAGAATCACTGCCGATACAATCGTAAGTACTCTTTTACATGTTACTCACTTCGTTTCACAGTTTTGAACATAATCTAAAGTTGTTTGAATATAGAGAAAATGAAACGATGCTCTTAATGTAATATAAATGATATTACAGAATATTATTTTTGTTTTTATATCACCAGGACGCAACACGTAGGAAGAGGCATGGTACAGTTTCTCTCGAAAGGTGAAAATGGAGCTGTCTGGGTCATTGAAGACAAACAACCACCATACGCTGTTGAGTTTCCACCTTACAAAAAGGTGGATGTGAAGCTCTAAAGATGAATGACTAATCTTTTATATTGTATTATTAACTTGTCCCATTTTGTACTTAAAGAAGACCTCTGAAACAACTGAAATTCAAATAATGGCGCTTAAAGTATTTTATCAAATTGCAAGCTACATGCAAACATATATAACATAGAAGAGACATTTTTCTTAAAACAAATAAATTATTGAAAGCGAAAGCTCATGGCGTCAGATAGATTTTTCACATAATATGCTAAAAGCGATATCTTTAAGAATTGTAACTAGAATTGAGTATAAGAATATTGCAGAAAATAAACGCTGCTATATAATTACTTTATTAGTCAAAATTATTTGATAGAACATCGCCTTTAGAGCACAAAGTGAATAATCTATCTGGCCAGAAACTTTTATACACCACCGTAAATCACAAAAATATTCACTTTTTCGTAAGTAAAATGAAAATTAAACTTACCACTAAGTAGAACTATTTCAAAGATGGACAAAAAGTGCTAAACTACACGTCAAAGCTTCTCGCGGCTCTCGTAAGCAATAAAGATCAAGAGACGACACGTGTTGCAATGGATCATCGATGCAGATAGCGAAAGATTCGTGCCCTCGTTAAACATCATGGCGCGCAAAAGGTCGAAGATCGCGACACGAAAACAAGTTCTTTCGTATCAGCTCGATACGAAGTACTTCCAGTACAGAAACACATCCAGTAACTACTAAGACACTGTCTGTTTCGATTTTCAATTTCAATAATTCACCTTTAGATTTCTTCGTTTCCTCTCTCTCTCTCTCTCTCTCTCTCTCTCTCTCTCTCTCTCTCTCTCTTTTTCTCTCGCAATTCTCTTTAGATTCTTTTATGTCTCGTTTCCCTATCTACGTAAATGAGACAATTAAAACAGCAATCATCTTGTAGTGAAAATCGTGCGAGGCTGTTTCACAAACGTTTTAAGTTTACCATATCGTGCATTTGATCGACAAGTTTGACTCTTTTAAAAGGAAACCATATGGTGAAAATAATTTACAATACTCCGAGTACACGATTCCTTTCGTATTTATATTATTTTGGACGAAAAGAAAGTGTCGGCTATTTATTTCATATTTCTCTTCGCAACAAAGGCATAATATAGTAAAATATGCAGATCAAGGATAAAAGAGTCATTGTAACGGGAGCTGCAGGTGGCTTGGGTATGACTATTAGCAGAGAACTGCTGCGAAATGGTGCATCCGTAAGTACTTGTCATCTTGATAATCATCGAGAAACTTTCTGAGAGAGTGACATGTTCGTTTGATTTTCACAAGTATGAAGAGAACCAAGTTCTTTCAGAATTCTCTATAATAATCGATTCAAAAGTAGCTGATATAAAAAAAAAAAAAAAAAAAGAAAGAAAAACTAAAACTAAAACACTTGCAATACGGTTTACTCGATTCACCATTTTATCTTACGTACTTTCCTTTTTCTCAAAAACTCTTCAATGATAATCGTGTCTGCAGAAAGAAAATAAAACAAAGTCTAATATTTTAACGGAGAGTGTCTGGTACAGAGATTAGAAAAGATATAAAACATGGAAACGTGGAATGCGTGTACTCGTAATGGAAAATAATTACAGGTAATAGCAATGATAGATATCGAGGAGGTAGCTGGCAAGGAAGCGATGAACGTGCTGAACACAGAATTCGGCCGCAATCGTGCTATATTCTTCCAGTGCGATGTCGCGAACAATTCCGAATTCGATGGTAATTATATTTTAAAACAGCATAATCTTATAATTATTGAATACAAGTTTTCATGTGCGACGTTGTGACTGACGACAATGAGTTTGATTTTGTCTGAGATTGTTAAACGTTGTTGAAGAAACTGATGCAGTGACTTTTTAAGGAATTCGTGAGAGATGATTCGACTCCTTAAAAGGGGATTCTCTAAATACTTTGGAAGATTCTTTGGTTTTTATTTTGGTTTTCTTTCGATGTTGCTTGAGATATCGATAGTTATCCTACTTTATTCAATATATTATGTTAATTAATATGGACATATTTTAGCACGCAAAGTTATTGCCAGGTACGGTATAAATGATTACAGATTATGGATTATTTATTAAAATATTCATCAATTAATTATTGATTCACGCTAAGTTTTAATCTAAATATCTTTTCCATCAAATTTACGAAAAATAATAGCGTTAAATTATGCTTGATTTGAATAACAGATACTTTCAAGAGAGCCGTGAAGACACTCGGCGGTCTGGAGATTCTAGTGAACAATGCTGGTGTCATGAACGAGAACGATTTCACTAAAACCATCGATGTAAACGTGGTAAGCAACAGCAAGAACAACGACGTTTGTCCGAATGTAATATTCTTGCAACAGAATAGAGAGCTTAGGATCAAAGATCTAGGCGATGGCTGAAACCTCCCAAGTTTCTTTTACACTTCTGTTATCTCGGATTCTCGATTATTTAACTAATAAATTAACAAACAAGATAGAAAGAAAGATAACGCATAAACGTAAAAGTTAAAACTTAGGAGTTTCAGCGAAATTAAAAATAAATTAAATAAACGAGGTAAAATAGCTTGAATAATTATATGAATTTCTATTGCATTACGTGCAAATAATTTCAATGACGAATAATTATTTACTGTATATATATAAAATTTTGCGACTAAAATAAAAATATCTAGCATTTCATTCAGGAAAATTTGATCAGAAACAGAGTAATATCGATGATATCGAACGTCTTACGATTTATTGTTGCAATTCGTTCATTGAGATCGATTTGTGCAGACAGCGGTGATACGAGCGACGCTTCTAGGAATCCAACAAATGCAAAAGGACTCCGGTGGCAAAGGCGGTGTTATCGTCAATATATCGTCTGTGGCTGGTCTGTATTCCTTATCTCAGCTTCCAGTATATTCCGCAACGAAACATGCAGTGGTTAGCTTCAGCCGTTCGTTCGCGGTACGTTATGGTTCATCGAGAAACATCGTACACAGTTATTCTCAACTTCATGCCTCTCGACACTTCGATCCTTCATTTCGATGATAATTTTGCAGCAACCATATCATTACGAAAGGACTGGAGTAAGGATAATGGTCCTGTGTCCCGAGCTTTCTCAAATGTCCAATGTAAAAAATCCAGGAGTAAATCTGTCGCAAGATCAACTGATACAGAAATATTTCCGAAGGTATTCTCAACGAAGTAACAATTACACAAATATTTGGTTTTGAAACTAGGCCCAAAGTTTCGAAGAATTTTGACAGAGCGTGTTTTTCGAATAATTAGGAAAATATTCGGATTATATCGAAATGAGAATCTTGTATCTTTCCACGCGTCTTTGGAGAATAAGCTTGTTGCAATTGATTGAGGTTTTTTGACGAATTATAGTATTTCAAAGATGAAGAAGAACAGAATGCATTTTTGCATTGATGAGCGACGATTGATTGCACGAAGAACGCGTTGAAAGACTCTTTGAAGCTAAAATTCGACCATTAATTACACACTTTGGCAAAGTTCGCCTAAAAATTGACGCTAAGTCTCGAACTCTATCTAATACCTTTTTTGTTATTGTCGTTATTTCTATGTCCTTCTTACTATTATCAAGCCGCTTTATTGTATCAGAGTGGACAGCGTGGCGCACGGACTGGTTTACGTGGTGAGATGCGCTCAGAACGGAAGTATATGGATCAGCGAGGATGGAAAACCCGTCTACGAGATACAATTGTTCGACAGCCTACCGCAAAAGCATAATGATTCCATATTGGAAGAAAACGAGCGTAAAATGCAAATAGATTAAATCACTGAATTCTGTAAATAGACTATGTTATTAGACCATATTACTATGTTATGTGCATGATGTATATATTATTTTGTATGTATTACTCTTACTCATGATGTTTTTTATGTTTGCATAATTTACGATAAAAGTGTGTGAATGTAATAAATAAATGGTGATAAGCAAAATACGCGTTTGTAATCGTCTTGACAAATCAAACTACACGAAGAAAAAAAAGAAACGATATTGAAAGTTTTCGTAGGTTTTCCCGTTATTTACGTATTTAATACGTCATCTTTTTCTTTCATTATTTTATTTATATTATCGCAAACCCAAAGCGGGTTGCGTTTAAAGATTGGCATCGTTCGAAAAGAACACAGTGGTATAAAATTTTTATTCGGTCTAGATTTACACATCTAAATACATATACACACTTATCTGTTTATTTAAACAAGAACAGATTTAATTTAACTTACTTATATCTCGTTTCAATAACTATGAATTTTCTTACAACTTAGCTTGATTTATGAAATCCCCGTATTTAACAGGTTAAAAAAACGTACATCAAAGAAAGACAGAAAAGGAAGTAATTATGTCGGATACGACTATCGACTTCTTCGCATGTCAGTTACTTTATAGATAAATCAACTTTCTACGGTCGAAAAAATCCATGTCAGTTGATGTGCGCTATCATCGTATAGCAACGTAACAAACAACGTGTATCTCAAATATTCAACTTAATTTGGTTTTAGATACGCTGAATTGAGAAAAATACGTAAAATCGTAGAGTTATACTATAGAACTGCGCACGACCTGATTCCTCGTGAAAAAAGGATATAGAATAACAAATATAATAGAATACAATGTTTTCACTTTCGGTTTCACTTTCAAGGAAATAGAATTTGAACGTGTTCAGTTAAGAATTGACCTAATACGCGAGTATGACAAATTGTATTTTACGTTTTAACTTATTTTCACGCGTACAACAAACTGCTATCGATTATTTAATTTTACATAGTCAGGAATTAGCCACGTTAGACTCGATAAATTTTCAAAGTCCATTTGCCCGAAAACTAAATAAAACAATTTTATTTTATATCCTTTTCTTATTTGTTTACAAGGAATCACATTGTGCTTGCTTTTACGTGTTAATCGATCGTTACCTGTATGAAGGAAAAATCTATAGTCTACACCTACAACTCGTAACTTATTAACTGATATTGTTAATGGGTAAATTAATATTCAAGAAGTCTATCGTTCTTGTTTACGTGATTAGTATTTAACTTCTCTAAAAACGCGCGATATGCTTCCATAAGCTTATTTATCACAGGAAGATGACGGATAATCGTAAATTGCCAAATAAATTTAAAACAGTAGTACTTGCAACATTATCGATACCTTTACTCTTTACTCGTTAATGTGCGGAATTGATCAATACATCTTCCCTTCGTTTTATGAGGATTATTACTAACTTCTGTACTAAATATTTCTTATTATGTTCGTAATAGTCATCTATCTTAAACTGTTATGCCGTACGTTCATACTATTCATTCGCGTATTCAACGCTTATAAAATTATAATGGTTTCTCGTATCACTAACAGTTTTAACTCCCTTCTGTTGGGATTGAAAAATTGAACAATTAAAAATCAAAAGATCAACGAGACTAGGCTGTGGCATATTTCTTCCGACCGATCTTCATTTATAAAAAGAAAAATAACTAACTAGACAATTCTCCAAGTCCTTCAAAAAAAAAAAAAAATAATGATTCACACCAATAAAAATTTCATTTTTTAAAAATTGCCTAAAATTTCCCACAAAATTATGATTTATTCAGTTTGAGAACCCTCGAATATTTATGCTTCGCGGGAGTAAAAATATGTTTTTGGACACTAGCGGTTACGGTATTTTCTTATCAAGGACCACTGGAAACTCGATTGATCGAAAGACCATGGGTCTCTTGAACTTTGATTCGAATCTTTTATCGTATAGAGAGAAAAAAAAGACCAACAACTCTGAGAGATTGCTGTTTGGCCCCGTTCCTTCCTACGTTTTCTCGCGTACCAACCATGCAACTATATATTTAATATAATACGTGTCGTTGTATAAAGGTGACAACTATTTACGTTCACGTGGTTACACGCAAGCGATTCTTAAATAGTACATAATTCGTTTGCGAAATGTTAGAGTACGTGTACAAAACGTTATAACCAGGTCGAGTGAATGATAACCTGATAATATTCTGCTTAATATAATATCTACGGCTATAGTTGCAGATTGCTTTGTCAGCCGTAGAAGGTGGTTTCGAATAATATTCTTTGAATGGCATAGAGATATCTACATACGTATATGATACAGAAAAGAATCTGTGCAGATTCAGAATCAATTGCATCTGACATTTTACTATGTATATGTTTACTATGTTTACTATGAATAATTTTACTATGAGCAATTTTATAAAAATATTCTTGCCATTTTCGAACTTGTTCCTTTTAGAATTCTTTTTCGATTAATTGTATCATGGACAATGAAAATTTCATTTAAAAAATATTACTAAATTGTCATTTCATAATTCTGATCCTTCTAAGATCGAGGTCTTTTTCCAATTGCACGTGAAATTTTCTTGAGAATGTTAAGAAAATTTTACATCGTTTAGTGTAGAATTCAAACACTTGTCTGATTAGTTAAATGCCAAACGATAAGAATGGTAATAATTTATTTACGAACATTATTTTTAAAAATAATTTGCACGGTAAAATCGAAGAAACGTAAAGTACAGTACGTCGTTCGTCATTATTCTAAAATGATAAGCTCGAAAAATACGCGTAAAGAACTGAATTCTTCTTATTTATATTCTTGAGACGAACGATTTATATTTATCTATTTCTGTAGCTTTCAAAGTATTTTCAATCGATATAAGGATCTTTATTGAATGTTAGCAAACGATTGTTGTTATTATTATTGTAAATGGCGCATTATAAAATTTATAATTATTCATATTTTAAAAAATTCGTTTTTAAATCTACAGATCCTAAATCTTCATTCAAAATTAGAATCTTCGTTCGTCTGATACTTTCAATCGATTATGCAATAATATCGTGAATAAAATTCATCAGTCGTAATTATTGCTTTCTTTTAAAAATTTTGGTGGAAGAAATAAAATATGTAAAAATTAAAGTAAAAAAAAAAAAAAAAAAAAAAAAAAAAAAAAAAAAAAAAAAAAAAAAAAAAAAAAAAAAGAAAAAAAAAGAAAAAAAAAAAAAAAAAAAAAAAAAAAAAAAAAAAAAAAAAAAAAAAAA